>JAMXBB010000004.1:26287728-26481006 GCA_024138015.1 Lumnitzera littorea | reverse complement strand
CATATCCATTTTATCAATTAATTTCATAATTTCCTATTTAATTCATAATTTCAACCTATTTTTTAGCTATTTTTAGGCCAAAAATGCAATAAATATTAAAAATATTCAAATCAAAATTTGGGCTACATAGCAATTATCTACATATCATAAACATCCTACATAAAAATTTTCAGCTGGAAATAACATCATTTGGTATATTTATTTTAGAATTCTAAATTCGGATGAACAATGAATTTCTTAATAAAGTATATTAAATATTATGAATTTTTTGAAAATAAAAACATCATGTAAATGCATGATCAAAATAACCTAAAGAATTTTTTTTCATAATTTTCTAGGCAGATTTGATAATTTTTACAAATTATTGAAAAACATGATAGAGAATTGACCTACATGTTCTTGGAATCTCCGGTAGTCGACGGTGGTTGGGATTGTATCGAATGGCTTAGAAGCGGCGTAGACTAGTGGTGACCGGTCAGGTTCATTGTCAGGTGGTCGTCTGGGTCTAGTACAACTATGGCACGGTAATTCCCCTATTTTTGTCTAATTTTCTTTAATTGTTCTATTTTCCACATTTTTTTTCTCTCTATTCTTAGTTCCTAATTGCTAAACTATTGCTAGTCTATTAGAGGTTTAGTATTTATAGAACTTTTCCAACGCTTAGAAATTTTTTCAAACTTTTCTCTTTTGTTTTCTCCCATCAAATGAAGCAGGAGGTGTCCATTTTTTACACTTCTACTTTTGAATCATCAAAATCTTTTTCCCTATGGCAGCCATGACAGTATTTAGCAAATTTCTAAACGTTTTGGAGTTGATTTGGATCAACTTTGGTGTAATTTAGTTAAATAATGATAATATATATATATATATATATATATATATATATATTATGTTCAAATTAGTTATTTAATTAGTATATAAGTATACACCATATGTAAATATCACGTGTAATATATAACTTTACTCATATAATAAAGTTTCTAACATATCTTTGATTTTTATGATATGTTCTCTTAATTAATTTTATGAATTCAATGCAATATATATATAATTACTTAATTTAGGGATAACTTACGAGTATAATTATTATTTATACCGGGTATACTCATAAAAATACATGAATATTCATATAGTAAATTATACTATATTATCTCATTTTGGAGCTTAATTGACTTATCTCTAAGTTCTTGTTGTAATCTGAGCTCAATTTTAGGCGTTCCGAGCATTTTAGTACTATATTGAATAATCCTATTTCTAAGGGCAAAATTGGGATTTTGGGTCATTATTTCTAAAATCTAACTTCACTTTGTTATTTTGTCTGACTTTTCTATCTTATTCAAAAAGTTTGGATTCAATTGGTTAACTTTTCCTAGAAGCCCTAAATCCAAGTTCGGTTGTCCTAAACTCAATTTTAGGGGCTTACAACGGGCATAGATAGGACCAAAGTATGAGTCCTCAACATGTAAATTCTTGATGGTTGAAAAACTAAGTAGCCTGGTCTACAATTTGGTCAGGAAGGTATGTCGTCTCGATAAGGCGTCGGTCACTACATTGTTATTTTCGTTCTTGTATTTTACAACATAAGAAAAACCTTCTATGAACTCAACCCACTTAGCTTATCTCTATGACAACTTCAGTTAGCTTTTTAGATATCTCAAGGATTCATGATTGGTGTAGATCACAAATTCCTTGGGCAAGAAATGGTGTTACCATACTGTTAAGGCTTAGATTAAGGAGTATAACTCCTTATCGTAGATGAAATAGTTGAGTGTGGCTCCTCGAAGTTTCTAGCTGAAGTAAGCAATATGTTGACCTTCTTACATCAGCATAGCACCTATGCCTAGTCGAAGCTCATCAGAGCTAAGATGGAGGCTGTAGTTAGCTTCTCTTTTATATCCTCAAAACTCTTTCTCTTTTTCTTACCCCATCTAAATTCAACAATTTTCTTTGAGATTTTGATGAGTGGGGCCACAATCGTACTAAATTTCTTTATAAATTGGTGATAGAATGATACTAACCATGGAAATTTCTCACATCGACAAAACAAGTCTACTCGGGCTATTCTATGATCACTCCTATCTTCTCTTAGTCAACTTAGATACTACCTCTACTCATAACAAAACCCAAGAAGATCACCTCGGATTGGCACAAGTCACACTTCTTTAGATTCATGTAGAGTTGTTCAGCTCGGAGTTTTGCAAGTACTTCTTGGAGATGCTCTTGATGAGTCTTTAGGTCAAGATTGTATACTAAAATGTCATTCAAATAAACTACGACAAACCTTTCTAGTAATTCTAGAAGCATATGATTCATAAGTCGCATGAATGTGCTTAGCACATTGGATAGTCCAAATGGCATTACAAGTCATTCATATAAACTATGTCGTGTCTTGAATGTAGTTTTCCACTCATCACCTTCATGCATTAGAATCTGATGGTACCCAGCCTTAAGTTCAATCTTGGAGAATACTCTTACTTCGCTTAATTCGTCTAGCATGTCATCAAGCCTAAGTATGGGATATCTGTACTTGATGGTGATTTGATTGATCGCTTGGCTATCTACACACATCTTCCAAGACTTATCTTTCTTCATCACCAATAAGGCTAGCACAACAAAAAGGCTCAGGGATTCGTATACATACCCCTTCTTCATCAACTCATCTACTTGCCTCTACAATTTGGCAGCCTATTCAAGATTTAGCTTGTAGGTAGGCTTATTTGGCAGCATAGCTCTTGGCTATAAGTTGATCACATGCTCGACATTTGATTTAAGGGTAAACCATTTGTCAGCTCTTCTAAAAACAGGTTGGAAAATTCCTACAGTAAGGTTTTTACCTCAGTCAGTAGCTCTTCTTCCCTAGGCCTTATCTTTAGAAGGCTCCAGATAAGTAGGTAGGTTGGTCCCTCCAACTCCATTTCTCTTTTCAGTTCGGCTCGAGTCAATACTAAAGCCTCTTTCTTCAGGGTTCGACTAAGGTGAGACTACATGACTTTTACCTACTCAGTAGTCATGGGGCTCAATTTCAACCATCTTCCTTCATGCTCCAAAGAACATGTGTTCCTCCTACCGTCATACATAACTGCTTGGTCAAACATCCATGGTCATCTAAGTAGAAGGTAGGATGCACTCATGGGCAACATATCAAAAAGTACTTCATCTCGATACTTGCCAATACAGATCAGCATAGACACCTGTTTGTTCACTTGTAGGACTCCCTTATCACTAAACCAATGAAGCTTATAAGGTTTTGGGGTAGGGCATGGTTAGCAATCTCAACTACTGGACCATGAATGTAGAGGTTGCATTGGTATAGCTCCCACTGTCAATGATCAGTACGCATAGTGATTCATTCACCTTACATCGAATATGGAAGAGATTTTCTCTCTACTCATCTTCAGGCATAAGATTGACACTCATTGTCTTCCTTAATACTAGAATGGTCAGCATGAAGTTCCCTTCCTCGCCATAGATGATTTCCTAATAAAAAAAGTCGGTCTATCTGTCCTCTTGTAGCTCTTTTACTTCTTCATCAGTACTATTGACCTCAATAGTCAGCATTTCGCCTTGCATCACCATTGTTCGATTGTTCGAGCATTGACCAGCCATGTGTCTAAATCCTTAGCATTTGAAACACTTGATCTCACTTATCTTCCTTCCTAAACTTTGACCCTTCTCAAACTTCCTCGGGGGTTCCTTCTCCTCAACTCAGGTGGTTGGAACGGGTCGGGTCTCAACAGCCTTTCTCGATCTGTTCACACTGGTTTGCTCGGAATAGTTCAACTACTTCCTGGTCAGCCAATAGGGGATCATAATCTTCCTGTTCTACACCTTTCAATCCTTTAGGTGGTTTTGATTGTGTCATCAATGTTCTAATGTCTAGGGTTTCCAGGATATCTCCAATCTTGTACTTCAGTTTACCAATGAATCGAGGCACAGTTCAGTCTTCTAGCTCTACGACTTCGCATCGGATCATTAGCATTTGAAATTCTTTAACATAAGCATCTACATTCGATCCTGCTTGTCTCAACTCTTGTAGTCTCTTGAAGGCATCCTATAGATAATAGCTCGACACAAACCTTCTCCACATAACTCTCTTCATATCATCTTGTCTCTTAATCTCTCATTCTCCTTCCCTTCTTTTGGTAGCTTGTAAGTTTTTTCACCACAAGGTGGCATAACCAGCAGACTCTAACACAGCAAGTCTAACTTTTACAATTTCAGGCACTTCGTAGCAGTTAAATTGCTTTTCAATCTCATTTACCCAATCCAAGTAGTCCTCAACATTATTACTACTAGAGAAACTTGGAATACACATCCTTAATCCTTTAACTCTTGAGGCTTGTGCATTTCTTTCCTTAGGCTCGTAGTACTCCTCTACCTCATTATCTTCTTTTGCTTCCTCAATCGCTTGCCTTCGCCTAATATCCTTACCAATTCCTTCAGCTTAGGGAAATCAAGTTAGGGCATTAACTCAGCCAAACTAGCCATTACCTCACTGTTGTTGCTCACGTTCTCTAATGAGGCTATTTTTAGCTCGTTGCCTATCTTCTTATATAACGGTCACTAAACTAGTTACTAAATTGATAAGCCTATCTAATTGATCATCCACTGACTGAGGCATAAAGCTTCCATCTTGCCCTTCTCCATGTCGAATACCACTTTCTTGGTTTCCTAAAGTTCCTTGAACATTTGAGTCTAACATTAATAGTTATTTCACAACAATAATCAAATGAATAGTCAACCACACTCTGTTTCATGTACCGAAAACAGGGGAAAAACAAAGTACAAAACACTACTTAGCTACCAAACTCCATTGTAAACAATAAAACCTCTATCACACGAGAGTAGTGACAAATTATCAAAAGAATACAGTAGCAGAATCCATCTTCAAAAGTAACCAAGCTCTAATACCAAGATGATATGAACTCATGAATGAATATATGAACCTAATATCATGCATAACTAAAGGGATAGGTCCAAGTTGCAAGATGGCTCAAAAGATAAATGACAGTCAAGGTCGAGTAGGGGTTCTCGTGCACCGATGCTGGATATGATGCACCAATACCTTACATGAGCTCAAGTTACACTTGATATAATGCACAAGTATGGTTGGGGGTCATTTGCTCTTAGTTCAAGTTCAAATAGGTTAGATAAGAGTAGCTCAAGAGTAAGCAAGATAAGAAATTAGCTCAAGAGAGGGTAAAAAGTTCAGTGTATTCTTTCGTATATTCTATTGTGACTATTACATTATATGATTATTTATAGTACCTTGTTAATGTAAGTTTTATGTTATAGAAAATTACAAAAATGGATCCCTATTTGTTAAATAAAAGGAAAATAATTTATAGGGAGATACAAAATCGCGTACAACGAATGTCCTCTGTAAAAAAGGACAGTACGGTTGTCAGAAAGGACAATGTGTACGCGTTTTACTTTGCAATTTTGACAATATTGCAAGCTGAGCAGGGATGGGCCTCTGTTAAAGTCTGTTTGGCATCAGAAGTTTAGCACCCTAACTACTAGGGCTGGACGAGTGTTGGCTTAAGGATGGTTCACAATCGAATCCGCCTTTGATGGTCAACTCATGGTAGTTATCAGCTCGGCCTCAGTACTGTGAAGATTATTGTTTTCAAATTTGGCACTTAGATTAATGCTTAGCAGAGGGTTTGATTTAGTACGTTAGCTGGTCACCTCGGCAACACCTTGGAGGGCATAGAGAGTGAAGTAGCTTAGCAAGTTGGATTGGGGTAAATACTACTTCTCGGTGCTTAACTTGCTTTAAACAGCTTGGCGAACTACTTGACAAATCCCTCGGGCTTAGGAGCACGTGATTGCTCTTTAATCCTTATCACCCGTGGTCTAAAAGAGAAATTATTTGCTAGACAGCAAGAAGGATATAAGAAAGATGTTGAACAAGCTTTTGGAGTTCTACAAGCTCGTTTCTCTATAATCTGTGACACTTCACGAATGTGGGATCAACAGGTTATAGGCTAAATTATGAGAGCTTGCGTAATATTACATAATATGATTGTGAAAGATGAATGAGATAATTATAATTTCAATTTTCAAGTTCTAGAATATGAGTCTATATATAGTACTGACCTTGCACCACATGTCTCTCACAGCCATATTGCGGAGTGTACAACTTATATTTAGAACAATATTCAGCTTTGTGATAGGGTTAAACATCGTTAACTACAATCTAATTTGATTGAGCATTTGTGGCAATGATTTGGACCTACTGTAGACAATGAATAAGTAGAAAATGATGATTTTCATGTTTGTGTTGGCTTGTTTTTTTTTTTTTTTTTCCCACACTTTTCTTTTCATATGTTGCTATATTATCCAATTTATGTAGTTTTAATATAGTTATTGTCCATGTTATTTTTTCAACTTGTGTCAGTTTTAATTTAATTGTTATTAGCGATAAACGGAACTTTGTTTGCTATAATCAATCATCCTTAGTTTATTAATATAATTTAGTTCATGTTATTAGGAAACTTTGTTTTTTGTTTTTTTCCTCAATAGTTCATTTGGTTATTGCTCAAATATGAAAAAGCGATAATTTTTTTTTAGCCCATCTATGAACATAACATATATGCAAAGACAACTCTTATTTTTTTAATTTATTATGTTTTTATTATTTTTATGTAATAATATTATTATTAAAAATTGATGGAAGAATTTTGCACCATTTAATATTTATCTTAAATATATTTTATAAATTATTTAAAAGTAATAATAATATGAGATCTATAGAAGAATAAAAAAATTTGGTAGGTAACTTCTATTAAGTACTCCTTTATAAAGTGAAGAGTTGCTTATAAGTTCTTGTAAGTGGAAAGCTAATGTGACAAGTCTAAGTACTTTCTCTAAATAACTCTTTATAAACACACTCTAAGAAACTAATTCTAAAACTTTATTGCTTGGCTATGGCCCCAACATCGTAGGCTAAATCTAGACATTATTGTTATACTACTTTACTAAATTTAAAAAATTTGCCTTAAAAACTTTGGGAAAAGGAAAAAAAATGAAAAATAAAAAGTAAAAAAAAATGTGAAGCTTAAGAAAATATTATTGTAAATATAGTACTTGAAATCGCCTATTGAAGAGATGATTTTAGTATACTTAAAAATCACCTCTTAAAGAAGCAATTTCATCTATAATAAGATAAAATCGCCTCTTTAAGAGGTGATTCTATCAAAACACCCCCCTTTTATAACAAACAACAAAAGCTTCTTCAGAAATTTCTAATACAGTACAAACTTGAACAAAAACAAGCTAAGCACTTTTGTACATCATAACACATATGAAGGCTAGAATCATTCAATACAACTACTAATCTAACATGACAGTTAATTGGTAACAATTTGGAAAGCATAAATAATCAATGTTAAACTTAGGAATATGTATAGAAAATGCATAATGTTGATTACACATCTAAATATTCAGCAAATAAAAACAATTAGAATCTACTGCCTATGTTGTCTATGTGTGTAAGCATGCCTCTCACATGTTAAGCCTAGTTCTTTTCTCTCTAGTTTTATAAATTATTTTTTTTAAACTGATCGATATTAAACTCTACCAATTTAATACTAACCCTCGACTAAGGTATAAGGAAAATCTATTCTTTAACTTTGAGAATATTTTGGAACAGCCATTCGACTGAAGTTGAAAAAAGAGTTAAATTATAATCAATTAGGACTGGTCTTTTGATAAAACCATTTTTAAAAAGAAAATTAAAAACTAGAAAAATAGGTCCGAGGATTAGGAACTTTAAACCCTTATGGACACCATTAGCTTTCCAATTTTAAATCTAATCCTTTAAAATCACCTTTTAATAATTATCTTAGACAAATGAGATTTAATCATCAATGAACAATTTAAACTAAAGTGGAAAAATTGATTTTTTTTTTTTTTTTACCATCTCTCCATAGGTGCCTACATGCTCATTATTCGAAATCAGATGTACATAGTTCTTTTACGAAAACTTTATCAGGTGAGTTGATTTTAATTTTTTGAAAGAAAAGATTAGGTTTATGTTTTTACTCGGTTTGATGCTAATTAAGGAAATTTTCTAAGGGTCCTAATTTGGGTTTTATTTTTCAAAATTCTAAAGTGCCTTAGTTTGGAAAAATTGGTTCTCTAAGTGATAAAATAAATTTATTTCTTTATTATTATTATTTCCCTTATTTTATTTTATTATTTATTATTTTTACTTTTTTTCTTTGTTTTAGTTTCAATTGGGGAAAGTAAACAAATAAACTAACTAAACTACTCTATTTTTTTTTTCTTTTTTCCTTTTTTTTCTTTTCTTTTTTATTTACATTTATAAATACATGACTAAAAATAAAATAAATAGATAGATAAATAAATAAATAAATAAGAAAAAAGTAGTAGACCAGGTCGACTTCAACTCGACTCCAAACTCTTCTCCAACAACAGCACCGTAGGGTTGATTCAGGGTGATTTATATGTTGAAACGAAAGGGTGAAGGGATTTTCATGTGTTTTGGATTTGGGGAAGGGATATGGGACAAATGCCATAGTGAAATGAGGTGGCTAAGGTGGTTATTAGAGATGGTGGCTGGCGGTGGTAGGTTGTAGGTTCAGGTAATGGTGGCTGTAGCTTGCGAGAGGGTTGAGGCTTGGGTTTAGAACCACCACAAAGTCAATTATGGTGGCGGTTTTAGACGAGGAAGCTTAGAGAGAGAGAGAGGATCGAAGATCGAGAGAAAGAGAAAGAGATGATTTTCTATCTTCTTTGTGTTTGGGAATGAACAAAGGGCTATTTATACTAATCCATCACTAATTAAGCTTAAAAAGCTCAAAAATTTCGAAAATCTTCATTGATGAACATTGACCTGAAATCAATTTTTTTTTTTTTAATTTTCAAGCTTGGTTTAGGCTGCATAAATAGATGAATTTAGATGATTTTTTTATCCTGATTCAAAGTATGTCAAGTGTACTATACGATTTCACCATAAATTAGGTAAATTGTGTAGTAAATGGGGTCAAAAAGTATCTTGAAGTAACTTGAATAAGATTGGGAAAAAGTTGGAATTGGGGAGAAAAACTAAAAGAAGAAGAAATAGATGTGTGATCATGTACGGGGCACATGCCACGCACCCTTACGTACGTGTATATTGTGTACGGGTGGTTGAAAATTAAATGGGGCGCACCATGCGCGCTTCTTGCTTATCCCAAAATGAATTAGGGCCTTAGGCCCTCCTCAAGTTATGCAAACCAGGTTTCGAAACCTAGTCCAATCCCCTTTTTTAATATAATTAAAATAACTAACTAACTAACTACTAATAATAATAATAATAACCAAAAGCATGAATCCCAACTCCCTTTATTACTTTATTGTTGTTTTTTTTTTTTACTTTTTATTTCAATTTCTCAAATTTTCTATTTTTTTTGTAATTTTCTTAAATTTTTCACTTTTTTTTTAATTTTTCATAAATTAAAACCCCTAAAAAATAAAAAATATAATAAAGAGAGAAAAATGGGATATCTACAGTTGCTTTTTTTTATGGTAAAGTTTAAATAAAACATTTTGCCCTAAGGGTGAAATTTGTCCTAAGGAGTACTATAACTAGCTAGCTATCTCAGGTTTGGTTGATTGGGGATTTAGTAAAAAAGAGAGAGGAGGTGCTCTACGAGCTAGCTAATAAACTAAAAAGAAGAATTGAAGCCTAGTTTTGCCCATATGAGCTAACTAACCTAGGCGACAGGCAAAACACTCCTTGAGCTAACTAAGACCTTAAAGAGATATTGAGAACTTGGTCATGCCCTTTGGAGCTGACAACCAAGGCGGGAGTGTCACTAAGGGACTAGTTGCCCTAAACTATAACTGATTTGGTCATGCCCTTCTAAGCTTACTAACCTAAGTGGGAGTATCTCTAGGAGATTAGTAGCCTTAACTTTTGGAATCAATTTAGGATAATCTTAGAAGTACTCATTTGAGCTGACTATCCTAGGTGAATGAGTAAAACGCTTCTTGAGCTAGCTAAGACTCTAAATTGAAACCTAATGGTGCCTCACTAAGCTAACTAACCAAGATGGGAGCGTCACTTAGCAACCTTAAACTGAAATTGATTTTAAAATACTTAGTCATGCTCTTCTAAGCTCACTAACTTAGGTTGGAGCATCTCTAGGGGACTAGCAACCCTAATTGGAATTGATTTGGAAAACACCTGGTCGAGCTCTTCTAAACTTACTAACTTAAGGGAGAGCATCTCAAGGGACTAGCAATCTTAAGTTGGAATCGATTTGGAAAAAACTTAGTTGTACTCTTCTAAGCTCACTAACTTAGGTAGGAGCATTTCTAGGGAACTAGCAACCCTGAATTGGAATTAGAAGAAGTGTTTTATGGGCTGCTAAAAGAACATTAGTGAAGGGAAGTGCCTTATGAGCTTATTAAGAGAACTTGGTGAAGAGAAGCACTCTATAGGCTCGCTAAAGGAAATTGAAGATGAAAGGAAGTAACCTAAGGCCTTGTTTAGGAGAAATTAGTAATGGAAAGTGCCCTATGGGCTTGCTAAAAGGAAATTGATGAAGAGAAGTACCCTATGGGCTCGCTAAAAACTTGGTGAAGAGAAGCATTCCATGGGCTCACTAAAAGAACCTAATGATGAAAGGAAGTGCTCCATGGGCTTGCTCGAGAAAGTTGGTGAGGAAAGTATCTTACGGGCTTACTACAACAACTTGGTGAAGAGAAGTACCCTGTGGGCTCACTAAAAGAAATCAGACTACATTAAGATAACGGCTTCAAGGCCTTATAGGCTGGCATAAAAGACTTTTAGGGGAAAGAATCATAAAATATTGATCATATAGTTTAAATGCAAATGCAATGTTCAAAAACCAGTACGCTAACATCGTATAGAAGTACTTACCTAGTTTTACTAATACTACCCAAACTATCAAACCTTTTCTTGAGAAGTGCCATTAAAATCGACTAACTCATTCTTTGATCCTAATCTTTATCTGGAGCCTTTGAGACTTCACCAACTCTTTTAGAGAAACAACGAAAATTAACCCGATACAAAATACCACCTATTGTTTTTGATGAACTATTGACCAACGGTCCCATTACTCGTGTACAGCTTTGAGGACTCCAATCCCTATCTTGAAGTATTCTCTCTTAGCAATCTATTGATGACGAGAAACTTTATACCGAAGAAAAGTGGCTAAACTCCCTAAGCTCCCCACATTGTCATACGTTGATCTATACACTCGGTAGTGATGATGCAGACCATTCCCTTGCCGAGGACCCTATGCCAAGTAATTCGACTAACTACTGCCAAGAAGCTCTTACCAGGTGATGAGAGACTTACTTAAACGGCTGAGTAGTTTTCTCTTGGCATACCACCATCTCTTAAGTCTCGACCCCTTTAGTATTGCAACATTTTGATCCTTCTCACCTTCTTTGCTTAGAGAATATTCGTACGAGACCAATGTTATATTGCCAGCTGTCCACCACGTCAGACATTTAACTACTTTTCCATTTTTGGTTTGTTGTCCCTTTTACCCTTTTTGTATGTACTAGGAATCTCCTTTTTGTACATACTTTATTATAATTTCTTTATTTGTAATGCAGCTTAGAGACTTATTATAAATAGTCATTTTCTTTTGTAAGCCAAATACAACATACATCTTAATACCGAATATTTTGTTCTTGTGAGACAATCCTCTCTAAGTCCATACTCCTTACACTCTCATCTAATATTGTCGAGTAACTCAAGATTAGTGGCGGGTGGACTTTGACATCAACTTGTGCATCATATCAAGTGAGGTGTTAAGTTGTGTTATGTTCGTTGGTGAGTCACATCCTCCGAGTAGCTTCACATCAGCTACTCTTGTTTGATTTTGGACCATTTCCCTCTAATTTTCTTTGATATCTCGAAAGACCCATTTCAATTCAAATCTGTTACGGTAAGTTCTAGTGATAAATGAGCTCCTAGGCACACCAGTTTTTGTCTTTCCGGAATTTTCATGAATCAAAACCTTTATTCCTGACTAATAAATATCTATTGTAAGGTAATTGCTTATCTAGATTTCACATGTCCTTGAAAAATAGACAATAAAAACTCCTCGTCAAGGAGGGTCAATCTGTAATAAAGTATTTTAAAGAGTTTTGTCAATTACCAACATTCTATATCTCACTTTTGAACTTCTCTTATGTTTTCGATGTATAGGTTTGATTAAATGGAGTAAGGGAGCTAGACCTTTTAATGAAGAGGGTGATGATTCCAACATCAACAACTGCCAAAGATACCAACTTTGCTTGTAGAGAATGAAAATTAGACCACAATAACATTCAAAATAACTGGCATTCTTGTATTTTGAGTAAAAATTCTCATTAACTTCTCATGGGTAGTACAACTTTACAACATCAGCATTTATAGGGTCTCTTAATTCTAGACCATCCATTTGAGACAAAATTAAAGCCCTTCCTGGTAATACCCTCTTCATAACAAAAGGGTCTCTGTAATTAGGACCAAATTTTCCTCTGGAGTCTTGTGCATTGGGGAAAGAATTTCTTAGCACTATATCACCCTTTTTAATGTTTCAGGGTTGTACCCTTTTGTTGAAAGCCCAAGTCATTCTTTATTGATAAAACAGATTATGACACAGGGTTGTAAATCTTTTCTCATTAATTAGATTCAGTTGCTTAATGCATTTCTTTACCCAATCGGCATCATCCAACTATATTTCTGATAGACAGTAAGAGATGGGATCTTAACCTCTATTCGTAACATCGCTTTAGTGCCATATACCAAAGTGTAGGGTGTTGCCCTAACCGTTGTTTTGATGGAAGTTCAACAAGCAATGAGCACGAATGGAAACATCTCATGCCAGTCTTTATATGTAATAGCCTTTTTTTTTTTTTGTTATTCTTTTGAGGTTTTCATTAGCTGCTTCGATAACTCCATTCATTTGGAGTTGATAAGGTATAGAGTTTCTGTAAATAATCCTAAACTGTCGATATAACTTTAACATAAGCTTACTGTTGAGATTGGTGTCGTTGTCAGTGATGATTGTTTCTCAAACCCCGTTTTGAGTCAAGATATCTTTTTTGATGAACTTGATTACTACCCCTTCAGTGACACTTGAATAGGATGAAGCTTCAACCCACTTGCTAAAGTAGTCAATGGTGACCAGTATAAAGTGATGCCTATTGGATGCTTTTGGAGTAATTGGGCTGATGATATCTATTCCCAACATTGAAAAAGGCCACGGTGCCAAGAGTATGTGTAATTCTTAAGGCAGGGCATTTATCTTATTTGCATAAACTTGGCATAAGTGTCAATACCTGATGTAATTGATGCAATCACTTTCCATTATTAACCAATAATACCTTAGCCTTATAATTTTCTTAGCCAGTATGTAACCATTCATGTAAGGGCTACATACTCCTTTGTGTACTCCTTTCATCAACATCTCGGCCTCTTTATCATCTACATACCTTAAAAGTATACCGTTAAAAGATCACTATTACAAAGTAGACTTGCTTATTAAGAATTGGATAGCTAATCTCTTGATCATCCTTCTATCCTTTTTCTTGGTCTCTTTAGGGTATGTGCCTTGTTGTAGGAACATTTTAATATCATGGTACCACAACCTTGTGCTGTTTCTTCCTTTAATTACTAGATAGAAGGCAGGCTTTTCTTCAATTTTAATGGTGAAGGGCTGAATCTAGACTCTACTGGATATTTGACTCATAGATGCTAAAGTAGCTAATGCATCAGCAAATTGATTTTAAGTCTTCTGTATGTGATTGAAAGTAATTTCTTTGAATTTCTCTATCAATTCAATCAAGTGCCGATGATAAGGTACTAGTTTAGGATCTTTCATCTTATATTTTCCTTAAGCTTGGCCAATAATGAGTGAAGAGTCTCCATACACTTTTAATTCTTGAATATCTTTATCTAGGGCTATTTGAATCCTATGATGCATGCTTCGTATTCAGTGATATTATTGGTGTATAGGAAAACGAGCCTTATAGCTACAAGGTACTGCGTACTTTCAAGGGATATCAATATTGCCCCAATTCCACATGCCAGCACATTAGCTGCCCCATCAAAGAACATCTTCTATTTCGGTGATTCATCATCTTCTCCTTTATCAAAGCTTTCTTCAATTGCTAAGATGTTTTCATTGGGGAGATTTACTTGTACCTCTTAAGGGGTATCATCAGAGGGATTCTCTATTAATTGGTTTGCTAGAGCTTGCCCCATGACTGAATTCTAGTTCATGTACGTAATGTCAAATTCTGATAGTAACATTTGCTATTTTGAGATTTTACCAATTAAGGCTAATTTATCTGCCAAATACTTCAAGATTGTATTGAGTCAACAATTCAACCTGGTAATAGAGTATGTATTGTTTGAGTCGATGCATTGCCCAAACCAAAGTATAGCAAGTTCTTTAGTAAATTTCTTGCTTAAGTAATATACAGCCAGTTCTTTTCCTTCCTCGTCCTTTTGGCTGAGCATATACCTATGGAATTTAGCAGTATTGTTAGGTATAGAAATAAATGCTTCTCATGTTTTGGAGCTACCAAAATTGGAGGTTTCATGAGGTACTCCTTGATTGTTGTGAAGGCTTGCTCGCATTCTTCATCCTAGTTGATCTTAGCATTCTTTTTCAACAACTTAAATAAGGGATGACATGTATTTGTAATTTGAGATATGAACCAAGCTATGTAGTTTAAACAACCTAATAAGCCTCTAATTTCTTTGAGTATGCGTAGAAGGGACAAGTAAACTATTTCTTTGACTTTATCAAGATCCACTTTGATGCTCCTTTAACTGATTATGAAACCTAATAATTTCCTTGAAGTCACTCCAAAGGTACACTTCTCTGGATTGAACTTCAATTGAAATTTTCTCAACTTGTCAGACAATCTCCTCAGATTGTCCACATGATTTTTTCCTTCCTTGGACTTTACAATTATATGATCAACATATACCTCAACTTCTTTATGCATCATGTTGCGAAAGATTACAACTATGGCTCTTTAGTAAGTTGTTTTGGCGTTTTTAAGTCCAAAAGGTATTACTTTATAGCAAAATGTGCCCCAAGTTGTGATAAATGTGGTCTCAGCTTTGTCTTCTTTAGACATTTGAATATGATTGTATCTGGAGAACCTATCCATGAATGAGAAAAGATGGGTTTTGGTTGTATTATCGACCAAGACATCAATATAAGGCAAGGGACAATTATCTTAAGGGGTGCTTGGTTAAGGTCTTGAAAATCCACATATACTTTGACTTTTCCGTTCTTTTTCATTACTGGCACAATGTTGGCTACCCACTCAGGATAATTAGATACTTTGATAAAACCAACCTCTGTTAACTTTCTAACTTCTTCCTTAATTTTTAACAACATATCTAGTCGAAATCTCCTTAGCTTCTGCTTCTTGGGTTTGACATTTTCTCTTGTGGGTAAGTAGTAGACCATGATTGATGGATCTAATCTAGGCATATCTTCATAAGACCATGCAAATACATCTTGGTATTCAAATAGTAGTTGTAGTTAAGTCATTTCTGCCTTCTATTCTTCTTTCAAATTGCTTTTAATTTTCAATATTTTGGTGTTGTCATCAATCCTAACATCAATCATCTCAATTGGCTCATCAATGGAAATTCTACTCATTTCATATTTTTGTCAGCTTTTTACACGTCACTATGGTCATTAACATCACACCTGACAACTAACCTAGTAGGGCCGAAGGTGATATCAATATTTTCATCACCTACCTACGTAAGGTATCCATGGCCTTTATTTAAAGCATTAGATTTGGCAAAAAAATATGTAAAGGAAAGAGTCTAAGTAAGGAAAAAGTGAATAGAAAGGAGACTGATTCTTATTTAGAAGAAATTCTATTGAGTACAATATTGTAGAATAAAGGTAATTATTACAAAACTCTGTAAAATACTAAACTGTGATTCATCCTTTACCCTAAAGAAGAGTTATTGATATGGAGAACCAATTATTCAAGTGTTGGGGCTTGTAGGACTGGCCAATTATTTTATTCTTGTTGGAGGTATCCTCGTGGGTGGGCTCTGAAATTTGGACATCAGCCTAGATGAATGTTTTTTACAACGATGGGAAGGTCATCGGGGCGTGATACAACCTGTCACCTCTTATGCCTCTTGCTTGCATTTTTTGCAATTCTTCAATTGGAGTTAGGATGTAACTGAGATTATAGGTATTAACCTAACCCTCTTTGAATTTTAGCCTTTCATCCTTCTTTTGATCAATAATCATACATACCTCTTCAAGCATTTGGAGCCCAAAGTCCTCCTGCTCCTTAATGCCAATATAAAGTATGGTTGTTTCCTTATATGTTTCATAATCCTAGTCACCCAGAATTATTATGACTTAGCCATTTGAGATGAACTTAACCTTTTGATGCAAACTTGAAGTTATGGCCCTTGCTGAATGTATCTATGGTCTTCCTAATAATAGGTTGAAGGTCCTTTGGATATCTAGGGCCTGGAATCGGATGTTGAAAGTTTGTGGGCCAATATCAAGTGGTAAGTTGATCTTCCATATAATTTCTCTTCTAAATTCGTCAAAAGCCCTAACTGTCGTTGAACTTTGCTTAATTACAGTTGTATCGATTCCTAATATATCTAGGGTAGTGAGAGGGTAGCCATTCAGGGATGATCTGTTGTCGATGAGGACTCTTATTGTGATAATGTTGTTCACTCGTACTATTACGAAGAGAGGCTTAACGTGCTGATTACCTTCTTCGCCCAGTTCCTCGGTAGAGAAAGAAATCTGATTTATGGTAAAGATGGAGTTAATGATAGACCCCATTCATTCAGCTGGTATCTCGTGGGGGACTTTGACTTCCCTTAGAGTTTAAAATAAAGCTTCCCAATGTTGTTTTGATGCCATCAACAAACTCATGAGGGATATTTATACTGGAGTCTTAGCGAGCTGATCCATTATTTTATACTCACTAGACTTGATTATTTTGGTGAAGGTAGATGATCCTTCCTTATATTCAACTGATTCATTGTTTGGCCTTTTTAGTATATTTTTTTTTTAGGTCTTCCTTTAGGTCATAAATTCTACTAAAGCGGGTAATCCCTCTACGAGTGAGCTTAATTGCCCCTAATTTACTGTCTGGTAATTAAGAGGGGCAGTTTTATAATTTTCAAGGGATAAAGGCACATGGAAGGTGTACCTTTTGGTCGGTGGAATTTTCTTCTCCTCTTGTTTATAGAATTTATAAACCTTAGGCTCTTGGTTGGAATTGATCATGTTAATGGTGAGATTTAAGTATTTAAATATCATGGCTAGGCAAAGGGTTGTTATTGACATTTGGAACTGGAGCCTTTACAAAGTCTAGTTAGACTGTACCTTCATTAATTAAATTTTGAATTTTGTTTCTTAATCTCTAGCATAAGTCTATTGAATGACTTACTTGCCCTAAATGACATTGACACCTTACATTAGGATAAAAAAAATCTTAGCCAGTACCTTTCATTGGGCGGCTTTGAATGGAGAAGACTATCCTTTCTTAGTTTTTCAACTATTTAACTAAGAGGAACGAGTATTTTGGTGAACTGCCTTGGGACCCTATTGACTTGTGCTTGGCTTCTTAACTACTGTTGAGCGAGCAAAAGATTTGCCTTGAAAGAGACTTAGGTGTTAGGTTTGGTATTTGAATTGACTATGCCAACAATAGCTTCTCTAGGCCTGCTAATGGTATGTTTAGTAGAGGGTGGTCTTTTGTTTGATGATTCTTGTAATTTGTTGGATGCATAGCATCCGCAAATTTAACTTTCTAGACATTGTGTCGAACTCAAGTATCATACATATTTCCTTAAGTTGATAAAATCACATAAAATGAAAACTGATTAAAATTTCAAACTTGAAACTTAAAATGAACATGAAAGACCTTATTATACGATTTAAAAACTCTAATCATGCACGAAAACTCTAATCCTCACATACGCATACTTTTAAAAATTAAACCTAAACTTAATAAAAACCATAAATATCAAATCATAAAATTTTTTAAAACTTTATAAAATTATCTTAATGCTTGAAAAGTCATAAATCAATAAAATTATCATTAATTTTGTGAAATCATATAAAATTGGTAACAAACAAATCAAAGATAATTTCAAGTAATAATAAACAACAAAACTAAAGCTAGTTAAAAGAACAAATTAATAAATTTACAAAATTAATTTTACTTGTGTACATAAGTAGCCTCATAATGTGTGTATATATATAAATATATTACTAAGCAATTTTCTTCTCTTTTCTTAATCTATCTTATGATATATATGTGTGTGTTGCATAATAAAGCACTAATCCTAAATAATTAAGCCAATTAAACCTTAAGCTCTTAAGTATAAATCAATTACTCTAGAATTAGTGAAAAACACTAAAACATACTTAAACTCACTTGAACTCTAAACCTTGGGATAATCAAGGACTTATGACCCTAAATAAATAATTAAAAATATAATTTAAATAAATTTTATTCAATTCTAGAAAATTGTAAATTTTTTTAAGAATAAAACCACAACCTACAAATTAATTTAAGAACCAAGCCCTAAAAGAATTATATATAAGATAATTATCTTCTTTTCACTCATAAACAATATTATACATGGATAAGTTGTAAACCCTACTTTTTAGTGGACTTATAATTCAACTAAGAGTACTTCTCAAACGTTCCCAAAGATCAACTAAACTAAAAATTCAAGTTTACATATAAAAACACATTTAATTTTCCAATTCAGAAGTTTATTATTAATAAAACTCGAATACAGGAATTGTAGATCCTAAGTCATCTAAAGCCCTAAACTCTAAAACAATTAAGGACTTGTAACCTTAAGCAGCTAATTAAGAATTTAATTTGAATAAGTTTATTCAACTCTATAAATTTTCATAAATTTATAAGAATTAAATTATAACTTACAAATCAATTTAAAAAACAAACTCTAAAAGAATTTCATATGAGACAATCTCTTTATCTTCATGCATAAGACTTGTTCACATGCACATGAATATGTGAACCAACCAATCACCCTAAATAACTTATCAATTGAGAGTTGGAATTATTTATTAATTGATAACTTATTAAAAACTAGTGATAAGACACTTTCCTTATATTACCACAACTTATACTACATATGGATAAGATATCATACTATTTTATTTGTTCAACTTTTAATTAAGTAACATGACAACTCAATGCCCAAGAAGGACACCCTATGGTTGGTTAGGAAGAGAGCCTAAGAGAGGCCATGCCTTGTCAACTTTCAATTACTTAATTATCTTATGCATCTGCTATTCACCCCTTAATGCTTACATCATCTAGTCTCATCAAATGTTGGCATTTATGTGAGCTACAGGACAACAAAAACAAAGCTTCTTGAACACGCTTCTTTTCCCCTACATAGTCGGCTACTTTTCTCCCCATACTCTCATTTTCATTTTCATTTTCACTTCCTTTCCTTTCACTTTAAACTCAACACAAAAGAGGAAACACAAATCCCATAAAATCTTAACAAATTAACACCACTTACAAGCTTCCACACTCATGGCACAAAGCTCTAATTTGTGTCTTCCATTAGTCAACTTCTAAAGCCACTTTTAGGATTCCTAGAACATTTTCAAAACCCTACTTCAAAAGATCAAAACTCAAGATTCCAAAAAAGTTGCAAGAAGGAGAAGGAAAACAAGGAGCTTAAGTAAACACTTAGTGCACAATCACCTTGTTTTGCTTTGTGAACAAGTAAGTTGTTTCCTAATGTTGATAACCTAGTATTCTATGTTAAGAGACCATGTTTTTCTTAAGGATATTAGTCTGATCATAAGTTAATGAAATAGCTAAGGCTACCCTAAGAAGCAAACTTAAGAAACCCTTACTTAAAAGTTGAAATATGAGCATATAAAGTTGGTGTTATGTAGAGATACTTATTCAAAACTTAGAATGAAAGATTTTAAGTTGAAAAAGTCACATAATAAACACTTGAAAGAGGAGATATCATGCTGCACATAAAGTGTTTGTAGGTCCTATGGATGCTATTTTCATTTCTATTAAGTTAAACATGCTCAAATCTAGACTTAGGTAAAAGAAAACGCATTACATGAAACTTTTATAAGGAAACCAACTTTGTAAGATATAAACTATAATATGGAAGTCATGATAAGTATGAGATCTACTATTTTCATGTAAATTATGAGCTAAGTAACCATCTCATGAAAGAGAAGTTAAGTTAAGATTTGAATATGTGTAGCCTAGGTTCATGATCTAACCCTTAAACTTAAGAAAATGATGAAACAAGTTGGGAAAACAAGTAAGAACCCCTTGGATTCACCACGACCAGATCTAGAACCATGTTGAAAGATACTTAAAAATATGATAAAAGTAAGTAAACAAAGTGAAAAGACCAACTAAGGTCCAACTTGGAGTTTTTAGGCCCGTTTTAGCAGTTTTAGGCTCAGTTTTAAGTTTTACCATTTATTGACTAGCAACTTACCTCAGCTATAAAAGTTATCTTAAGACTCTTAAGAAGCCTATAAAATACTCTCTAAGCCCAAGAAAGTAACCATTTTTTATTTGGGTAAAAAAAAAACAAGCCCATTTGACAACTTAAGCCCACATAAAAGCCCAAGAAGCTGTTGTCAGCCTTAGGGATGTAAATCAAAATTAGAAATCTAACCTTAAGGAGTATTTTAAGCCTAGAATAAGATCCCAAGGCCAAGCCCAAAGGATTTCCTAAGATATCAAAAAGTTCAATAATCAAATAAAGCCTAAAAGTACTCCAAATCAAAAAGATCGCTACTATTCTAGGAAGAATTTCGTGCCTTATCTTGAAAATCTAACCTCACCATGTTAAAGTACACTAAAAAATGATGAAGATTGACTATAAGATCATAAAAATCAGATTTAAAATGAGAAAGTTATACACGATTGAACCTTAAGTAAAAACCGAGAAAAAATATAAAGCTAAGTCAAAAGTATAACTTAACGAGTTTTAGCTTAGTTTTCTAAATTCTATTTCAAATCCTTATAATATCGTATTTATGATGTTTAAGGGACCTAGCTTTCGCAGACAACCTACTCTCAAACTACTTTGATTGACCTACATGGCTAAGGAAGTAAATTCTTGATGACTCCTTATTTGATTGTTCTTATAAAATAGATGATTTAAACTTATATATTGAATTTGGATGCTTATGGGATATGGGAAGTGTATGCGTGTGATATTATGATTGAATGCTATGGCTTGTTAATCAGATAATAATGGGAATTATTTGTTATGACATATATGTGCAGTTGTATGGAATGTAATTGTCTGATCACCATGAAAACCAAATTAAACACTTATACGATTAAGAAATTCAATGAATCACGCATTCCTCATAATTGCATTATGATACCGACTGCCACTTCACATAGAAGATGGGAAGGGACTTACAGAAGAAGGGCCTTCTATAAGATTGGGCACTAGCTACGCCATCATTTTATTGAATCTCTGTTATAAGCTGACGAGCTTACTAGACGTCGAGAGACGAGCTTACTAGACATCGGGAGACACCAACCGTTAGCGAGGGGTTATGTCTTGTAGCTTCTGCTTAGGGCAAGTGTTTGTGGATTGCGGAGGTCACTATACCACTAGGCTTGGGATTTTGAAAATATAATTTGTTGCTCGAAACGAAAAGTTTATTATATACGTTATATATATATATATATATATATATATAGATATATATGTGGTTTTGTTTTGAATTAAGCACAATAATGTGATTAACATAAAACTCAAGTGGTATGATGCAAATTTTGGTTTGTGCTAGTTAATTATCTCCAAACCAGACTATAGGGGGTATAATTCTGAGTTGCTTGCAATTCTTAGGCTACTACATGTATTAACATATTGATTAATCATGCATTCATATGTTTGTACATTAAATAATTTTTATCATGCAATATTGACGAGAGGATTTAACTCACTAAGCGTAAGCTTACATCCCAACAGTTCTCTTCCTTATAGGTTGATTAACAGTTGAGAAAGGGATAGGAATCAAGTGCGGAGTGCTACCATTGAATCAGTATGATGAAAAGCTTGTATAATTAATTTGGAATGCTCTGGCAAAAAACTAATATATCAATTAAGTTTAACATCTTTAGTAAATTTAGAATATTCTGGAACTGTCTATCTTATTTCACTATTTTGGTAGAGGATATCGATTCTTTACAGTTCTGAGGAATCGTAGAATATTGGATATCCATAGTTATGTATACTATATAATGAGTTGATGAATTAAAAACCCTAGCAATTAACTATTTAGAGTCTTGCAATCTCTGATTTGCAAGATGGTTTTCTTATCATAGATATACACGTGATATGAAAATTTTAGGCTTTACTATTAAGCCCTCCTAAGGGTCCTTACAGGATGAGACGACACTTTCAATGCAACATCCTACAACTATTACCTCACTAAAACTAGAAGAGGCTTGCTCGATTAGGTGAGAGAAGTAAGGTCTCTCTAGAGTGTTGATGAAAGCCGAAGTTAGCTCTTTCTCAGTCATGGAGATGAATATCCTTACAACTAGGGACCTCCACCTTTGGGCATATTCTTTAAAAGATTCATTGTGCCTCTTTCTCAAGGTAACCAAATCCATCATAGTCGGTACCACTTCAATATTGAACTTATATTGCTCATAAAATGCCCTAGCCAGCTTCTCCCATTTGTTTTCTTGGTTCAGATCCAATTAGGTATATCAGGTCAAAGTAAGCTCATTAAGCTGTCTTGAAAAGTTTGTACCATAAGCTTGTCATATCGTACATATTTGCTCATCTTTCGCACATACAGTTTGGTGTGTTGTTTAGGGCACCGAGTTCCATTGTATTTCTCAAAGTCAGGTACTTTGAATTTCTTTAAGAAGCTTCCATTGTCATAAGTAGAGAAGTCTGTGGTACTAAATTGCTCGAAACCTTCGTAGCCTTTGAGCATTTTCATCTTCTCAATGATCTGTTCAGTCAATCACCTCTCAAGCTCTTTCAATCTGTCTTAGTCAAATTCAGGCTTTGGGTTGATTAGGAATGAGCAAGTATTTGGTTCAAAAGTTAGGTTGACCTTCTAATAGACCTCTTTTGTCTTAAAAGATTCAAAAGTCTAGTTGACTTTGGGGTAGGCTTCTTCTACATTAAGAGGTAGGGCTTCAACATTCCTTCCATATTGGGCTTTGAAGTTTTCTTCATTTGATGGAGCTATGGACCTGAAAGGCAAGGTTGTCTACAAGGAAGCGCAGTTGATTAACAACCTTCTCTACAATTTGTTTTAAAGAGCAGAACCTCGACTCGAAGGGATCAACAATTTTGAGTTTGACACTACTATTGTTGGTATTGATGTTATTATTTCCTTGGCTGGCCATTCTGGTTTGTGAATAAGTTTTGATATGACTTCTCAAGAATGTTTGACACTTGGGAGATATTTGCCAGCCTAATTTAAGATCACATCTCAACAAGTTAGCACATAAATATTTTTTTTCAAATGAAGTGAATGAAAAATAAGAATGTGAAAATTTATGGTACATAGATGCAGATAAATAGAACTAGGAAATAACCAACAAGATAGGAATTTTTATTATTTTATAGTTTTAGAAGTTCCCTTTTACATTATTTGAAAAAGAAAATACATTTGTTTCTCAAAAAGAGTATTCCTATTTCTAGACGTTCTTCTGATGCTTGGCAAGTGATCCTTTTTTCTACTTATTGGGTCTTACTAGTGCTTCCTTTCTTTTTTGTAGGTTAGGCTCTTTTGTTTCTTTAAGTTCTTTGAGGTTTTTTTGGGTCATCCTTAATTAATGTTTTAAGGCCTATGAGCGTTGTCTTGATTCTCAAAAGAGATCCCCCTATGTATCCCATTCTCCATAGATTACTTCTAAATGGGCTTGTACTTAGTCCATGTAGGTCTTAATTTCAAGATTTGGTTCAGTTGGTGCAGGTTAGATGATTTTTGGTGCTCGGTACTGGATCTCCCTTACCTTATGGAGCTGATCATACAAATATTCTTTGGTGACCTTATGCTTGTCTACTTCTCCCAGCTACTATCCTAAATCAATGTTGAGGTTGACAGTCCTTATTTCCCATAATTGTTTAATCACCTAGAGTTTAGACATCTTTTGTGGTATTAGAATCTAAAGGTCCTCAAAAGCCAAGGTCATGATATTCAACAAAGGCTTGTAGACTATATCTTAGATACCTTTGAATTGTTTGATCATATTATTAGGGTAATAGCCTGTGCATAATTTCATCCTGATTAGGGGTATTGCTTGATAATTTTTGTAGACTAGGATTATCCTTTTGAAGTTGCTCCATCTTGTTATCCATAAGATATCAACGACTTGAAAATTTCACAATAATTCTACCTAGCAGTAAGTAGATTTTTCTTTTGAAAGATGGACCTTATTGACAAAAGAATCAATCAGATCCATATTATGGGCAAATTCTCCTCGGATTAGATCAAAACCATAGCACTTCATGTGGCTAACAAACTATACCATTAGTAGTGTTATGCTAGTCTTTAGTGCACCATTGTTCTTTTCTTTCAAAATGTTGAGGCTTCTAATTTGCTCTACGAGGAGAGTCGAGACATATCATTTGCCTTTAAGAAACTAACCCATTAACTTAGCGACCCTAAAATGGATGAGGAACTTTCCATTAAGGATTAAGAGAGTCTTGAATACAACTAAGATAAAGGCTTTTATTTTATTCTTTCCTTAGTTTTTGGGATTGTATAAAATATACCCCATTGATTGGATTTAGGCTTAATTGCGAACCAAGCTTTTAAGTCCTTTGTCGAGCCTAGTTTTTCACCTTCTCAGTTTTTTTATAAAATTAGGCCTTCTTTAAACCAATTAGTACTAAACCTTACCCATTTGATACCGATCCTCGACTAAGGTTTAAAGAAAACCATTTTTTCATTTTGAAAAGGTATTAGAGTTGTCACCCGATCGAAATTGGGAAAAAGAGTTAAGTTATAACCAATTGGGTGGATTAATTATAACTTAACTACCAGTCTATTGATTAAAAAACCAATTTATAAAACAACTTTTTAAAAACCAAAGATTTAGGTTCGGGGGCTAATTTATTAAACCCTAAACAAGTACCATTTTTTAACTTTCCAATTTTAAATTCGCTTTTCAATATACCTTTTTTAAATTTCTAAATAACTAATAATATTACACATGACTAAAAATTAATCAATTTACATGAATATCTAGAAATGGAAAAAATAAAACTTTCCATATTTTAAGTCGCTCTGTATTTACGTACAGGTATTTATGTACCCGCTATTCGAGATCAAACTTTCATAGTTTGTTTACTAAAAACATAGTGGGTTGATTTAATTTTAACTTTGGAAAAACTACCAGGTTTACATTTTTTACCCGTTCTGATTTATTTGAAGAAATATCCTAAAGGGTCTTAGATTGGATTTTAATTTTGAAAACTTTAAAGGGTCCTAATTTTGGAATGATTCATTTATTTTTGAAAAGTCAATTTTCTAAGTGATAAAAACGATTTTCATTATTATTTTATTTGTTTATTACTTTATTTATTTCTATTATGCTTAAAATAAATAAATAAATAAAAACTTTTTTGTTTTAGTTTTTCTCTTTTCCTTTTCCCATTTTTTTTCTTTTTATTTACAAATACATTTACAAATTACAACAAATAATAAAATGAAATACATAAAATAAATTGATAAAATAAATAAATAATAAAACAAAGAAAACGGCTCGGACTAAAATGGAAAGGGGGCGGGTTAGTTCTAAAGCGAGTGCGGGGTTAGTTATCAATTCAAGTCGGACCAAATCTTTGGGTTGGAGCAGTTGCAGATCGAGTCGGGTCACTAGGTCATGCATAGCAACTAGAGGTTGTTTCAATGGCCAAAACGAAGAGGAAAAATCTTTTTGGTGAGTTTTTTTTTATTGGGATTAGGGGGTATAGGGACAACGCCGCGACGATTGGTGGTAGTTAGGTTAGAGTGGTGACAGCGGTAGTGCAGTTCGGTTATGTGTATGGGGGTGATTCATGTTTTGGTCATACGTATGTAGGGGGTAGTCTACGTGGTTCAGTCATATGTATGTATGGGGTGGTTTGTGGCTTGATCATGTGTAGAGAGCAGTAGGTTGCAGGTTGTGGTAGATTGGTGCTTCTGTGAGTAAGTGAGGATCAAGAGTGGGTGTGGGGCTTCGGTTGTTGTTTAACGAGTGTAGTAGTGGGCGTGAGAGTAGTCGTAAGTGAAAGTATGTCAATAGGGTGAGAGAGTTTGACGGTGGAGAGAGAGAGAGAGAGAGAAGGATCGAATGGTAGAGAGAGAGTGAGATGGACAAGAGTGAGGAACTATGATTTGTTGGGAAGAGATGGAGAATTGGAGAGAGAAAGGGTTAAGAAGTGGAGAGAGTGTGAGATGGCCGAGAGTAAGGGGTAAGGGAGGTGGTGCAGTGGAGGCTTGTTGTGTGTATGAGGAGTAGTTTGTACAGTTGTACACAAGAGAGAGAGAAGGCCAAGAGTAAGGGAGTCGGTTTGACAGGTGATAATGTGTTTGGGTTTGGGCAGCGTGGCCTGTGTGTATAGGTTCGGATGGTGTAACCTTGGCGGTTTGGTGAAAAGAGGGTGTCGAAAGAGAGTAGAGAGCCGAGAGGGAGTCACGAGAGAGAGATGGTCTGTTCTTGTTCTTTTTTTTCTTATTCAATTGTGGTCCCCTCCTTGTGTGTTGTATGTGTGTATATGTTTTTTGAAAAACAAATCCCCCTCCTCCCTTTTGGTGTGTATCTGTTTTTTTTCTTTTTCTTTTTCTTTTTAAAGAAAGAGGGGGAGAGAATAAGAAAAAGGGAGGAAAAGATGGGGGGAAAGAAAGTGTGTTGTCATGGCTAATCATAAAGTGCCATGTGTTGCAATTAGACATGTGGCCCAATGATAACCTAACATGTAGCCACATATAGAGTTTAAGAGAAAAAGATAAAAAAAAAAAAAAAACAAATTTTATAACTTCAATGAGTTTCAAACCCCTAACCTCGAATCAAACCCAATGCCTTAGTCCAATTGTTTTACCGTTAGGCCATTGGCCTATACCTCATCCATATGTACAATTAAATTGTATATATGAACCAAATCAACCTAAATTAAATTCAAATCTAAGCTTAGGCCTAATGGCTTTTTATTCAAATTTATTTAAATTAAAATTCTATTCTATTTAAACAACCTACAAAAATTATTATTTTTTAAATTCACTATTTTTTTCTATTTTTTGTGACTTTTAAAAAATTCTTATATGTTTTCCTAAATTTTTTATTTTTTGTGTTTTTTCCTATTTTCCTTTTTTTTTGTATTTTTCTAAAATTCCTTTTTTTTTTCTTCTAAATTTCTTTATTTTTTTGGGGTTTTCTTTAATTTTCTATTGTTTTGAATTTTTTTTTTTAATTTAAGACCTTATAACCTAATTTGAAAAATAAAAGGGGGGGGGGAAGGGGAGGGTAGGGCAAAGATTAGGTATCTATATCCTCCAATTTAATGCAATTCCCATTACAACTTCTAAAGGCTTTGTTTACTTCAACTTTTCTGATCCCCAGGAATCTTGAAAATGCATTAACTAGGTCAACTTCTAAATTTGGGGTGTATATATTTTCAAATGAAGGGGCTTGAAGTAATTGAGTATACTCTTCAAGTGTTAGACTAATTAAGTGAGACATCTCAAAAGTTGGTTGAGGTCCTAATTAAATTAATCTCTATTTTCACCCTAGGAAGTAATAGAATGGGCCTAATCTTACTGATGATGATCTCTTGTTTCCTTGGATTGAAGTGATAAAGCCATTGGTTTAGGATGGGCTTAAGGTTAATGGGCTTGTCAACGTACTTTTCCCTAAAGTGGATGGAGTTAGATGAACATGCCATTTCTTAATCTGAGTTACAAAGAAAAATATGTTACAAGATTGACGACCGTTATTTATAGTAAATGAAATATATTTACAACAATTCTATGTTTACAATATATTAAAATTACAAGAGAAATTAATGAAACTCTAAGTTATTATATATTTTCATTCCCATCTTGCTTGATTAATTATTGATTCTGGATGTCATGAATGCATAAAGGGTGGGTTCTAAAGGTCCTTAAGCTTGTGCGACATTACTTGTTAAAAAACATTTTTATTGGTTACATCAAGCTTAAGTAGAGGTGGCTTAATCAACTCCGAGCGGTGGTTACACTCCAGCAGTCGAAGCCTACACAATGGCCTATTCGTCTTAGGTTCCTAATATAGTCTAGGTTTGACCATCTTTATCACACGTTTAAGGTACATAAAATAAACTCTCCTTAAAAGAAAAAAACTTAAATAAGTTTATCCTTACAAAAATAATATCAAACAAATAAATTAGTAAATAAATTACATTTAATAAGGTGATTCAAGAACTAATTGTAAATTTGGAAAGTTAGATAGCTAACCCTCTTAATGTTTCTAGTGGAGCTACCAAGTTGTTGAGCTTGTTTTTTTTTTTTTTTTTTTTTGGGTTTTATAAATTAGTTTTCTTTAAATCGATTAATATTAAACCTTACTTGTTTAATACTAACCATCGACTATAGTTTAAAGAAAACCAATTCTTTAACTTTAACAATATTTTAAAGTTGCCATTTGATCGGAGTTGAGAAAAAGAGTTAAGTTTTAACTAATTGGGTAGATTTGCTATAACGTAGCTATCGATCTTTCGATAAAACTAATTTTTTTTTTTTTAAAATGGTTTTAAGAATCAGAAAGATGAGTCCGAGGGTTAGAATTTTTAAATCCTTACAAATACTATTAACTTTTCAATTTAAAGTCTAATATTTTAAAATCACATTTCAATAATTATCTTAGAAAAACAAAATTTAATCATTGATCGATGAACAATTTAAACTAAAGTGGAAAAAATGAGTCTTTTTGTTTTTTACCATCATCCCATAAGTGCTTACATACTTACTATTTCAAATTAAACGTACGTAGTTTTTTTACGAAAACTTTAGCGAGTAAGTTGATTTTAATTTTTTGAAAAAAAATATTGGATTTATGTTTTTACATGGTTTGGTGCTAATTAAGGAAATTTTCTAAGGGTCTCAATTAGGATTTTATTTTTGAAAATTCTAAAGAGTCCTAGTTTGGAAAAATGGTGGATTTTTTTTTATTTTATCGGAAAATTGGTTTTCTAAGTGATAAAATAAATTTACTTCTCTATTATTATTATTATTATTTATCTTATTATTTTTTTATTTTTACTTTTTTTATTTGTTTTAGTTTTAATCAAGGAAAGTAAACAAATAAACTAACTAAACTACTCTATTTGTTTTCTTTTTTCCTTTTTTTTTCTTTTCTTTTTTACTTAAATTTACAAATACATGACTAAAAAATAAAATAAATAAATAGATAAACAAATAAATAAATAAATAAAATAGAAAAAAAGAAAAAAAAAAGTAGTAGACTGGGTTTGTTTGGGTCAATTCCCAACTCTTCTCTAATAGTAGCATTGTAAGGTTGATTCAAGGCGATTTATACGTCCAAATGAAGGGGTGAAGGGATTTTCATGCGTTTTAGATTTTTTGGGGGTGAGGGGGTGTTGGGGTGGGTTAGGGGTAGGTTAGGATAAACACCATAGTGAAATGAGGTAGTTAGGGTAGTTATTGGAGATGGTGGCTGGTGATGGTGGATTATAGGTTCGAGTGATGGTGACTATAGCTTACGAAAGGGTTGGGGCTTGGGTTTTGGGTTTTGAACCACTACGAAGTCAGCTATGGTGGTGGTTTTGGACGAGTAAGCCTAAAGAGAGAGAGGGAGAGAGAGAGAGAGAGAGCAGATCAAAGATCGAGAGTGAGAGAGATGATTTCTGATCTTCTCTACGTTTAAGAATGAACAAATGGCTCCTATTTATACTAATCCATCACTGATTAAGCTTGGAAAGCTTGAAAATTTTGAAAATATCCATTGATGAACATTGATCTAAAATTAATTTTATTTTTTTTATTTTCAAGCTTGATTTAGGCTGCGTATATAGATGAATTTGGACAATTTTTTTATCCTGATTCAAATTATACCAAGTGTGCTATACGATTTTACCATAAATTCAGTTAAATCATGTAGTAAACGGGGTCAAAAAGTGTCTTGAAGTGGCCCGGATAAGATTGGGAAAAAGTTGGAATAAGGGAGAAAAAATGGACGAAAAAGAAATAGGCAATGGTTACTTGCTACGTGCCCCTATGCATGCAGTTGAAAATTAAATGGGGTATGCCAAGCACCCTAACCTACCCACACTCCCCCCAAAATGAATCAATGCCTTAGGCCTTGCTTAAGTTATGTAGACTAGGTTTTAAAACTTAGTCCGGTCCCCTTTTTTTTAAATATAATTAAAATAACTAACTATAATAATAATAATAAAAATAATAATAACAAAAAGTACAAATCATTACTCCCCTTATTCCTTTGTTGTTATTATTATTATTATTATTATTTTTTTGCTTTTCATGTAAATTTCCTGAATTTTCTTAAATTTTTCACTTTTTTTATTTTGCATAAATTAGGACCCTTAAAAAAATAAAATAAAGAGGGCAAAATGGGGTGTCTACATCCCATGCATCTACTTTAAGCTAAGGCTGGACCATTTGACTCATGTATAACTGAGTTATCTATGCTCTATTCCCTAAGAAGTCACCAAACTTAATGTAATACATAAGTATTGGAGGTAGGGTCAACCTGTGTAACCCCCTCGCCCATGTTAGCATTACAATCTCTAGGTCGACCCTTAAACGAAGCTGTAGGAGTCTAAATTTGTTTGCTGGTGCCCTTATTAGATAGGGTATGAATCTATAAATGAGGTGCTATTGGAGATGCTAGGTGCAAGTAGTGTAGAGGAGATGCATCATTCTCGAATCTATAAGCTTTCCTGTCTATGTCCTCGGTCTCTTCCTCATCTATGATCATGTCCCTAACGGCCTCCTTCCCGTTGTGGCTTGTTTAGTAGGAAGTCATTATTATCTACATTTAGATCGGATGTGAGTGAGATGCCTAGATAACCCCCTAATAAGTTGTTGGATGATATCATCAACCTCATATTGCTTAGCTATAACGTCCTTGTACAACATTTGCGGTAGCCTATATATGAAATCCACCTATAAGGCAAAGATAATAGTTTGACTAGCATATAATACGAGAAATGAATGGGTAATAGCAATAGGAATGATGCATACCATATACATTTAGGAGACCATCAATTTGCCAATATATCAATGTGTAACTTACTGATACTAAGAGACATAGTTTAGATGTATAATAGGTAGTGGTCGAATCTGTACAATCTAGTTTTGTCGTTCCCCCCAATGTATTATCCATGCTACCTACTTAGTCACTTAGTTGATCTTAGTTTGGCCTCTCAAGTCTATTTTACGTAGAGCTTGTCTTATGTCTGGATGGCCTAATATTTCCTACATCTTGCCAAACTATTGGGTTACGTGGTTAGAATAGTGCATCTCACTGATGTGGCATTATATTAGCGGGACTTAGGCTTGCCACACATCACTCCCATCTTGATAATAAGTCGGGAGTTTGGTCATGTCCTCGTATATGTAAGGTATCTAAACAACTTGAAAACATATCATAATAAAATTTTAAGTAAGTAACACTTTGAGAAGCTACATATAACTGGGTTTGTAAAATAATTACCAGTTCTATACGCTATCGGTTGGATGTGTCTCTATATTGACCAACTACATGCATAGGTAACTTCATGACATTGAACTCCACTCTTTATCAACTTATAAGTGGTTGATCGTCAACCATAACTGTAATACGACAACATAAAGGGGTGATATGTGGGAAATGCTCCTACGCTCATACTTGAAGAATCACTAAAGGCCAGCTAATCTCTCCAGCATCCATCCATGAAGTAAGGCACAACTGGCGATGCAGTCATGCCAAACATGTTGCTCCTCAAGCATAGCGCTTGGCTGTAGAAAGATCTAAGAGGAGAGGGTAGAGCATGAGGTGCACTCAGTTGTTAAACTTATCTAAGAAGAGTATACCCCTAATCAACTGCCTGATATGTGCCTAATACAACACATGTATCATAATACCGTCTACATCATATGGCATATTAGTGAAATTATCCTTCAATCGAGTACCTTTCATAGCACTCTTTGGTGGGCAAAGTCCCATTAGGCGTTGGCATACATCACCCCAACCTATGGATGCCATAATGCCTATTTGCACAATATCTTATAACATACGTGAGCACATATTTCAAGAACCAACCCCAATTATCTTAACATTCCTCATTGACAAGAGCAAAACCCAAAAGGATTATGTGATTTTGACTATTAATTCCAATCACAATTAGTAATTTATGTTTGTACTTCTCAAATAAGAATGTTCCATCAATAGTAATGACGGGATTAAAAATACAAAACAAGTTTGTTCAAATACGATATAATTGACATGGCAAGATATTTAACTTTCCATATGAGGTTAGGTGGTAGATTCAAACCTATAATGGATGAAGGCCTCAATAAACCGTCTCAATGTCTAGAAGACTTTGTCAAAGAACATATGGCTTGTAGTATCATTGTCTCGCCATTTCCACTCAAATGTAGTACCTAGATTAGCCTCTTGGGTGTCATGTAATAGATGTGAGAGCATCACATATGATTCCTCCTACCTTTCATAAACCTATTCAATTGTTTTATGCTTTGCTTCCCTAATTATCTTATGTGCATAGTATAATTGTATTATTTACATATGGTAGCTTGGGGATATTTTACCTTAATGCTTAACAACTGTTGTACATTCTTTATAAGAAAGTAAGATAGAGTACTTGAATCTATTTAGGGGTTGTCTTGACTAATAGTAGGATTAAGGCACATTTGTGGACCCATAAACTTGGTTATCACAAATGTCCAGCATACTTCTTCTTATAAGCTTGAAATCTTCACTTGCATCCCTTTTCTTAATCAATACATCTTATTAACTAGATTGTAGGTTCGAACTCCTTCATTATGAAGTCGTGGTGGTTCCTAACATGGTGCATCTTCACAACCATTTGTAAATGTTTTTTATTTTCAAACCTAGTATCCACCTTAAATTCATCGCTAAAACTCCATTCACCATCATTTATACTCTCCTCAGACAATACTAGTCCATCCCCAACACTTGCAATCTAGAAAACCATATGTTTTAACGTTCCAACCGTATCTATATCTACAGTCAACCCCTACCTCCAATCGTCTCTTCTATGTAACACTTGTGCTTCTTCCACTTTTTATAACCAACATTTACTTGAACCAATGTTGGCATTAGAATATGTATCATCAGAATCTTCATTAATGTTATTGTAGGCTAGTTCATTCTCTACATCAATATCTCTGTTAGATTCACTGGTGATCATTACATTAAGTTGATAAGGCATGTGACTACTACTTAGTATGTGATAGGGTAGGATTGACTAAGATTCAAACACCTGAGTTTCAACTTGAACTCCAACATCACCACTATGCCCTTCGAAATCATATTCAACTAGTGGAAGGGGCTATTGGTGATGAGTTTACTTTATGAATTTCAATATAAATTTTTGTTGAACTATTGACTCTACTACACCCTTATGAGAAAGCCAATAGCTATTAGACATCATGGTTAGCACTAATAGGAATGGCACAAAACATATTCTTACTCCTGCCTACAAAGGGATATCTATGAATTAGCTCGACCTAGTAGATTGTCTTGTTAACCTAAAGCCAATCACATATCAAGCCTACTAACTAGTCGCACTTGGCTCTAACTAAAACTCCAACAACTGTTTTTGGATGTCTATCGTATCATACCCCATCCTTTCTTTCCATAATATTTCTATTAGTATAACAAAAAAACCTCATTTTATCCATTTACACCTATTTACCACATCAACTTCATAAACTTCAAAGTCTATAAATAAAAATATTAGCTTCTACTTATAAGTACACTCTACTGGATTTTACTAACATATCAACTAAATTGAGTTTACTACCAAATTCCCGTAACAGTACCTGTTTGCTAATATAACAAACTAACCTCATTTTATCCATTTATACCTGTTTGCCACATCAACTTCAAGAACTTTAGAGTCTACAAATAAAAATATTAGCTTCTACTTATGTGTACACTCAATTGGATTTTACTAACAAGTTAGCTAAATTGAGTTGACTATCAAATTCTTGTAACAACAGTAAATTTATTACTTACTATAATTGAAAAGAAAAAAATTACCCAATCTCATTTAGACAATTCAACAATAATTACTTGTATACGTATCGCTTAATACACATCTATATATACCTAATACACATGTATATATAAGATACAGTAATGAAGACAAATTTATAATTGAAAAAAAAAATTTTAACTATTGTTACATACTATAATATTTTCAATAATAATTCATATCTCCATCTTCATCAGTGTACTATAATATATTCAAGAATGATTAATCATACCCGTATTAACATATGTACGTATATATAAATATACTAGTGAATACAAATTTATACAAAAAAAATTAAATTTACTAAGATTAGACTATAAAAAAAAAAAAGCTACATGTATATTATAAAAACATGGATGATTCATTTTGTATAAAATAGTTATAGACAATAATGTATCATAATGTTTTACTACTAATTCTTGAATTTACATGTTCGTAAAACGAATTAAAACGTGAAAAGATTGTATTTTTTTTAATGTTGTTATTTAGAGAGAGAAAGTAAAGAGATCACAAGGATTGATTTCCTAGTTTTAAACAATCTTCCCACAACTATGTTCTATGTTGTGTTTCTACTTACAACGTAAATTCAAGATTGTATTTTTTAAATGTTGTGTTACTTCTCTCTCTAAAAAAAAAAGGGTACAAATTGATGAATTTGACATAGGGAGTCAAACAATTTTAGAGAGAGAGAGAGAGAGAGAGAGATGTGTTGAAATAAATCGCGCATAGATGATGAGTTCTAGTGTAGTGAAAAGAGATAATTTTAAGTACTATATTTATGAGAATAGTTTCACAAGACTCATTTTTTTGTAATTTTTTTTCAACTGTTTTTCCTTTTCCCTAAAAACTTTAATGGGAAAAAATTGAGTGGAAATTCAAATTGATCAAGGATATTCTACTCTATTACTTTTTTTTATTTGCTTATTAATTTATTAACTAAACTTTTTAAAATACTTAGACACCTGTTTTTCAAAATCCTATATTTACATTCTTATTTTTTCCTTACTTGATGTCAACTTGCTAAGAAGGTTGTTATGTCATTACTACAACAACATTGTAATAAATTATATATCTAAACATTAAACATATATATAAATTAACTTAAATAATAAAAAATAAAATACATTTTTTAAAAATAAAAAAAAAATTGAATTTTTTAAAATAAGATCCCACTAGTGCATATTAGATATATATAAATTAAATTAAGAAAAATTAAAAAAAGGAAAAAAATGCATAATTAAAAATATTTTCCAACTACAAAAATTAAAAATGAATCAATAAACCTGCTATTTATAGGTTTGCTAACTCACTTCTAATTCTTATGGCAACTTTGCCCACCTCAAGGCTAGGTGTGTGTGACTCTCAGGTTGTTGGTGGACAACCCTTTACCTTAGGGTGATGAGAAATGTTTTTTTTTTTTTTTTTATTATTCCCTAGTTTTGCAGGTTTTTTATCTGGAATTTTTCAAACTTTTATTAATTTAATTAATATATATTAGTATGATCATATTTTTAAAAAAAAAAAATTTAAACATCTATTTTATTTTTATGAAAACTATTTTGATTTTATTATTTATATATATTTATAATATTTATATATAATTTATTAATATGATTACCGTGGCAATGATTGATAATGCTACGTCAGCCTCCTCACCACACCAATATTCAAATAGGCAGAAACAGAGGTGTAACTGTAAGGTTTTGAAAAAATAGAATGTCCATACAATTTAAAGTTCAGTGAGTAATCAACTAATTAATCCTTATTTATTTATTTTGCTTATAGTTCCAAGTTGACTTTTTGCAGTAGTAACAATTCAGATCTGGTGGCTACCCCATTTAATTTTTTCTTTAGTTGTTTTGAATTCAGATCTGGTGGCTACCCCATTTAAATTTTTCTTTAGTTGTTTTGCCAATCCACAGTCTTGCGGGAAATAATTTTTTCGATTCTTGTGGGTCAAGTCAGGGCAACAGCATAAATAGGTTTCCTTGCTACTGGCTTAAGAAACAGTCGCCTTTCTCCCTATAATGGTTACCTCAAATTTCTTTCTTCTGACTTTGTTAACAGCATTTTTAATGGCTTATATGATTACATGCGAAAACGGGACATGCAACGAGAATGACTTGATGGCGCTAAATGGTTTCCAGAAGTGTTTAAACAACGAGATTGAAGGGTGGGACAGCCCTCATGGCGAATGCTGCTCTTGGACAGGCATAACTTGTGATAATTCCACAGGCATAACAACTAGGGTGGTCGCTTTGGATCTCGGAGACAAAGGACTCAATGGAGAAATCTGTGAAGCATTGGCAGGTCTGGACCATCTCAGAGTTCTAAACCTTTCCCACAATTACCTAAGAGGATACATTCCTGGCGTACTGTTCCATATGCGTGAAATGGAGGTACTTGATTTGAGTAACAATGCATTTGTTGGTCAATTTCCTGTCAACACAGGCCTGCGAGTCTTGAGGTCATTAGACCTTTCTAAGAACCAACTAAACGGTCGCCTTAAAGCCACAATCTGTAATAGTTCTCCCAACATTCAAAGCATTAATCTTGCTTATAACTATTTCTCTGGAGAAATCCCGGCAAATTTTGGAAACTGCACTTCCCTGCTACATCTCTCTGTCAGTGGAAATGGCCTATCTGGAAGATTTCCTGATAGCTTCTTTAGACTCCAGAGTCTCAGTGAATTGTACGTTCAAGAAAATAATTTTACCGGTATATTTGATGATAGATTTAGCAACCTGTCTAGCATCGTTAGATTGGACATATCCAATAATGCCTTCTCTGGAATTCTTCCAAATGTTTTTGAGAAGTTTGCAAGGCTTGAGCATTTCTCAGCACATTCAAATAGGTTCGTTGGTCGGTTGCCGGTTTCACTAGTTAACTCTCCATCCATTTCGCTGCTTGATTTGCACAACAACAGTCTGATGGGTCCTATCAACATAAATTGTTCTTTGATGCTTTCTCTTAGTTATCTTGCTCTTGGTTCCAACAGCTTTGACGGTCCAATTCCTGAAAATTTATCTACCTGCCAAATGTTAAAAATCCTGGATCTTAGCCACAGTGATTTCACGGGTGAGCTTCCAACATGGTTTCAAAACTTTCAAAGCCTTGAAGTACTATCATTATCTAACATTGGCCTCACTAATCTCCCTATGACTCTCAATGTTCTACAATACTGTCAAAACTTGACTATATTGGAACTTTCTACGAATTTCTTGCATGAAGAAATGCCGAGCAACACAAATATCAAGTTCAGGAAATTAGAGACGTTGCTTATGAGAAACTGCAAATTGACAGGTTCAATACCATTATGGTTAAGTGGGTGCATAAATCTGCAGATATTAGATTTATCGTGGAATGAATTGAGTGGAAAAATTCCTAGCTGGATAGACGAGTTCAATTCTCTTTTCTACTTGGACCGATCAAAGAACTCTCTTAGAGGAGAGATACCAGAAAGCTTAAGTGAACTACAGAGCCTTGTAAAACTCAGAAACACTTTGCCAGAGGACCGCTTTGCCAGATTTCCACTGTTATATTCTTCTAAATTGGGTAGAATGTCCTTGGTACAAAATTTCATTGAAACTCCCCCCACTTTGGATTTAAGTGAGAACCAACTCAATGGACCAATATGGCCGAGTTTGGGAAATCTAGCAAGCCTTCATGTCTTGAATTTGTCTAGCAATAACTTGTCAGGAACAATTCCACGAGATCTATCAAAATTGAAAAATTTGGAGGTTCTGGACTTGTCATATAATTTCCTCTCAGGCAAAATTCCACTCTCATTCCGGAGTCTTAGCTTTCTGTGGGAATTCAACGTGTCCTATAACAATCTCTCTGGGGAGATTCCTTCTCAAGGCCAGTTTGCAACATTTTCAGATTCTGCCTATCAAGGAAATGGTCACCTCTGTGGTGAGCCATTAGTTCCTTGTGTATCGAGAACGGAAATTCCTTCTGATGATGAACCTGAAAGTGAAAATACAGGACACTTTATAAGCTTTGATGAAGCTGTGTTGCCATTTAGCATTGGTGCAGAAGTAGGTTTTATTGTGACCGTTGTCTGTTGCTTTATGTCTGGCTGGGTTTTTGCAAAAGGAAAGAAGCTACGAAGATGAGACTGTATCAACCATCAGAGGCAGCAAAAATTTCACTCTGTAAGATGCAACCTCAATATAGTGTAATCTAGAATAAATTCCAGGAAGTGCAATCTTCTCAAGATGTGAGGAAAATCAAAGTGATTGCAACAGTTATATCATACATGAATTTTACTTTAGCTTGTGATTTTTTCTTGTAGTACATTCATTTCTTCTATTCATGTAAGATGGAAACGCTTGGAATATTAATTGCCTTCGAAATTATCACATATTATCCGATCAAGTTCATTTTCATTTGATCCTTGCCTGACATTACTCACTGCGCAGTCATTAGTGATGACCCTATATTTTTTCTTCAAGCAAATGATTCTGCTGACATAATTCTACAGTCGGGCATAATTAATGGAGAATGAAGGAGTTAAGATGGAATAATTATTGATATTATAAAACTTGAAGTTTCGAGATCGTGGGACATTACCCAGATTTGAAATTCCTTATTTGGATATAGGTACTTCGTCAAAAGTTGTCTGACATTCTCTGTTAATAAAATCACCTTTGTGTCCTCCATCACTTTGCCAATGTACCACGACCTCCATTGACCCAGTTTCCAAATGATACCATCTTTCTGACTCAACAAACCATCATTTCTGGATATACCGGACAAATGGTGAAAACCCCCATGAAGCCCACCTGATTTGATCAATACAATGTCTCCTGTGCTCCTGAATCCCTTTTCAAGTCTCTTCCTGTGGGAGTTTTCTGGAATGGCAGGAGCTTCATCAGCTCCACTTGCTCTTCCAATATGGCTCAGTCCTTCCTACAAGGGAGTGGCCAGCTATGAGCTGCCAGTAGACTTCCCTGACTTTGCCTCCAGGATAGAAAAGCCCAAGAGACGTAATTTATCAGAATACCGGTACTTAAAGCCACTCTCATATTTCAATGACTTCCATCACTGCATTGAGGATATTAGGTGATGTCTCAACTAAATCTTTTGCCTGAGATAGATTGAAGTGTGCTCATGTGCAGCCAGATTTATTGACATAGAATTCGTCATCATCTGAAGCATCATTCCATAATATAAATCGTTGACAGCATACATCCGATCAGGTTTCAAAACATACCTTACTTGTATCTACCAGAACTGGTAATTCCGTAGTTGGAACATTTATTTTCCATACTTTGACTAGAAGAGGAAACTTACAGACATCTTTTAAGATCGTTTCTCATAAGGTTTCACATAACAGTTGGTGTTATTATTGATATTCCCAGTATCAATAGCAACAAGGGAAGTAACTTGAGATCCTTTCTATAAACACACCCACACCAAAGGGGTGAAAAAAAAAAAAAAAGAAAAGGAAAAAGAAAGAAAGACTGTCTAACGCTTCAGATAAACGTTTCACTCTATAAGAAACGCTCATTCTAACACCTTATTGCTTGCTGATGGCCCCAACATACTAGGCTAAATGCAGATGTACTCGTTATACTGTTTTACCCAATTTGACATTTTTTGCAGTCAAATTTTTGCGGAAAGAAACTGAGAGGAAATTCAAATTGAAGGATATTGTGAAGTTATCGTTAGTTATTTTATTTAGACAGTTGCTGAGTTGTATTTTTCTGTTTAGTCCATTTGTTACATTATAGTTCCTGTATGTAATCAGTCTTGTAACAGTCATAACGAACTGCTAAAACTATCTTCACTTTCTCGACTATTTAACTGCTCTGAGCTCTTTTTTCTTCTGCTGCTCTGTTCAAGCTTGGCTGTTTGTCTATGGCAGATCCGGATTGTTTCTGACATTCACATGGTATCAGGGCTAGGTTCAAGGTACTGATCGTGTTCAGGTTCAAGGTACTGATCGTGTTCAATTTCTTCTATTTCGGTCATGAATAATCAATTAGGTTAGTAAAACACCTTGTAGCAGATTCTTCAATCACCAATCCTCTTTTTATTTCTGGATTGGATAATCCAAATATTTCGATTGGAGCTTTAGTGTTTAAAGGAAACATCTTAGGTTGCAGTAGCTTGGTGAAAATGGGAATAGAAGCAAAGTTGAAACTAGGTTTTAATTGATGGATCAATTGCTAAATCACCTGAGAATTCTGAAGATCTAGTGAAATGGCTTATGTGTGACTACATGGTTCATTGTTGGATCCTTAATTCGATGATGCCAGATTTGTCTCAATCTTTTCTTTACACACAATCTGCAAAACAGCATTTGGAAGAAATTACTACTTTAATGGTCCTCTAGTTTTTCAATTACAATATGAGATATTCAATTTGAAACAATACAAACTAAGTGTGGGAGTTAATAATGATAAACTCAAGAGATGTTGGGATGAGCTTCAGCAATTGCATGCATATCCACAAGTGTTCGTGTGGTGGATTAGAACTTTGTACTTGTGATTTTAGAGAGAGGCTTTTAGAGTTTGAATCACAAAGTAAATCGATCCAATTTCTGATGGGTTTGGATGAAACTTTATGATGGAGTGATGAATCATATTTTATCTATGGACCCAAGGCCTTTAGTGAACAAGGCTTTTTATCTGGTTCAACAAATTGAAAAGAAAAAGCAAATCACCTAAGTTTTGTCTCATGACTCAGAAGGTTCAGCCTTTAATATCAGTATACGAGAAATTAACAAAATCTCAATTGACAAGAAGAGAAAAAAAGGCCAAGTAGTTTACAGGCATTATAAGAATAAGGGCCATGTGATTGAGAGTTCTTTTCAATTGGTTGGATATCCAGACTGGTACAAAGGAAAGAGAGTGGTGAAAGGGAAGAATAAGGCCAATATGTGTTCTGTTGATCCTGTTCATTCTTTAAGTGATGCTGTTGCTGCTGCGGGTTATAACATTTCTTCTGTTGCTGCTGGTTATGTTGCTTCTGTTGTGGGAAACAAGTCTTGTCTTGAAACTCCTTTTGATCACATTATTGATTTAGTTTCTGATGAGGACCAGCAAGTTAGTTCTAGTGATCAGCAGTTAATTCAAACCATGTATCATGAAGTGTTAAGGATGATGAAGGCTAAGAATCAGCAGCAAAATAAAGCCATGGCAAACAATATTATTTGTCCAGGTAATTCTAATTCTTTCTTTTGTTTAAATGTTATAAGTAATGATGTGAATTCTTAGATAGTGGATACAGGAACTACAAATCATATGACTCCCTATTCCACAATATTACATGATATACAAGACCTATTATACTCAACACATGTTAAATTACTTGATGGAAAATCAATCTCTGTGACTAAGTGTGGCTCAGCCACCATTAGTTCTAAGCTTACTATACACAATGTTTTTCTTGTACCCCAGTTTACTCGTAATCTCTTGTCTGTTCATAGCCCAATAAAAGCTTCATCTTGTTGCTACAGCTGAATGCATTTTACAGCTGAATGCATTTTACAGGACCAGAAACTTGATACACCAATTACAACAGCAAAAGATTTATGTGAGTTATATGTACTCAAATCTCAAGGACCTAAGGAATGTTCTTCTCTTATGGACAAAAACAAGTTGATTGTGTCTTGTAATTCCAGTTTTTGTACTGATGTAGTCAAATTCATTTGCTTCATTTGCGTTTAGGCCATACTTCTCTTTCTAAAGTACAAGACCTAGAGTTGTGTAAGCACTTGAATTTCAAAAACTTCATTTTTGATGTTTGTCAAGAAGGCAAATTTCATTGGCTTCCTTTTACCAGAAGTATGCATGTGTCAAAATTTCCTTTTGAATTTCTGCATTGTGACATTTGGGGTCCACATGGTGTTGAATCAATTTTTGGTGCTAGATATTTCTCAACAATTGTTGATAATTTTAGTAAGTCTACTTAGACGTATTTGATAAATCATAAGAGTCATTCTTGTGTTGTTCTTCAGAAATTCTTTGCATATGTTTCCAATCATTTTCTGTTGTTCCCAATTTTGTGAGAATAGACAATGGATCTGAATTTTTGTCCAAGAGGTGCAATTTTTGCTTAATATCTTGGGAATAATTCATCAACATACAATGACATATATACATACACCACAACAAAATGGTCCAGTGGAGAGGAAATATAGACATCTTCTTGAAACATCAAGAGCCTTTAGAATTCATGCAAATTTGCTAAAGAACTTTGGGGAAAGTGTGCTCTCACAGCCACCTATTTGATCAACAAGATGCTAATGGAAATTTTAGGGTAGAAAAGTCCTTTTCATATGTTGTTTAGTTATGCTCGTACCCATGACTGTTTGAGAGTTATGGATTGTTTGTGTTATGTTGCCCAACATCCTTGTCCCAAAGAAAAATTTGAACCTAGAGGAATCTAGTCTCAAAAGCCACATATTTTTTAGTGGGGTTGTGGATGAAGTCAAGGAGCAAAACACTAGTTTGATGAGTTTTGAAGTTGGTGACCTTCCCATTCGATTTCTGGGACTGGGAGTACCCTTATCTTCTTCCACTTTATCTAAATCAGATTGTGAGGATCTTATTGCTAAATTCTCATCTAAAATCAACCACTAGTCATCTAAGTTTCTATCATATGCAGGTAGGACTCAACTTATTAAGAATGTCCTCTTTTCTCTCTAAGTATATTGGGCCATGATTTTTATTCTTTCTACCTCGGTCCTAAACCAAATTGAAATAAAGTTAAAGCGGTTTTTCTGGAATGGTAGAGATGATTCTAGAGCTAGCACGAAAGTCAAATGGAATGATATATGTAGACCCAAGAATAAAGGGGGGCTAGGGATTATTGATATTAAATTGTAGAATAGAGTTGCCTAACTAAAGCACATTTAGACTCTTTGTATGGATGATGACTCTTCTCTTTGGCCATGTTGGGTCAAAAATGAAATCCTCAAAGGAAAGAACTTTTGGAGTGTTAAAAATCCTAATGATGCTTTATGGTCTTAGAGGAAAATTCTTCAAACAAGACCACTAGCAAAGAGGCTTCTCAAATCCGGGTAGTACTCAACTCAAATGGTTTGATGATTGGCACCCGATAGGTCCTCTTATAGGTTGGATTTGGGAACATGCCAGTATATCATATGGTTGGCCTAAAGATACCCTTTTGGGGTCCTTCATAGTTGATGGGAACTGAAGATGGTCACATGCGGAGAGATGGAACCTCATCAAAGAAAGTTTAGACAACCTACAACCTAGTAGAGTTGCAGCAGACAATCCGATTTGGATACAAACAAAATCCAAGTCTTTATTTGCGAGAGAAGCTTATTTTTTGGCAAGAAATAGAGGACCTAGGATGGGATGATCACGACTGGTTTGGAATAAAGGAATGACGCCAAGGCATGCGATGATCTTATGGATGGTTGTGCAAAGAAAGTTGCTGACGGTGGACAAATTAATTAACTGGAAAATAAGTGCTTTTATGCCTTTGTGATGAGGAGACACATGACTACTTATTTTTTGGATGTTGCTTTACAAAGATAGCGTGGGAAGGTATTGAGGAAGCATGGGCTAGAAGAAAACTAGACTGTTTCGTGCTCCTTGTCTAGATGAATTTTTGTATACTCCTAGCACAAGAGGAATAAATGCAAGACAATGGAAAACTTTTGCTGTTGGATGTTACTATATATGGAAAGAAAGAAATGGAAGACTGGTGAATGAGATTTTCAATAGTATGGAATCTATTTTATGAAAAATTATAGTTTCCATTTTGTAAATCTTAGAGCTTTGATATGTTGTCCATTATTCGATCCTAGTATCTTTTTATTTCTGACGAATAGTAGAGTTTTGTTTATCTTTGTACACACCTTATGTACACCTTGAGCAATGAAATTATCTCATTCACCAAAAGGAAAAAAAAAAAGGTTGTGTTTTAAGCTATGCAATATGCACAAGGACAAAAGAGCTATAGAGAATATGAACAAATTATTCATTCTCACGATGTAGTCTTTGAAAACAACTTTCCTTTCAAAACTTTGCCTTCGGATAGTTTTGAGTCAAATTCCATTTCTCACATTCTTTTGTCTTCTTTTAAACATGTATTGTTTGAATCCTCTCACATTCCATGGTCCACTGTTGCTTCAGACATTACTGTCAATTTAGATGTTTCTTTGCCCTTGGAAACAGATCATCATGTTCAATCTAAGCAACCTGGTGTTTCTCCTCTTCTTTCTTCTTCTAACTTGTGCAGGTCTACAAGAGAAAAGAAAACTTCTTCTTGGTTACAAGATTTTGTATACAAGGCACATGCTGTTACTACTGATTATTGTAGTTCAGTTCACCGTTCTTCTAGTCCTTCTTCCTATCCATACCCTTTGTTTGACATCTCCACTTTTCATGCTTATCCAACTGATTTTGTAGCTTTGTTATTACATGTGTTAGATACTAAAGGACCACATTATTACTTAAAAGCATCTAAGCATAATGAATGGATAGATGCTATGTAAAATGAATTGAATGCAATTTAATCAAATGAAACTTGGGAATTAACTATGCTTCCTCAAGGCAAGAAAGCTATTGGATCCAAGTGGGTGTTTAAGGCTAAATATAGGCCGAATGGTACTGTTGAGAGGCATAACGCTAGACTTATAGCCAAGGGATCTACGCAAATAGAAGGGAAAGACCATCATGACATTTTTTCTCTAGTTGCTAAGTTGGGTACAGTTTAGATTTTGATTGCTTTGGCTACTACACATAATTGTTCTTTACATCAAATTGAAGTGAATAATGCTTTCTTAAATGGTCATCTTGATGAGGAAATATATAGGATTACTCCTAAAGGCTACATTAAAGCTTTACCTCATCAAGTATGTCATTTGAAGAAACCACTTTATGCCTTCAACAAACCTTAAGATAATGGAATATGGAAATATCAAATTTCTTGTTATTTCTTGGGTTTTCTTAGTCTAAGCATGATTGTTCATTGTTTGTTCATCATGATCAAGCTAGGTGTGTTGTCATTCTATTGTATGTTGATGATATATTGCTTACTAGGTCCTATGAGCCATTTATTCATCAGATTAAAAGGAAGCCAGATGAGGCATTTACTATAAAGAATTTGGGAATGGCCTGATACATTTTCGATGTGGAATTCTGAGGGACAGCACACGGTATTCTTGTTAACTAATGCAAATTTATTTTAAATGTTTTGCAAAATGCGGGTTAACAAGGGCAAAACCAGCATCTTTTCCTTTACCAAGTGGATTGCAGCTTGATAATTCCTTTGGAAATGTTTTGTCTGAGCCAACATTTTATAGACAATTGGTTGGTTGCTTGTTGTACATCATTCTTACTCATCCTGACATTTCCTATGTTGTTCAGACTTGGTTGCTCTCACATTCCAGAGAGCCTCATTTAAGAGCTTTATTTCATTTGCTTCAATATTTCAAAGGTTCACCATCCTTGGGTCTGTTTTATTCTTTCTCAAATACACTTCAGCTCTCAGGTTACTCAACTCTGACTGGGGATCACGTACCATGTATTGCATATCTATTACTGGATATTGTGTTATTTTAGGAGGTGTTTAGTTTCCTGGAAAACCAAGAAACAACCAACAATGTTGACTTCCACAATAGAGTTTGAAAACCAAAGCTCGTGGCTACTACGAAGGAGCTTCTTTGGGTATCTTTTGTACGTCATGATCTTGGTCTGCAAGTGCAATTTGCTGTTAGTCTTTATTGTGACAATAAATTAGCCATTTTGATTGCTTCTAACCCATGTCTTTATGGAAGAACAAAACATATTGACATTGATGTCCATTTTATTAGAGATCATGTTTTTTTTCCTGTATTTCTTCAGCCATTTCATGTTTCTTCTGATCTTCAACTTGCTGATATACTAACAAAGTTTTTGAGTGCCAGGCATCCTCAAGATTTGTGTTCCAAGTTGGGCCTACAAGAGGCTCCAACTTGAGGGGGGATGTGAAGTAGTAACTTTGATATTTCTAGGGGGTCCCTATATTATACACACACATGCACAGACTAAAACGATGAGCGCACACGTAGAAACTTTCATAATCTCACTTAACTAATAAATACTACCTAAAGATAAGTAAATAAATCATATATAATAGTACCCTACTAACTCAGTATAACACTACATTACTAACTTCCACTGCCTCCTTTGAGCTGTAGCTTCTCACAAACCTGATCTGACAAGTAGAAACTGCAAACAGAACATGCTAATACCCTTAATAAGTAAATTCGCTAACTGAAGATCTGAAGAAACATGAGTAGTTTGGAGGATGCCGCCTCGATCTTTTGATACATCTATGTCAATCTGCTTCATGCTTTCATGTAAACACAGATTGATAGCTAATTGTTTGGCTGATATAAAAGTAACAGCCGATTATATTTACTTGTCTAATGTGTTTTTGATTTACAATTTTAGACATTTATAAATTTTAACCCCATAATTGAATGTAAGTTTTCCCATTCTTCAATAAGCAGCCACAGGAGCATGCTCTGAAAGGGGAGTTGTTAATCTTTCAATAGACTTAGCTAACTTTTCTCCCAGGATGGTAAAGAGGTAACTTAGTAGAGTAGTAGCGCTTAATGCCAGTCTCGTATATCAATGGCTTCCATGACACATGAATGACGTTAGGTGAAGTCTCAAACAAATTTCGCCAGACATACACTCTAGTGTATTCAGGAGTCTTCACAACTAGATTCATTAACTCGAAATGCAAATGGTATCTTCATCATCAAAAGCATCAATCCGTTATTTAAATCAGTTGAAGTGCAAATGTAAAGTTTTCGGACATACTTTAGTAGTTCCTAACAAATCTGGTGACAGCGTACTTTACAACATTTATTTTCATAACATGACTTGACGAGGAAATTTACTCATACCACTTGTTAAGATCCTTTCTCAAAAAGTTTTTACAAAATGAGTGGTGCTTTTCTTAGTCAAGTGACTAAAGACGCTCCTATAAACGGTTGACCACAAATAGACCACCCGATGCTTCTGTTCAATATTTTCATCCTATAAGAATGAAAGCCCGATTATTAAAAAAGCTGGATGTTTCTTTTAAGAGGCAATTTTTTTATGATTCTTGGTTATCTCTGGTGTGAGAAAGAAACATATTGGTCATTATAATAAATTGATTGTCCACATTGAGATGTCAGCTATATTGCGATAGACTCAAGTTATTAAGACTTGTTCATTTAATTCATACTAAAAGACAAGTTACAGTTATAGTATTCGTCTGTAGACAGTATCACATACCCTTACATCTCCCATCCATTTTCATCTTCAATGACGTTAGCTACAGTTGGCAAGCTGGTCAAAATTATTAATTATGACTTATTCTTCCATTTATGTAGGTTTATCAAGTTGTCATTTTAATTTATTTTCACACATACACGAACATAGATAAGCATTGACAAACATCAAGCTCAAGGTTTGGGGGTGAAGTCAGATCAAATACCAGGAAGTTATTCTCCATCTAATACGAACCAATAACTACTGCTTGTGTAGCTTTCATTCCACCATCAACAAATGCAAGACAACTCACATCCTTGCTTACTTGCTTCATGGAACTTGCTCCATATGTTGTCTATCTCTTGCCACTTTCAAGCTGCAGGTCAATTTGAGGAACCTGTAAACCTACCTGGGTTGATTCTATTTTACTTGTCTTAAGGCAGTATTCGAATGGTCCCACTTTCTTTGCTTGGGCGGAATGTCGAGTCAACCTTTGAAATTCCCTTACAAACGGGGCACGAATGTCACTGCTAAGAGTGGTGTAAGGTACAGTTGTGCTCAGTTTCAACGCACCTTGACCTAAAGAGTCGAACTGGAACTTATACGGGGGGCATAGGCAGGGATCTCCCGTTCATCAAGATCTGGTTGATGCCAATGTAGTAATCAGGACTTGGTGATTTAGGATTCTTTCTCAATGGGTGTAGAAAAGCAAGTTCCCACTTGATATGTCAGTCATTTTAGAGTTGCGGAAGTAATATGGACCATCTCCAAAGAAGAGAGGACCATAAAGGTTAGAACTAGACGGCAAACACATGGCAAACTTTTTGGCCACTCCCTTGAAGGAAGGAGAGTGAGCTGCGTTGGGAGAGCTAGTGGAGCTGATGAAAGTTCCGCCATCCTAGAAACTCCCTTAGGAAGAGACTTGAAAAGAGAATCAGGAGCACAGGAGGTGTAGAATTGATTGTATTGGGTGGGCTTCGTTGGGTTTTTACCATTTGTCCAGTGTATCCAGAGAGGTTGGTATGTTTAAGTTGGAGAGATAACATTTGTTAGCAACTGGGTTAACGGGTGTGGTGGTGCATTGGAACTTACTGGTATTAGTGGGTAGAGGGCATAGAGGGGAGAGGTAGGAACGTGCTGCACTACATGGAGGAGATGCAGCGGCAACAGATGGGTGTTTCCTCGGGCATGGGTACCAGAGGAATGGCGACGTGAGGTCGAGGACATAGTTTTCACGGAAGTTGAGGGTAATGGTGTATAGGGAAGTGGAAGTGTCTTTTGTGATGGGTGCAAAAAGTGTCTTAAACGGCTAACGCTGGGGGGAGATTCCAAAAGAGGATATAAAAAACAGAAGCGAGAGGACTGGAAGTGGAAGTGAATGCATGTTTATTTACTAGGATTAGCAGCTGTTGGTACAACTTAAACTGATGCTTGAAGGATAAGGTTTGTGATTGGCCAAAAGGGTAATGGGGTCAGATGATACGTTCTGTCGACGTCATCAGCCTATGTTGCATGCATATAGCAGAAGAAAGGTATAATATGAAGTAGTAGTAGTGTAATGGAGTACAATGGTAGAAGTTGTATTTTGTATTTTTCTGTTGTGTTGTGTCCTAGATTATGCGGGGAGTTGCCGTACTATAGGAGGAGTTGCTGTACTATATGTGTATGAATTCTATTGTATTAGTATAGGGGTAGTTTGGTAATTGTACAGTGGTATGGGAGTATAAAGAGGGAGTTAGAGGAAAAATATGAAGTTAGTTAGTTGAATTTGGGTAGGAAACACAAGTGACATTCGAGAGTGGAAATTGTAGAGTACTCTCAACTTATGGCTAGGGTGAAGTACTAGTAGTGGTGCTTTGGTTTACCTTTAGAACCCTAATTACGTAGGTAATTGAAAAGATCTAATTTTCATACCTTAGTTTATATCAAATTGGCGTCACTATAGGAAATTAATCATTTCCACAAGGGATCGAAATGACTAGAATGGAAGCTAGGTTTGAGAATTTGGAAAAAAAATTAGGATCATTAAAACAAAGTGTGAATTTAGTGAAAGAAGAATTAAAGGGAAGTATTTCTTAGTTGTAGCACCAAATCACAATTGTTGATAGGAATTCTAATGCCAATATTACTTCGGTGAAAGCTTCGAAGCCACTTTAGCATCCGTACGATTGAGTCCCGATCAAGTTGCAAATGAGAAGACAAATAAAAAACTGGATTCGACTTCTAGCATATGAATTGAACCTAGATGGAGAAGGGATACGGACGAAGAGAGGGTTTATGTTGAATTGGACAAAGAAATTTGTCCTATCATGATTAATTTGGCCACAATCTCTACTTTCAAAGGAGAAGATTGATAAATGTGTGCAATTGAATATTTTATCTCTACTTAATTACTGCACATTTATGTATTTCATGATGTTTTTATTGTAAGCTATGCTTAAAAATCATGAAAAACACAATTTTCTTGGTTAATTGCATAAATAGTGAGAAAAGAATCAAAATATGATTCAAATAGCTGTTATAAACTTATATATTTATGTCATGATTGTATGATTTTTTATATGTGAGTTTATGTAATTTGTAACCAAACAAAGCCTTTATGTGATAGCTGCAATTAAGTAACCAGTAAACTGAGTTCACTCCATGATCAATCCAACTGCTGTGCTACAAGTTATAACCGAGTTGCAACATTTAATAGCAGCTGAACTGAGTTTCTTGGACACCTTGTTGCAGATCAGAACAATCCGAGCAACAGCTTCTTGAGTGACTAAAAGAACCAGGATGTAGACTTGATATTTGAGCAGTAGAGCTCTAGGCCGAGAGCTCCACCAAGCTGTAGCAGCAAGGACAGCACATTCATTCAGTCATGAACTCCATTCAATCACCATGGTCAAGTATTGTCTAGCTTCATCAAGCTAAGAGCAAAGCAGTATTTTTTTTTTTTTTTTTTTTTATGATATATCAAAATCGAGGCAGCTTAAGACAATAGCAAGCCAAATGGAGCAGCCCCTAATACTATCCAAGTCCATCGACCATGTTTCCATCATCCTTTCACTGTACAGCAGCGGCATTAGCTTGGCATGGATTTCACCTAGAAGCTAAGGACCAATGAGAAGCTGCAATAGCTCCATTCATGAAACAGAGCAACACAACTTGCAGCAGCTGTGAATACTTGAACTTGGTGTTCTCTAAACTCTACCAGGCAACCAAGAACAGCCACAATCAAGCACTTCACAACTAGGCCAAATTACAACAGCTTATGCTCTTTTGTTTTGAGCTAAACTTGTGTAATCTTTTGTTTTGAGCTAAACTTGTGTAATCTTTTTATCTTCGGTTTTATTGCAGGCCGAGAGCGGCAGCGGCTCATTTGAAGAGTTGCACTCTAGCCGAAGCAACAGGCATTCATATTGGTCAAGAATTCCACGCTACAGCAGCCATGGTTCTTGAATTTTAAAGTTACGGCACCAATTGAGCCTCTTGCAGCAACTCCAGCCGAGAGTTCCAACAAGCGCTAACATGCAACCGAGCAGCTCCCTTGTGGTGTGACATCAGCCGCAGCAGAACAAAGAACAGCAGCAGAGTTTGCTGCACTTGAAAAGAAGGTTGTAGCATGGAGAACCAACACTGGCAGCAGCATATCCAAGCTCCACTTCAAGCCGTGGAATTCCAAGACAACAAATAAGGGTCCTACCCGAAGAACAGCGACAGGCCGAGAGTTATTTCAATTGAAGCCACCGAGCGGAGTCCGACATAAGTAGTTGCGACCAAGAACCAAGCTCTAAGCTATCTAATCAAGCAGCCACAACCAAGGGAGGCCTAGAAGCACTTCAACTTCAATTGCAGCAGCTGCATTTCAAACTCTTCAATCCGAGCAGCTCCATGAGTCTGACAGTCCACGCAGCAGCAACCATTGAGTAACCAAGGAGTAGCTTGAGCGCTTGCAAACAGTAGCCCAATTCAGCCAAGAGCAGCCGGTAGATGAACCAAGTAAGTGATCAGCAACAGCAACCCCATTTTGAGATCAACAGCTACCACACAAGAACCCCACGCATCTAAGCAACAGCAGCTGCAACTGATCAAGATAGTTCTCGCATCAAATAGCAGCAACTTCAATCCACGAAATATCAGCAGCTATGCTAAGCCCCTCCAGCTGTCCATTTTCGAGCAACCAAGCTATGTTGAGTAGCAGCCGCACTTTGCAATTCCACTCCAGTCTGCAGTAGAAAACAAGCAGCAATGCAGCTACAATTAATCACAACACTTCAATTTAGTTGTAGCATCCTGTGATTAGCGCTCCAAACAACTGCAACATGAATCGAGTTCAAGAAACTCCAAAACAGAGCAAAGCCCCAGCACTCCAGAGCATTCATGAATAGCAGCATTTATTGAATGAAAATAGTAGCAGTTGAACACAATGACTGAACCAAGAAGCTCTCTGAACTCAACTTTAATCGAGCTATTAAGGACCAAGCTTATGCCGAGCAGCTATTGAACTTAATTTAAGCAAATTTCTTTCATGCTCAAAGAATGAATTGACTTGACAGCAGCTGTTTCTTTGGTGCAGATCCGAGAACTCCAATAGCACTCGAACCAAGCATACAAAAGCTGCACTCCACAACAATATGACCAAGCAAGGACCAAGTAGCCAACAATTGAAGACAGAGACAGAGCAGCCACAGCGTAGCAATACAGGACTTGAACCAAATAATGTCAAGTAGCAACTGAAACTCCATATCGAGCTCTATCGATCAGCATCTTGGAGGGCAGAATATCAACAAGTCAGCAGCTAGATGCGAGAGTTCCAAGTACAGCAGTCCAATCCAATCGAGTAGTGACCAACTCTTCAACTGCAGCACATGCGAGTTTCAGGACATTGAGCTTCACAGCTGCAGCAACTCCTCTGAACAGTAGCAGCTTGGACGCCCCTGTCCAACTTTCTAAACATCAAACAGATGAAACCGAGCCCCATAAGAGCCACCACATCGCAAGAAATTTTACAGCAACTCGCAGTGACCAGCACCAATACCAAGCCATGACCGTGACAAAGCTTCAGACGTTGAAAAAGTAGTTAGAGTAGCTCCAAGACATTTAACACGTGAAGTCCAACACTTGAAAGTAGAAACTAAAAGAGTAGAATATCCTTGAAGCTGACATGCATAAGGGCCTAGATGTTTTAGTCTATTTATGTGGTAACAGGCCTAACGTGATGCATCAGTTCTTTTCCTCAATCGGAATTAGCAACTCCAACTTAAAGGCTGGCAAACAAAAGGATGGAAATCCAAAAGTCCAAAGGCCCATATGATTGTCAAAGACAGGAATCTTAAAATAGTATATTTCAAAGACAAAGGACAGCCCAAAAAAAGAAAGAAAAAGGCCCACACGTGGAAACAAAAAGGAGGAGCAGGCGAAGATTCAGGGGAGAGAGGGAGAGAAAACAGAAGAGGACAGTAGTGGAAAAAAAAGAAAAGAAGACAGTAGGACGAGAAGAAAATTCCAGAGCTTGGGGATTTTGATCTTTTTTTGTTTTACCTAGTTTAGTAAAGAACAGAAACTTTATTTTCATTTTATGAATTTGATTATTTTTTTTTAATTTCAAGATTTTAAATTATTTTATTCTAACTTACTAGAGGACTATCTCAAGGTCTAAATAAATTAGGATATATCAATTGTTGTATCGGGTTTCAGGATTGAATATACCGATCGAGGTGTTTTTTTTTTTCCTTATTATTTTAATTTAGATATATCTTAATTTATTTGGGTTTTGCGATATGAGTTAGTACTTAATTTATTTAGGTTTTATATTGATGAGTTTGATGAATTGATGTATTCGTTTATTTTTCCAATTTTGATGTTGAATATTTGGATATTTTTCTATTACGTTCATTGTCTAGTTATTTAGTATTTAACCATTACTTTTTAGATAGATAAAGTTATAGAATATTCGAAAGGGTTTCGATAACTCGTGTTAAACATAACTTAAATTTTTTAAAAAGCCCGTTATAGAGATATGCGAGTTTTAATTAAATTCATGCACTTAATGCAGCTGAAAGTATAGTTCAGGTCATAGATACATCCTTAAACCATATTTTTAACTAAAATAATAATTTCAATGTGAGTAGATTATTATTTATTTGATAATTATAGATAAATCACCTTAACGGGTGAATTTATGCTATAATTAGAATTCCGTTACTTTAAGAGGTGAGCGAGTTCTAGTGAGTTTAATAAAATCCCTTTTAGTCAATTTTGAATCAAGACATTGCATTGATTTAAATGAGAATAGATTTTCAAATCCTAATTTAATCTTTTTATCTCTTAAACTCAAAACCCTCATAGTACAGCTAGAACATTTAGTTTAGTGTTTATTTTGTTATTTAGTTTTTACTTACTTTAAATCCAATTATGGATAACTTAGCTTAGGGAAAAACTCAGATAATTTAGTACTTAGTACTTAGTATCTAACTCTCTGTAGAATACAACCTTGACTCACCGTTTGTATTATTTCTACAACTTGATACACTTGTCAGTTCACATACTCACATTTTCAGTGAGTCAAAGATCCCATGCATTGGTTAACGATGATCAAGCAATTTTTTGAAGCGCAAAATACTAAGGAAGATAGAAAAGTTGCTACGGCCACCATGGGACTTACGAGCAGAACTATTTATTAGCATAAAATGCTTAAGATGAGACTACCTAGGCCTGATTGGGAAACGTTTAAGTAAGAGTTTTTAATTCGATACATGGGACTTTATGTAGGGAGTCCTTTCATCACTATTTCAACCCTTTGACAAACTACTACGGTGCAAGCTTTCTTAGAGTCATTCAATACCTTAATGAAACAAATCCCTGACATTACAAAGATGCAATTGGTTGGGTATTTCTTAGGAGGATTTAGAAAGGACAGCAGGCTACGTGTGCAAACATTGTGACTTGTGTCTTTGGCTAATGCAATTAAACTATCTTTAAGTGTGGAGAAAGAATTTGATTATGGAGTCTTTTTGTTGAGTAAGAGTCGAAGTGGAAATTTTGTTTCAACCACATATGTCCCTCATGCACAATCGTATACTCCTACTATCTTATATGTAGCTCTACAATCTAACTCGTCCCGGAAGCAACATTTGAGTTCATTCACTAGCAATTCCATGTCTTAACCTATATGGCTTGAGGTATATGTGAAGGAGAATATATCCATAGCTTCTAGTAGTTCTTTTGTGACGCCCTGAATGCTATCAAGTTGTAACAGTTCATTATGTATATTAATTGTATGCTAGATATTGTCTGCTTAGTCGTTAACATAACCCTTATATATATAATGCTCATACAAAAACCTACTTTGAAGCATTTGCTACTCTATAGATATATTAGCATTTATATTCATAATAAACTTATATTTATAATAAGGTCAAGTATAAAGTATTTATAAAGTTTATAAGTGTATGTTATGATTCAAAAGTAAGAGTCCAACTAAATCGCCCAAATGATTTAGTTGATCCCATAGAAAATAAAAAGTTCCATACATAGTCCTTATCAATTCTGCCTTACCCAAGCCTAAATACATCTATTATTCACACTTAGAGATGATTGTCATATAGCATGATTAGTTGGATTTTGCAAGCAAATCTATAGGGGAGTGAGCAAACCTCAACTCAATAAGGAGTAGGAGGTAAAAAACATATACAAGTTGAACAACACAACCAAGTTATCAAGTAATTATTACATACAATGCATAAACAAGACATGTGTCATTCGCATGACATTATTTGGTCCATTGTAAGGTTAAAAAAATTACATCTGCTCTAACCCCGATTAAGAAGTTGCGATATGATGGCCACAATGCCAATCATAAAGGACATAAGGCTTTCCTATGGCTAATTCTAGGCTTGTACAATGGAGGCTCTTGTTTCGCCCATGATTACCTTCAACCTAATGCTCCCAAGCTTACTGTAACCTCTTCTCCTATCACTTAATTTGACTGAGGGTGGGGAAAGGCCAAATCACTGCAACCTTGTTAAAGATATTAGAATTTAGCTAGAGAAACATAACCATCCCCTAGTGGGATGCGATACATGTTCGTTTATAGTTCTAGTTCAAGTTTCAATTAGTTTAGTTAAGGGTGATCGACTAATTTATAATACAACAAACAAGGTCAACATATAGCTCAACTACTAATCATAATTTTAGTAACCAAGAAGTGTAGCATGCATACAAACAACTACCTACAACTACAAGCAAGCATATACTCTAATCTCTACAATTTGCACTTACTTGTATTGGAGCTTACTCCATATGTCTAAAATGATAGTGCTTCATTCACTTAGAAGCCTTATATATACCAAAGCTTATATTCAATTTTCATAAGATTTATGAAAATATTAAGGTTTTATTTAATATTTGGTTGAGATATTATTTATTCAACTATTCAGTAGAGTGGTGTGTATATAAACTTGAAAAGTACAGTAGAATCCCCCTTTATGGCCCTTTTTGGGAAGAATTAGCAACTCTGAACACAGGCAATGTATGAGGAATGAAGTAGCTCGCCTAAAAGGAGAGGAAAGGTGAGGAAAGGTCTCTAAGTCTTGGGGCTTCTTTCTTCTTTTTGTTTTACCTCTAAGTTTGATCGCTCACTGAAGACCAAGCAACAATTTTGGACTAAAGGACTGTTTCGATTTTATTTATTATCCTTAGTCTGGAATCTTTTGCTCTCATACAGATAGACCTCCTTTGAGATAAGTTTCCCTTACCTAAAGATATATAAATATAAATATATATATATATATATTGTTATACCTACATATTACATATATACATATATATACTTTAAGTTATTATATAAGCTATATTAAATTATTTAAAGTTACTTAATCATAATAAGGTTGACATTGTTAAGTTTATCTAAACTTGATGATACAGGTTAAGGGTTTTATTTAAAAGATGTTTCCTAAAGAGTTTTTGTAATCCTAGTATATAGATAAAGCTATATAATAAGTAATACCATATTGATATCATATTATGTAAATAAAATACATTGTTTCCTGATTTTTTGACAAAATATGATAAATCTAACATTACTGAATCTTAAAATGTGTATATCATAACCTGTTGTCTATAATAGTATGAAATATAACAATAAATAATCCTAACTAGTTAAGGTATGTTTTCATTGTAATTTAATAAAATAATTGATATATTTTAACATATTATTACTAAATACATGTCTCAATTACTAATTTAAACTATTTAACTAAGAAAATTCATAATAAATAGCTATGGTTACCAAATAATTTCATAAAAATTTCTATATACTAAAAAAAAAATACATGGAATTCAATTAGTAACTGGTTTCATGCTATTGGATTTATTGCTTATATACGTAAAATTACAATTTTACCCTTAAATCATGGTTAATTAAGTAGAGAATATAATTTTTACACCAAATTAATTGCAAACTCTCTTGACATGATTATGAACATCCAAAATTAATTGGTTTCTAATTTTATCAATTATTTCACCTAAAATCAATTTAATTCACAAATCATCCTATTTTTGACTATTTTTAGGGTCTAAAAATGTAATAAATACTAAATAGATATAAAATTAAATCGAGCTACATAGCAATAATTTACATGTAATATGAATTCTATAGAAAAATTTTGAGCTTAAAATAATATCATTTAGTACATTTATTTTAAAAGTCAAAATTTGGATAAGTAGTATATTTGTTAAGTAAGTATATAAAATATCCATGATTTTGCAAAAATAAAATTGCACAATGAAAGTATACCTAAAATAACCTAGGAATATTTTTTTTTTTTATAATTTTCCCATTTCATTTAATATTTTTTATAATTTAATGAAGAGCATGGTAGATTTTTTACCTAATGTTCATTGGCGATGAGGTGGTTGGTATGTTAGCAGGGTGGAGAGTAAGGTGCTCTGATGGTGGCTCAACGGGTGCAATAGTAGATAACTAGTGGTTAGGGAACAAAGCTACAGTAGGGTTTACTCTGTTTTTCTTTTTTTTTTTTCCCTATATTTTCTTTCGAATTTTTTTTCTAAGTGTCCTACATTTCTAAAGTGTGTAATCTGTGTCTTAGTGTCCTATTTATAATGATTAAGCCCGGTTAGATTTTTTTCTTAATAATTAAGTAATTTTTTCTATTTATTTTATGTATTATTTTGATAAAAAGCAAGTAAGAGGTGTATTTGCTTGGTGAATTTAGCTTTTGAGATATCCTCCCAAGTTGCTGTTAGGATTCTAGATTTTTTTCAAGTTGTTTCTCTAAGTTTTGGATGAGTTTATGGGCCAATTTGATGTGTTTTGGTAATTTATATTCAATATATTAATGTTTAATGATTTTTGCAAATATACAAGTATATATCCAATATATATATTACACATAATGAGTATTTATACATATATAATCATGTTTTTAGCATGTATTTTATTTTTAAGATATTCTTTCTATTTAATTTTGTGAATTTATCACTTATTATGTATAATTTATATAATTTTGAGTTAATTTACGGATGTATTTATTATATATACGAGTATATTTATGAAATTGCATATATATTCGTATAATATATTATGCTGTATTATTCTTTTTTATGGCTTAAATAACCTATCTTTACGTTTTTGTTAAATTTTGGGCTTAGTTTTAGGGGTTCCAATAAGTTTTACGCTATATTAAATAATTGCATTTTTAAGACTAAAATTGGGTTTTTAAGACATCATTTTTTAAAATTTAATTTTACTAAATCACTTCAACTAACTTTTTTTACTTAATCATAAAGTTTAGATTCTATCAGATAAGTTTTTCTCAAAAGCTCTAAATTTGAGTAAGTTACTCTAACGGCAATTTTAGGAGCTTACATCTTATACTGCCCACAATGGGGGACAACCGTAGATGCAACAAAGGGGTCTAAAGTAGATGTCATATGCGGAACTTTTAGATAGGAGGAGTAAGGGACTATGCTTTAAATGCAAGAAACCTTTTTTCAACCAGGTTGCAAGTGCCCAAATAAAACACTATGGGTATTGATATGGGAGGAAGATGATGAGAATGCAAAGGAAAGGTGGATAGAGTTGTTTGAGCTGAAACTACCAACAAAAGGAGTAAGAAGGGGCATAGGTGGAATCCAAGTTATCACTCCTTGCTATCAATGACTTTAGTGGCCTTAAAACTTTGAAGTTCCAAGATACGTTATATGGTTGTGATGTTTCTATTTTGATAGATAATGGGACTAGTCATAATTTCGTTTCATAAAAATTGGCTTAAAAGTTGCATTTGAGTGTTAGCTCCACATCTACATTTAATGTTCAACTTAGAGATGGATGTATTGTGTCTAATGTTGGTTGATGTCTTGGGTTAGAAATTATGGTTAACTCTTTGCATATACATATGGACTATTATGTTTTTGAGCTAAGATTGATGGATATAATATTAGGAGTAGCATAGCTTCAAACATTGGGGAAGGTGAAAATTGATTTGGGAAAATTGTGTATGAAGGTTCTTATTGGAGGTAGGGAACATATGTTCAGGGTAGACCCTTCTCTTTGTAGATCAGTCATATTTTATAAGAATTTGAGGCAGCAATAAAGGTATGAGTGTTGCAACTTGTTAATTGAGGCTAAGGCATGGAATTTTGGGATAGAAGGAGAGGAACCGCACTTAAAGCTACTATCTTTGTTGGATGAATATGCTATTGTATTTGTAGAAATTAGTGATCTCCCTCCTTCTTGATGCACTAATTATTGAATTCCTTTGAAGGAAGAAGTGGGAGCAATTAATGTGTGACCATATAGATATGCACAAATTCAAAAAGATGAAATAGAAAAGATGATAAAAGATATGCTTAAGGCAGGATCATTCAACTTAGTGTAAGTCCATTTTCTAATCCTGTTATCTTAGTTAAGAAAAAAGGATGGGTTTTGGTGGCTTTCTATGGATTATCGAGCCTTCAATAATGCTATTATTCCAAACAACTATCCTATCCCTATTATTGATGAGGTTTTTAATGAGTTATATGGTGCAACAATTTTTCTAAGATTGATTTAAGTTTTGATTATCACAAAATTCAGCTATGTGAGGATGATATTCACAAAACGGCTTTTCACATACACTAAGGTCATTATGAGTTCTTAGTGATGCCATTTGGATTGACAATACCCTCTCTACATTTCAAGCTACTATGAATGAAGTGTTCTGCTCTAATCTATGGAAATTTGTATTGGTGTTCTTTGATGATATACTTGTCTATAGTTCTAGTGTGGATTCTCATTTGGAGCATTTGAAAATTGTATTGCAGTTGTTGCAATTTCATAAGTGTTTTGCAAACAAGAAGAAGTACGCTTTTGGAAAACAATATTTAGAATATTTAGGCCATATTATCTCATCCAAAGGAGTGGCCATGGATCCTTCTAAGGTGAAGAGTATTCATGAGTGGCCAATCCCTAAGTCTTTGAAGGCCTTGTGTAGGTTTATCAGGTTACTATCGCAAATTTATAAAAGATTATGGAAAAATTACAAGACCACTCACTAATCTTTTGAAGAAGGATGCATTTGAGTGGAGTGATGAAGCTATTTGGGCTTTTCATCAATTGAAGTAAGTGCTTGCAAATGCGCCAATGTTGGCTATGCCTAATTTCAATCAATCTTTACAATTGAGTGTGACGCATTAAGTGTTGGGTTAGAGGTTGCCTTAACTCAAAATTCTAAGCCTATTACTTACTTTAGCAAGGCTCTTTCAGATATAAATATTTCTAAATCTACTTATGAGAATGAATTGATGGTGCTTGGTTTAGCCATTAACCATTGGCAACCTTATCTCTTTAGAAAGAAATTTGTAGTAAGAATAGATCAAAAGAGTTTGAAGCATTTTGTTGAATCAACAGATCACAACACCTAATTAGCAACATCGGTTGTCTAAGTTGTTGCGTTATGAATTTGAGATTCGATATAAAGTAAGCAAGGATAATGGTATTGCGGATGCTTTATCTCGAGTGTTTTGACAAATGAGTTTTTGGCCTCCAAAATACAGCTCCTCAAGGATGGGAAAGATGTTGGAGTAGGGTTTGAATTACATGGAAACATGTTACATTACAAAGGATGACTTGTTTTACCAACCCAATTAGCTTAGATTTCACTTTTCTTACATGAATTCCATTCATTAGTGGTTAGAGGATATGCTGGCTATGTTAAGACCTATAGACGCCTTGCTATCCATCTTTATTGGATGGGTATGAAGAAAGATGTGGCTAACATTGTAACTTCATGTGTTGTTTGCCAACGTAATAAGGTCCAAAATTTGTCACCCACAGGATTACTTAATCCATTAGTAATTCCACAGGCCATTTATGAAGATATTTCCTTGGATTTCATTACTAATCTTTCGAAGTTTAAAGAGTATGACACTATTTTGGTAGTTATGGGTTAGTTTTCTAAGTACAAGCATTTTCTATTATTGAAACACCCTTACAATGCAAAGGTGGTGGTTGAGTTATTCATGAAAGAGATTGTACATTTACATAGGTTTCGATGCACTATTATGTCAAATCATGATCCATTATTTAAGAGTACTTTTTGGAAGGAGTTGTTTACTCTTTAAGGAACTCATTTGAATTTTAGTACAGCATATCATCCAAAAACATATGGATAAATAGAGGTTGTCAATCAAAGTTTGGAATGTTATCTTCGTTGTTTTGCTTTTAAGCAACCTAATACTTAGGGAAAATTCTCTTATAATACTGGTTATCACTCTTTGGTAGGGATGAAACCCTTTGAAGTTGAATATGAAAGGCCACCACCATCTATTCCTATCTACTTGAATGATCGGGCTAAAGGCCTTCGTTAATTCTCTTGCATTGACGAAAAGTAAGTAAAGAACACGATTTTCCTCATTGAATCTGCGAATATTATTAGTTTTCAATAGGATTTCGAACATTTAATGATAGGAGCGGTCTTATTAGGAATCACTTGTTGAAGTGTAAAATCTTTCTCTTAAATCAACTTTACAATCGAGAGATAACATTCTTGTTCATCTACATAGGAATTTGGAAGTGGCTCAATTATGTAATTATGCTGTTGCTACTAGGAAGCACCAAGATGTGCAATTTTTTTGTGAGAGAATGGATGTTCTTACGTTTGTAACCTATCTTACATGCTAAGTTAGGGCCTAAAAGTACTACTAAACTTACTCCTATGTACTATGGGTCTTTTTAGATTGTTGTTCGTATGGGTTAAGTGGCTTATAAGTTACAGTTGCCTCAAAGATGTCATCTACACCTTATATTTCTTGTTTCCTTACTTAAGAAGTCTCATGGGTCATTTTCGATCTCAAATGACTTACTTACTGATCTACAACATGAGGATTCGGATGGTATTCTATATCCTACTAAGGTGTTGAGTCAAAGATTTGAGGTTTAAGATGGTCTTAATATTCTATAAGTGTTAGTTCAGTAGTTAGGGTAAAGTGTTGAAGATGCGATAGGGAAAAATCTTGTTGCATTTAAGCTCCAATTTCCGAATTTTGTCGTTAAGGATAAGGAATAGTAGTGTAGGGGAGTATAACGGTGGAAGTTGTATTTTGTATTTTCCTGTTGTTTATATCCTATAATATGTGGGGAGTTGTTGTACTATGTGTATGAAGTCTACTGTATTAGTATAGGGGTGGTTTGGTAATTGTATAGTGGTATGGGAGTATAAATACGGAGTTAGAGGGAAAATATGAAGTTGGTTAGTTGGTTGAATTTGGGTAGGAAAGACATTTGAGAGTAGAAATTGTAGAGTATTCTTGACTTGTAGCTAGGGTGAAGTACTAATAGTGGTGTTTTGCTTTACCTTTAGAATCCTAATTGCGTAGGTAATTGAAAAGATCTTATTTTCATATCCTAGATCATATCATCAGACATTTGAAATTGGACTTACTTAAACATAACTACTACCTCTTTATTTGATATTTTTTTTTTTTTTTGGAAGGAGGAGTTCTATTTTTAGCACTAACAGTATGCTGTCTCAAATAGGGAAATATACAGGTTCTGACTTTTATAAAAGTGTATTATGTTAATGGATAGTGGCAATGGTGGCTATTTAAGGATATAGTCATGACATGTTTACTTTCTAGCATCGGAAATTGTGCAAAACAGTGTAGAAAATGTGCTTAAAAGGTACATTCTGGGGTGAAAATTTCATAGTACTTGGAATTTACTATAAATAAGAATTTATGGAGTGCCATTCAATTAGGCCATAGTTTTCGAGGAAAGATGTAATCTAATAAGTTCCATTACTATGGTATTATGGTGGATTAAAGGATCCAAAAGGAAAAAAGTCGCTGTGGAAATTTAAATTAGGAATTAAAGGGTCTTTGCTATGAGGGGAAAAAAATGAAAACCATAGAATTCGAAATTGTTAAATTCTTCTTTTTTTTCCTTTTCTTTTACTATTTTCTTTAAATTTCTACACGAATGTGTACAATTGGAGGCATATACATAAGTCTTTGTATATATATCATGTCAAAAAACTAAAGGATTTGAATAGTTTGTCACATACTTATACCATCACATGAGTATACTAAACCCCAGAATAATTAATAATCGATAGTTTAAATATAATGTGCAAAATTCCTCATAAAAGAAATCTTCATATAAAAAATTCACTTATATTTAGTTCATAGAAACCAATCTAAATCTGCCATTTATAACTACCGACTTTATCTAAAAGAGGAGGTTACTAAACGTGAAGTCTCCATACGAACATGATTAATCTAAATTTATGGAGAAATAACCCAATTATTACTGTAACAGTCTAATATTATCAACCCACTCTAGCTAGTTTATTGAGCGCTTATCCTCATACCTAAGTCTTAAAGTTATAATTGATGTAAACAAATATCTTCTATATCTTAAAAACAAAAAAAGGAAAATAAATATCTATAAATAGGTGAACTAAAACCCAATACATAACTATATATATATACACACATAATTTAGTTATCTTATTTAAGCTGACACAAATGCATAACTTTAAGCATCCTTAAACTTTCAATAACTAATGACTCTCAAACTAAACATAACCTGTATGGAACTGATATTATAAACATCAACTACATCATCCCAGCACATACTCAATCGACCATTAGTATGCTAGTCCACTATAGTTGTCCATATAGATATCTCATAACTATCAGTAAGACCCACCTATAGTTTCTTCCCAACATATAAACCCAATTCATGAAGTTACCAAAGTCAACAAGAGAACATTAGTGCCCAAAAGAACACTTTTTGTATGAGCCCCTCAAAGGCCAATCATAATGTACCAATCATTGGATGATACCCAAATCATTTGCTACCTTAGATCCTTTTAGCCTCTCTTAAACACATGTATCAATCAATTTAAGGATTTCACTTTCCCTTAAGTTCATTATTATTTAACCCTATCGCATAAGAGGAAATCAGCAAATGGTCATTTATGTACCTCTTGAGCAATTAACAATAATGATTCAAATAAATATTCAAAACTAGATATAATAAATATAAATACTCTCATTATATATCAATACTTATGTAAAGTTAAAATCTATCAAAATACTTGTATAAAGCTAAAACCATAACTTAAATATATGATATTGATTAAATTTCTAATGATTTAGACTTAAAAAGGGAAACTTTTTAAATAATATCTAAAACTAACTTATAATTATTGCAAGTACATTACTTTTCGAAAATCTAACTACTAACCAATCAATAGTTTTTAAATATTAACTAACCCCCTGGTTGAATTACCCTAAGGCTATTCACTAGCCTCAAATAGGCCAGTTGAGTGCTCATTTAAGCAACTGAGTTCCCATCTAAGCAACTAGATGACTACCATATTAGGTTATTTGCAACCTACTAAGGGCTGGTTGATTAGCCTTCTCTAGGCTGGTTTACAATCGTAAATAATATACATTTTCTCTTTATTTATTTATTCATGTAAATCCCAATTCGATTCTCCCTTTTCCAAAAACACTTTTATTGGATTCAGTATCAAATGAATCAAACGACTACGAAAACCTCTTCTTAAATCCTTTTCGTATTGACTACATTGACCTTCTTCTCATAAATTCCTTTTTATACTCTAGTTACCAAATTTACAATATACTTATAACGTCTTGTGATTCGGCTGATAATTTGTTGTTCCATATGATTATTCCATTAAGAAATCAAAGTATACAATATTTCAATCTTATCATAACCATAAATCAAGGATCTATAGCCACTACAACAAAATTTATAAAATGTGGGGATGTTTTTTTCACGCAAAAGTTAGAAAAATTGTCGATATAGAGTTTTTAAGAGGATATGGATAGATACAATGGAATTGTTGAAATAGGTCCGTCAACTTTGCCCAATAGCAAGAAAGTGATTGTTAGCATTTAATTAAGAGGAATTGAAATTCTAGTAATAAGTGTGGAAATTGCAACAAATAAGTTTCTCTTATAATTGATGACATATGTTACATACCATTATTTGTGAGAAACCAATTCCTACAATATTCCTGACATTTGTTAGCCTTTTACTTATTTGTGACAATCACTCCCAAGTACATGAGGAGAGGAAAAGTAACTACCTATGGCTTATAACAAGAATTTAATCCTCGCAATATTCTCTCTCTCTTTTCATTTTTAAATAATACCTGCAATTATATATATATGTATGTGTATATGTGTGTATGTATGTGAATATCTTTCCTATAGAAGTAGAATTTAGCTTGCTAACAATTTATATCTATTTTTATTTCTGTCAACGGAATTTGAATCAAATTTCAATAAAAATAAAGTAAAGCAACTTTTTTCCAACTTCAATATTTCCTACTAAAAAAAGATGGGACTCCATTCAAAATGAATTTCTATTCCATATATCATCATCTTTATCATACGTTTTGTTCATCACAAAGTATCAAAATCCTCTCTAAAATTTATTAACTTTTCTCCATCTTCCTTCTACAAAAACATCCTCTAACAACATGCTTTATTACATATGCCAAACCAATACCAATTTAGTCATATCCAATTCTCTCCATATCAAATATAATAACTCAGACACATTACCAATACTCATACAATAACATAACACATATTTTCTAATCAAAATGACAAGTGATCTAAAATTCAAATGATCAAACATCTTACAAAAATATTCAAGAGAATGTAAAAGTTAAACAAGCCACATGACATAATACTTTGAAGTAGTATACCGTCATTATATACCTAAAACAAAGAAGTCAACAAAAAATTAGTTCTAAACAAGTCGCTTGGTAAACCCAATAAACGGCTAATCAAAAGTCGACATAGTTGAATCCACATTGGGCTCCATTCATTGGAGGTTGTGGTGGTTGCTACTGCTGATTAGAAGGGAGTGAATGAAATGAAATCGGAAAGAACAGCTACACATTCCTAACCTGTAGTTGTATCTGGGATTGAGGTTGTGAAGTTTACTATAAGTATCCACTAGTTTGTGTAATTGATGAAGAGACTGGCCCAATTCCAAACCCATTGAAGAAAAGTGATGATTAGATTGATTGAGTTGGTTATGCTAATGTAGCAAACATCATGTGAGCAAACCATTGTTGTTGTAGAGAGAAAACCTGCTGTCGTTGTGCCATAAATTGGTCAAGTTGTTGTTTTTGGTGAGCAATTGTATTTCTAAGATGGATATTTTGTTTTGCAACATTATAACTTGTTCAATAGAAGCGGTAGATGTAGAATGAGAGACAAAAGGAATCTATCGATGACTTGAAGGTAGATTTGGGCTACCATAACCTAAACCACAACTATAACCAGACTTATGTCTAAGCACCTCTCTCATTATCTCAACTTGTGTCTTTGGTGTTTGACCCGATAATTGTGGTTATTGCAAGTTTTGATCATATGATTCCACCATATCTCTCTACATCATATTAAATATAGTTAATCAACAGATTAAATAATAGCAAAAAGAAAAATGATTTTTACTGAATTAAATAGGTTAAAAATTACTTGATACAAAATTTAAATAAAACTTACATATTTTTCTTCTATTATAGAATTCATTTGATTCACCCTTTCTTTTCTTATGGGTTTCTTCAAATGTCCTTATCTCCATCAATCCTTAATATAATATAATAAAACTTGTTAATCCCTAATAATAAGAACCTGAATGAAAATTAAAAAAGAAAGACCAAAAATATCTTTTATTTTATTTCTAATTTCATTCATCATTTTAGAAGGCATGTTAACTAATATAAAATATGCCTATAAATTGTTCATACAATCTAAAAATTTATTATAATAATGAAACAGCTAAATTTGGTAATGTAGAATCTAGATCTTCACAATGTAATATCTTTTCTCCTTTGATAAAGGCAAAGAATGCTTAATGATAGAAAAGAACCAACATCAGAAAGATTATAGCTCAAGTTTCATTGTTTAGGAGAGAATTGGAGTGACAATATAATCCAATTGTTCTCATCAATATATTCTTCTTTGTTTTTGGCCAAGAAAACTAAAAACTTTTTTTTTTCTTTGTTAGAGTACTATAATATAATATCATATAGTTACATTATTTTAAAGTTTAAAAAATTGTAGGACATTTTGTACCTTACTATGTTGAATGTTCATGAATGACTTTGTACCAACAGTATGGTGATATTGCATCTTTCCTCGATTCATAATGTTGACTGAAGAGCGTTTCTACATGGAGAAGATTATATTTATATTACTATGTATAACAATACAAAATATGAACATTAAATAAGCAAATTACCTTATGATCGGGGTCATCATCAAAAAAATCACATAAACCGACCCACTTTTCTAGACAATGACCCAAAGCCTTTGGCACTTTCCGACGTCCTCTCTCATCCCTACCATTTGCCTTATAAAATTTTTTCAAACAATGTCATAACTCACTATATTTTTTAATAGTTACCTTATGAAAGATTAATGGTTACCACTTATCTCCTTCTAGAATGAGATCAAACTTTTCCTACAAAAATCAACAAATAAAAATGTTTTATGTACTCTTTGCTCACTAGTAGAATGGTTCCTATTCTTAGTAGCACGTATCTCACATGCATTTTTAAAAAATCACATATGAAAACGCAAATTTCTATCACTACCTTACCTCATTATATTTCTTTTAATCTAAAACCTCTAGTGTAACACAAACAATGAAGCTTCCTTTGTTAATAATTTTAATATACTCTGATTAGCAACTAAAGTGCATAATGAGACAAATTGTTGATGACCATTACAAGAGAAAAGCAGTAAGTTTGAGATATGTCATTATGTTGACATTCTTTGTTGTAATGTGGCAAGGTTGACATTCTTTGTTGTAATGTGGCAAGGAATAACCTTGTCAATTACAACAATAATTCTTCTCGTATTTGGAGACATGAGTGACCTGTACAGTGAAGTCTGTTTGGAATTCTCATGTTCTTATTTAAGTCCTTTTCATGTGTTGAGCTTTCTCAATAGAATCTTCATATCATCTAGAGACATAATGCAAGACACTCAAAGACATACATATATGAGGATTCCAGCGTGTTACATCCCCTAAAAAAAAAAAATACTATACTCATACTAATTAGACTATAGGACCTTGATCAATATATATATATATATTATATTGAGTTAATCTAAAATAAAGAATCATAACAGCATAAAGATTACTATACCTAGTCGGTTTGTCACATTTATACTCATCTTAAGCAATGACTATTAAACAAACATAAAAAGGGAACCTAAAAAAAAAAAAGAAAACCAAAAGAAAACTCCCCTAACACTTATTGTAAATTATTCTTACTTAGAATCACAACTTCTCTCTATATTTTATTTATTTAGCAAAAAAAAAAAATGAATAATTTATCAAGAAAACTATGATAAATAATCCATCTTGACCATATGCTACAGATTAAAAATTGCCCTCATGTGTATTCTAATAATTCAATTTGTTTCCTTCATAATCTCACTCCCCTTTAGTCGACTAAACACGATATGCTTTCTAGATCCAAGACATCTCATGCAAACTAATGCATATAGTAAAGTAGCAAAATCAATGTATTTATCCATCTATTTATTTCTATCTATCTATCTATTGTTGTTGTTTGTGTGTAAATAAGAGCTAGTTAGAAGAAGATCAAATAGGATATCCTAAACAAAAGTCAAAAGTCAAACACATGGTTGATGAACTAGATATGTAGCACTTGTTAGTAGCTTCATTAGAGTCCACTCAGCTTCAAATTTTTAGTTGAATCTAGTATTAATATGGTTCTATCCAATACATGTCTCAATTAGCAACTAAAATGAAAAACAAGTGCACAATAAGCTAATTAATCTTCAAAATTTTGGTATATTGAAACACGATTTTGGTAGATGAATTTTCTAATACAAACGTAATATCATCAAGGGATTATTGGACTTAGCAAGAAATAATTTTTTTTTTTTTTTTTTTTGTAGATTCCCTGTCATTTGGTAGTACTAAAGATGCTAAGAAGTATAATGTTTCTAATATAGTTTACTTTTCACAAAAAGACAAAACATAGAAATTACAAATGAAGCCTTTGTCAAATGATTCAGTAAATGATTCGCAGAATGAGTTGATTTGGACCTTGTTTTTTTAGAGATGAATCCATCTACCTATTATTTGGTATTCTCCAACCAGGTAAAGAAGTAGGCATAAAGGGAAAAATAGTATTTTTTTTTTCAAGAATTATTTGGATTGAACCTCCATGATTCTAGCAGATGTGCTTTTCGAAAATGCTCATATAAAAAGGGATTAAAAGAATGGTCTCATTCATCATCGAATATATTGTATTACTATTTTCATATACTAAACTTTGTAGAAAATGAAACGACTTACCATAACCATGTTAGTCACTATTTGTCATATCTCCAATGGCACTTTCGACTAAGCTTTACCTTTAGCACCAGAATAGCATAATGGGGAAGAGTGACGATGTGTTGATGTAAACTTTTCTAATAACATTCTTGTAGTATCACCTTCTAGAGCATTGCAAATTTCATTAAGCTTCAAAAGAGGATTATGACCTGTACTTCTCTTTATTTGCTCATATCGAGTGCCTTTATACACTCGCATTCGTTTAGGACTTTCTTCATTATCCAACGCAACATTATCTTCTATATACTCATGATTGGAAGTATCTTCACTCTAATCTTTAGCTGGTTCATCCTTTGATGTATCCAATGATTCCAAATGATCTCAGTAATTGAGATGCTCCTAAATATTTTCAGCCCCAAACCAATCTACAAGATCATCTCCTATACGACTAGGTCCAAAAATATCCATCCTGTATAGAATACCATACATGGAATGAATAAAAGACAAATTGCAAAAGAGAATCAATAATAAAATAACAAAAACAACAAAAAGATTTAACCGCATAAACTTACAATATTTATTCTTCTTCATCACTACTACTAGCAGAATACTCATCACCATTATTTATATTAGCTGAAGGTAAAGTTTCTTCTGGTACTAGAATATAAGCTAATTGGCCAAGATCTATGAAAATACAATTTATCTACACCACTCTACCAGTTCTCTCTTGTTGTAGTGGCTCATCTAATCGAGGTAGGTCTATAATCTCATTGTCAATACTATTATGTGATTGAAATAATTCTCGATGGAATAAATGATGATGGTGAACCTTTTAAACTACCTTCCAATCAACAGTAGACTTCTTTGGATCTCTTAAATAAAAAACCTATTGAGCTTCGTCGATAAGAATATAAGGATCATTTTCATACAACGTTCCTGTTAGTATTGATTGTAACAATATCACCATCAATTAACTCAAGTTTATCTCTATATGTGTCATATCATTTACACTTAAAAAGAAACACATGTCGATTATGAATGTAGTTTAATTGTATGATGCTTGTTGACTTCCCATAAAATGTGATGGTGTTTCCATTATGTCCACCTAAGACAATAACTCCACTACTCTGTGATCGGAGGCATGCCTCTCGATCTTCTGTAATAAACCTGACCCTTTTCACCACATAACCTTGAAAATGTTGGACATGCCTTCATGGACCCCATGAAACGGCATCCATGTCCTCACTTATTTGAGTTATGCTTGTAGACTTAGTAAATACAATCTTTGTAGAAATAAATAAAGTTAACTTATGTTTTGAGAGTTACATGTATGCAAACTAAAGTTACTTACCTCATCAAATGATCTTACTTTATTTTTAAACCATGTTGGAAATTGCTCCATGACAAATTGTTATACATTATTGTCTTTATAATGTTTAGGCAACTCTTGCTCAAATTCCCTAATTGATGCAAACCGTGATAAAAAATAGACAAGGCCGATCACTAGATGGATCCAAGCTTGCAAAAAGCTCAAAAGAACTAATGGAAGAAAATGAGAAAGGAATGAATGACGAATAAAATAGGTAAGAAAATCCTACGAACAACTCCAAAGGATAAAATGCACCAATGGAACTTCCAAGGACTCACAGCACAATTCAATATGATGTACAAATTGGTCCAATGAGGTTACTTACTACTCAGCCATGCTCAAGGGTTAGGATAAGAGTGATGCCTAAGGTAAACAGAGTGTTTACGTAAGGAAGAAAAAAAAAATACTCAAGTGTATTAGAATGATCTACTATTTTTCATCTATAAGTACAAGGGTATTTATACTCATAAGTTAGGGCAACTTGCCTAAAAAGAAAAAGACAAAAGGGCATTTCCTGAAGAAGTAATACAAGAAAAACAATCATTGGTACAATGGATTCTACATATGATACTGTACACGTAGCGATGCTACATTAGCAAAGTTGTTAGAAGATGCGGATAAAAAAGTATGGACAAATGGATTGTTGGAGCAAAGATGGCTTAGTTAGTTTGGAGTCTCTCTCTCTCGGCTTCTCGACAAAGACGATGCTAAGTAATTGGTTGGTTTAGACACTAGTGAGTAATCTTTAATTCGGTACACTACAAAAAAATGGGCAATCATATAGCTTGGCATGAAGGATAACTCGGCAAGGAAATACTCAGCTTTAGTAGGGGTCGGTTGGAACAGAAGAATTCATCATGTCTATCCCTTTAGTCCTTGAGCTTGGCTACGAGTTAGAGGTTCGATAGCTTAATTCCCATCATTCCCTCCGAGTTTTTTTGGATTTAGGATCAAATCCGAACAATGTTCACTTAGTTCTTCATCAAGGTGATACAGATTAAGGTCGGCAATGTTAAAGGTGTTAGAAACCCCATAGTCCTTGAGAAATTCCAATATGTAGGCATTATCATTAATCTTCTAAAGGATTTTGAAATGTCCTTCTACTCTTGCAAATAATTTGTTCCTCCTCTTGTTTGGGAACCATTCCTTATTGAGGTGTAACTACACCATATCTACCGACCAAAATTGTTTAGTTGTTATACCCTTTGTCTTTTCTTGTATTCTTCGACTAACTTGGTTGATGTGCTAAGTGACCTTATCATAGATGTGATGAAGGGATTGTGCTCTGGCCAATGTATCAGGGTTATCTTGTACGGGTATTGGTATAAGGGCATGGTCGAGGGGAAACCTAAGATTGAACCTATAGACTACCTCAAAGGGAGTCTACTTAATGGTGTCCAGTACTATTCGGTTGTAGGTGTACTCGACTACTGGTAGGTGGACAGCCCAATCAGCTAAGTTCTTGCCTATTGTAGCTTAGAGAAATGATCCCAAAGTATGATTAACCACCTCTATTTGGCCATCAATTTTGGGGGTGACATGAGGTACTGAAGAGTAATTTAGTTTTTAGCTGATGCCACAAGGTTCTCTAGAAATGGCTTAAGAACTTCGGGTATTTATCGGAGACTATACTTCTCGACAAGCCATATATCTGCACAATCTCCTACAAGAAGAGGGAAGCAATAGCTGAAGCGTCATTAGTTTTGGTGTAAGGCACAAATTGTGCTATCTTATTGAACCTATCTACAATGACCATTACAGAATCTTTGCCTCGAGTGGTTCACAGTAATCCGAGAACAAAGTCCATGCTTAATTTCGTCCATGACCTCATTGGAACAGGTGGGAACATTGCTTTCCCTTGCTTAGCTCAACACTTGGCCTTCTTGCATACGGTACAGCTCTTAACAACTTGGTGCACATCTCTCCTCATTCTCAACCAAAAGAATCAGCTATTTAACAATTCACAGGTCCTCCTTTCTCCAAAATGTTTAGAGAGTCCTCTACTGTGAGCTTCCCTGAATAGTAGCTCCTTCAATGTACAAATCACACACATAATTTTTTACCTTGGAACAAGTAGCTATCCTCCATATGATACTCGTCCACCATCCTCCCATCAATGCATTGTAAAATTACGAGTTTAAAGTATGGATTCTCAAAGTACTGTTCTTTGATACTTGCAAACCCAAATAGCCTGGTCTGTAATTTTGATAAAAGCGCATATCTTCTTGAAAGAGCATCTACAACTATGTTACTCTTTCCCTACTTGTACTTTATTACAAAATTGAATCTTTTAAGGAATTCAATTCATCTTGCCTGTTGCTTCAATAGCTTAGTCTGACTTTAGAGATACCTCAGTGATTTGTGGTCAGTATTTATGACAAATTCTCTTAACAGTAAATAATGCTGCCACACTTATAGTGCTTAAAATAGTACTAAAAGTTCCTTGTCATACACAAAGTAGTTTAACTACGGTCTTCGAAGCTTCTCATTGTAGAAAGTAATTGGTCAGCCTTCTTACATCAAGATAACACCTATTCTAACACCTGATGCATAACACTCCAACTTAAAGATTTTCTCGGAGCCAAGTAGAACTAACATCGGGGTGGAGGTTAATCTTTCTTTTATCTTAGCAAAGCTCCTCTCTTCCCACTCTCCCCATCGAAAGTTAGTGTTTTTCTTAGTTAATTTAATAAGTAGTGTAGCGAGGGTGCTAAAATTCCTGATGAAGCTTCTATAAAACGAAGCCAGTTCGTGGAAACTTCTAACATCAGCACACATTGTAGAAGTCAACCACTTGACAATTGCTTGAATCTTTTCATCATTGACTCATAAACCTCCTCCATTGACTACATAACCTAAGAATACCACTTCTTCTTAGCAAAAGCAACATTTCTTTAGATTGTAGTATAGTCTCTCGGTATGGAGGATATCCAAAAAATACTCTGAGATGTTCACAGTGACTCGGTATGTTGGCATTATAGACCAAGATGTTGTCAAAGTACACCACGACATACTTCCCTATGAGATGTCTCAGCACATGGTTCATTAATCTCATGAAAGTGCTCAAGGCATTTGACAAGCTAAAGGGCATGACCATCCATTCGTAAAGTCCATGTTAAGTCTTAAATGTAATGTTCCACTTGTCTCCTAATCTCATGTGGATTTGATGGTAGCTAAATTTAAGATCAATCTTGTTGAAAATCTTGGCTCCACTAAGTTCATCCAACATGTTTTCTAACCTTGGGATCAGATACCTGTATTTGATCATGATCTTGTTCATAGCTCGACTATCTACACAAATTCTCCAGGTTCCATCCTTCTTCGGTACTAAAAGCATAGGCACAACACAAGGGCTGAGAGTCTCTCTTACATAGCTTCTCTCCAGCAACTCGTTGACTTGACATTTGAGTTCAAAAGCCTATTTGAGATTCATCTGATAAGCTACCTTATTCAGTAGTATAACACTGAGTACTAAGTTAATACAGTGCTCTATGTCTCGAGTTGGGGGTAACCTCTCAAGTAACTATTTTGGGAATAGGTCGACATATTCATCTAATAACTCCTTAATCTCCTAAGATAACTCACCTCGCTCCTTCATTTCCAATAGTTGCCTAACCAATAAGAGGGTCGGCTCATTAGTATTAATAACCTCTCGGAGCTTGGCTCTACTTATCACCAAAGCCTTCTTCAATCTATAGGGGCCTCTTCCTCCTTAAGCTCTTCGTCTGTACTGTCTACTTCTAGCTTCAAGACTTCTCCCCTGATGACCATCGTTCTTTGGTTCGAGCATTAAGTAGCCATATGTTTGAACTCTTAACACTTGAATCACTTGATTTGACTCATCTTCCTACCAGCCCCTTGCCCCTTCTCATAAGTTTGGGTTGACACTTCACCATCAGCTCGACCTTTCTGCTTGGCTCTTACATCAAACTTTCTACTCGGCTCGGTACTTGATAAGTTTGATGACTTGCCTACCCTGGTCGGTTAGTCGGCATCTTCACCAATATTCGGCTCCTTCTTTGCCTCTATATTCGCTGAGCAATCCTAACAGCTTCATCCATTATGTCAAATTGTTAAAGCTCCATAATGTCTTAAATGTCTCCTCTCAACTTGGTAACGAATCTTAAGACTATTTGAGCTGATGGTTCCTCTACTTCGCAACAGATCAAGAGCATTTGAAACTCTTGAGCATACTCGTCAATAGTTTAGTCTCCTTGTCTCAACGTTTAAAGCTGAGTGAAAGTATCTTGGAGATAAGTTTCTAGCACGAATTTGTTTTTGAGTATTCTCTTCATCTCTGGCCAAGTATTCATCTCTTGGTAGCCTTCTCATCTTTTTATGGCCTGAAAATTCTTCCACCACATGGTGACATATCCGAGGAACTCAACAACAGTAGTTCTCACCCTTTGATGATCTTCATATTGATAGTAATCAAACACATGCTCCACCTTCTCTTCCTATTCTAGATACTCATCAACATTCCCAAATCCATTGAAACTTAGAATCCGAAACTTCACATGGTTGGACACTATGTAGATTCATACACGTTCTTCTTTAAAATGCTCTTCTTCCTCTTCATCAAGCTCTCTCAAGTCTATCTTTCGCCGTACTTATCCGTCCAACTCCTCCACCTTAAATAGGTCAAGCTAGGTTCTAGCCTCTAACAGGTTGAGCAACTTATTGAGTGTTTTACGTACCTTAGTGGGTCGGCAAGACAACGTAAGAATAGTTTGGGTCAGATCTACTAAGAGGTTAGCTACCTCATCAAGTCTCTCGTCAGTGCTTTTAGGAGTTCCCTGAAATTGTCATCCATGGTGGATAACTCCACTATCACCACCAATACTAACATTCATATTTGGGTTTATCATTTTTTCTCACAGATTCAAAGCTCAAATAAACACTTTAGGAAATTAACAGTTAACAACACAACAGTTCAATGAATACAGTAACTTACTTTGTTTCATATACACAAAATAGAGTATAACAAAACTTCAAGAAGAACCAACTATAGTTCATACGAAACCTCCACTTTAATACCAAGATGGTGCGAACCGTGACCAAAAACAAACAAGGCCAGTTGTTAGATGGGTCTAAGTTTGGAGAAAGCTCGAAATAACTAATTGAAGAAAGTGCAAAAGGAATGAAATACGAATAAAAAAAGTAAGCAAAACCCATGAATAACTCTAGAGGATATGACATACCAATGGAACTTCTGAGGAGGTTACTTGCCACTTAGCTTTACTCAAAAGTTAGGATAAGAGTGATGCCAAAGGTAAATAAAGTGTTTACATAAGGAAGAAAAAAATACTCAAGTGTATTAAGGATGATTTGCTCTTTTTCAGCTATAAGTACAAGGGTATTTATACTCATAAGTTAGGACAATTTACTTAAAAAGAAATAGACAAAAAGGGCATTTCTTAAGGAAGTAATATACAAGATGCAAAAGGATAAAAATGAATATATAAGAAAAACAATCATTAGTATAACGAATTTTGCATATGATACTATACACATGACGATGCTACATTGGCAAAGTCGTTCAAAGATGCGAACATAAAGGTATGGACAGATGGCTGGTATGAGTAGGGATGGCCTAATCAATTTGGAGTTTCTCTCTCTCAGCTTCTTGGCAAGGAAGATGCCAAGTAATTGGTCGGCTCGAGCACTAGTAAGTAATCTTCAATTCAGTACAATACAAAAAAATAGGCAGTCATATGGCTTAATATGAAGGGTAACTTGGTAAGAAAGTACTTAGCCTCAATTGGAGCCAATTAGAATAGAAGGATTTCTCGTACTAGTCCTTTTAGTTTTCAAGCTCGGCTATAGGTTAGAGATTCGGCAGCCTAATTCCCATCACCTAATTATTATAGAAATATATCAACAATTTTCTATACCATCAAAAATAGGTTTAAAGTAGAATGTAACCCTTATTGTATGTAAGGATGGACCTCCTCACAGTTATTCAACACATACTAATGTAGCTTATTCATCTCCTCATTGATTTTAGCATATGTACAACTACCAATAGGATGCACAAGTTATGAGAAATCAAGAAAGATCCCCCTAGGGAGCTCATGATCATCCCATTGCCTATGTGGCCTATTGAATCTTGAATCAATATTTTCAAAATACATAGAGCACAATGTCAAACTTCCACGTAGTACATAGGCCTCAGCTATAGAACCTTCAGGTTAAGCTTTATTTCTAACATATCCTTTTAGAACCCCTAAGTACTGCTTAATTAGGTACATCCACCTATATTACACTGGACCACTTACACGTGCTTCTCTCGATAGATGCACTGCTAAATGAATCATAATATAGAAAAAAAAAAGCAGGTGGAAATATCATTTCCATTTTACGCAATATCAAAACAATACTCTCCTCTAAAGACTTTAAAACTTCTAATTTCAACTCTTTAGCTCATAGCTCCCTGAAAAATCTTGACATCTCACTTATTGCCCCATATATGTCATCACTAAGATATCCACATAGTATAACTAAAAGAATCTTTTCAAGCAATACATGACAATCATGGCTCTTCGAACCTTTTAAACTTATCTTGGACGCCCCTAAGCATGCAGATATGTTAAAGGCATATCCATCAGGCAGCTTTACATCCTTTATCATGCTATACACTTCTCTCACCTGATTAAGTGTTAGTGTAAATTGAGATGGAGGTTTAATTGTCTGCCCTACCACCTTTTGAAGATACAATTTAGGTCAAATTCCAATCTTCTGTAGGGTTAGTCTTGCTTTATCAGTGTCTTTAGATTTACCCTTAAATTTTAGAATAGTACTAACCAAGCTATCGTAGATGTTTTTCTCGATGTGCATGACATCTAGATTGTATCTAATAATTAGTTTACCCTAATAAGGCAACTTGAAAAGGATGCTTTTTTTACACCAATTGAGCTCATCCTCAGACCTCTTTCTCTTCACATGATTAGGTATTTTTCCCAAGATGACATGATCATACTGACTTAGTTGCACCAAAATCTTTTCATTACTAAATTGCTTAGGAGCCATTTGTTTCTCAACCATTCCATCAAACTTCCTTTTCTCATGGCACCACTTATGAGTCATTGACAAGAATCATCAATGTCCCATGTAGTGAAATTTACTTTCAGTGTGCCCATTAATAACATCCACATTACAAACTGGGCAAGCCTTGTAACCTTTTGTGATCCAACCTGATACATCACCATATGTAAGAAAATCATGTATTGTCCATAATAATGCTACGTCCATGCGAAATGACTGATTTGAGACAACAATGAAAGTTTTTACCCCTTCTTCCCATAACTCCTTCAACTCTTTAACCAATGGTTGTAAGAAAACATCAATGATTTTACCTGGTGCTTTAGGAACTGGTATTAACAAACACATAAAAAGATAAGGCTCCTTCATACAAGCCTAAGGCGAAACATTTATGGAAACAAGATAACTGGCTACAAACTGCACGAGGTACTTAAATTACCATACGGATTGAATTCGTTGGTTACAAGACCCAACCATACATTCCTAGGATCAAATCCAAAATTAAGGAATTTTTTATCTAAGCCCTTCCATGCTTCTAAATTAGAAGGGTGCATTAGCATATTTTCCTCAATAACACACCCTTCCTTATGCCATACACCATTTTGCTCCATGACATACCCCTCCTTATGCTACCTCATTAGTAGTGCTATTTTTCTACACATGAACAATCATTGAAGACATGGTATTAGAGGAAAATACCACAAAACCTTCACAGGAGATTTCTTTTTCTTTTCACTAGTCTTAGATGCCTACCTTAAATAGTTACAACATGGACAATCATCTAAGTCTTTAAATGCTTTCCTAAATAAGACACAGTCATTCTCACATGCATGAATTAGAGTTGCATCCATTCCCAACTGGCATAACAACTTTCGAAATTCATAATATGAACTGAAGAGTCTTTCTCCTTCTAGTAATATACTCTTTACAAACTTAAGCCGATAATTGAAGTTCTTTATAGATTGTCGACCTTCAACCTTAAAGTGCATCATTTGTATTATAGTTGATAACAAAGAAAATTTATTACATCCTGGATAAACTTCACTTTTAGCATCTTCAAACAAACTACGCCACTTATATATATTGATCTCATCTCCTCCATTACCCTTCGACATGTCATCTTCAGAATCACTACCAATATATGCCAAATCATTCAATATCTAATGGTCGGTGTCATCCTCAAATGTAGGACCATCATCACAAACAACTTCTTCTAATATCAATGGGTCATGCACATTTTCCTCATTGTTAAAAATCATCAAGTCATTCAATCCTAAGGATATACACTTCCACCTCTCAATATATGATGTTTCTCCATGGAATGTCCAAGTAGTATAAGACCAAGCCAATCCCCTCTAAATTAGATGAACCTTGATGACCTCTATTGGTAAAGATTCATGATTAAGGCAATCTCTACAAGGACAATGGATAAATCCATCTGAATCCCTATGATGTTGCACAGTTATTTCAAGGAAACTCCGTACACCTTTGATATACTTCGGAGAAGTACAATCATGTATCATATGCCACCTCCTCACGCTTATCCTAAATAGTCATCATTGTACTTTGTTAATTTTCTCATAAATTTCTAGCCTAAAATGAAATGAGGGTGAAGAACATACTTTCTTTCATGAATGATTACCTATAAGCATTTAGTTAGTAAAATTTGACAGAATTTACCAAATTATTTAGTTTCTTTTACACCAAGAAGGCATATACAAAAAAAAAAAAAAAAAAAGAAAGAAAAGGAAAAACAATAATAATAGCAAGATACATATACAAACTAGTTGTTGAATGAAAAATTTCTCAACTTATATCACTTTTTTCAAAAATATTACCAAAAGAAATTCATCTGAACAATTGCATCTATGGACATATCAAAGACCAATTGTTGTAATAAACACCATACCACTATATAATTAACAATTTTATTAATGTTTTTCATCTAGTTGCACTATTGTTTGACTAGTAGTTGCCAACAAACTATTCCCTTTCAAAATTAAAAATAAAAAAAAGGAAAAAGTTTCTATTATCACAATCTAGAACAAGCTAAAAACAATTGCTTCACTTGTAAAAGTAGCATAACTCATTGTAGTATAATACATACAAGTGAGAAAGAGAGAGGGGAAGCATACTGAGTGTTGAAGAAGTGGCCCATAAAAATAGGAATTATGTAAGTATTCCAGTACTAGATGCACAAGTCTTTTAAGTGTGTTTAATTGATATATAGAAGAAGCTAAGAATAGGGTAGACAATATTAACCTAATATTAGATTTCAAGGGTTCATGTATATAAAATTTCCAAAATGCTTGTCTCTCCCCCTTGCTAAAAATAAGAGGTTTAGCTTAATCGCTTTTGCAAATTTACTTTAATGATGCTTGCACTCCTTTTAAGTCATATTCTTTAATTTCAAACATTGGATTTGAATCCAAATCATTAACTTATCAAGAGGGATTTCCTCTAAAGTTTACTATCTAAGCCACTCCTTTAAAAAACTACAATGACCTATAACCAACTTCAGGTTATCAATTATTAGTCTTGCTACATCTGATATTTGCTTAACACCCAACAAGAATTAGATTACAACTTAGATAAGAAATAGCCCCCATACCATATCTTTTCCATGTTTTCGTAACATTTTGTTTTGGTATAATGTTTAAAAAAAAGTCAACCTATTTTTTATGATTTGAAATTAAGCTACTTATATATGACTCTAAATGCATCCCTAAACTAAGCCAAAGATAAAAAAATGATATTTCAAAAATAGTGGAACACAATACTAAAACTTGGCACAAAATGCGATGGAAGTCATTCATGTCCCACTCAAATTCAACATGTAGAAAGTAACTATGAATAGCTAAAAGTTAAAACAGATGTGGAAACCACTTGCCTTTGAGAAGACTAAGAAAGCTAGACTACCTTTAGTTAACACTACACTTTCTAATATAAAATCTTCAAAAGATGAGAAAATGTGAAATCTACCCATCAAAACAACCATGTTTTCAATTTTTAAGAGTTAAGGAATTGTTCGTTGATATTCATAAAGGGTGTTTAACATGTATTCCCATCAATGTGACCAAGATTTATATTGTTGTTTATCATATTGTTTCTTAATAGAATAGATGCTTAAATTATAAGAGATAAATGAAATCTTTATTACAGCATCACCATACAGTACATATCGAATATCATAAGCTGAATCAAAATGACAAAGTTAATAACCCCACCTAGCTTCCAAATTAGAGAAGTTTTCTTTGCAAGCGCTAGCTGTTAGCATAAAAGAAAAAAAGTTCATACTAAATATTCCAAAATTCTTTAAAGAGAGACTTCAGAGTTTTACATGATAAGTAAATTTCTACGACTCATGATACACTAGCTTAAAGTTGAGCATCAAAGTAAAACATAAAAATACTTATAATGCAAACTGAAGAACTAAGTACAAAACATCATTTTCCTTGTCCCAAATGTTCTTTTTCAAATTTAAGTTAACTTAGACCTTTGACAAAGCAGTAGCTTTTAATGATTTTTTACTTTATTAGATTATGTTGTAAGGAAAAAAAAAATTAGATTAAGTTTCTGAACTTTAATATAAGTTATCCATTGTATCCTAGCTTGGAGTTGGTGGAGACAACATTGCCATTTTAGAAACCATGAAGAAAAGAATGATTGAGGTACAAAATATAAATGATTTAAATGATTCATTTGAAAATATAATGCTTGATTGAATTGTCATACAAATGCATAGGAATTTATGTCCTTCACTATTTAGAGAGAAAATTTAAGGGACAACAATATTTCAAGGGTTAGCTATATATTTATCAAGGAAAGCATTAGTTATTTAAGGCAAATGGTAGCTTAAAAGGTGTAATATATTATTTCCAGCCATTAAAATGCAACGTAGAACAGTTTTTGTTCCAAAAAACAATAAGGGAAAAGAAATAAAAAAGTCCAATCTTTAGACAATAACATTGATAACAATAGTGACAAACATGAAAAAGCAACTATCAGTTAGGGAAGAACATCATTAGATATCAAGACCAAAAAAAAAAAAAGTTTATTAGGAGGAAAAAAATACAAAACTTATGAGAGTCCTTAGAATCCAAAACCAAACTAAATCAAATTATTAGTATATTCAAATTCATTTATAAATTTTTTCAATCATTCAAAAAGTGATTTGTTCATTTTATTTTTTATTAGCACCCATAACCAACCTAATCCTAGATTAGTTTCCCCTCTATGATTTTACTATAGTAAAGTTCAAGTGAAAAATGGTGTTCGAACTTAGTTCATTATAGAATAAATTCATAAGTTCCCATTATTAAGTAAGGGAATGAATAAGAAAACCTCCAAATTTAGTTGCTCCACCATTAGATAGTTAACCTCAATCTATTAAAGCCTATTGTGAATTCTCATTCAATAGAAAGCTCATTAAAGTGAGTTCTAAAAGTGTTCAATATAAAAAGGTGAATGGGCCTCAATTGATATTTTTAATTGAAGCGGAACTCAAAATAAAGGAACGTTGTTGTAGTAAACCAATTCAAAATGTATCCTTAATTGAAATTGAAGGAATGAAAAATCTTTTCCATTACATTATTATTATTTCTTTAACCAAGAAAATTAAAGATGTCAATATGAGTCCTAAAAATCTAATAGAATAAATTGAATGATGAATGTGCAGGAAATTGAAGCTATCCTCCTAATTGCATTTCTTTAACTAAAATAAACCAAAATCCATATCAAGTTCAACTCATTTCTTAGCCAATCTTCTCCAAAAGGCTTCCAATTTCATCTTTACAAACTATCAAACCAAACGAACAAATAAGATGAATCAACCATCATAACAACCTGCTAATAACCAATATTTTTTAAATTCCACATAAAAATCAAACCTTTTTTCTTTCTCACGCAAGAAGTTTATTTTCTTTCTATAAATCAACAATAAAACACAAAAACCCTAAATGTAGGTGACATTGTGATAAACCATGGAGTTAGGGTAAGAGATAACCTATCAATTAAGAGAAAGGATGAACGAGTTTACACACCAAAATTGTAACTCTTGTACTTCCTTAATCCTACACAAGAAAACAAAAGCCCTACTTTAGTAGTTACTAAGTGCTAGATGAAAATTAAATATGTAAGAGAGAGAGAGAGGGATAAAGAGAGAGAGAAGGGGGGAGGGGAGAGAGAAAGGGCAAGATTATGTACCGATGATGGTTAACAATCGGAGCAACAATAGGGATTGATGGTGGTTGAATAAACCAGGGTTTTATCAAAAAAATGGAGCAAAAGACAGAGCGTATGACTTAAGTGCGAATAAACAGTGTACAGTGGGAAATGATATTTAGTGGTATTTGGATTATATTTACTGAGGAAAAGGTTGCCACATAAATGCCTATGTGGCACTTAATTTCTCGCTAATAGTATAAGTGAGAAATAGATCACCACAATGGACTGAAGAGGCAACTTTGTCCTCGCTATTTTCTTTAACATCACATACAATTCCAATTTTCACAATGTTGGCCCTCACTATTTCTGAATTCTCTTGTACTAAGCTCTAAGTGTAACTTGATTCGAACCATATAAATTTCAAAATTGAATCTTGTTTCAATCGTAATTCATACCCAACACTAACAAGCTATATTAAGATAGTTAATATACGTTTCTTAATAATGAGGCTCAAATAGTCTTGGATAAGGTTTGGTTACTAAAATTAGATAGTATAAGAATAATTTCACAATATAGATATAAGGTATATATGACGGTATGGTACTATTATACTAGATTTGACACTCTACTAGATATAGATTTTTGTGATATATCTTGTTCAGTACACACAAGTATCATACTTAATATTATTTTTTAACATTTATATCCTCAATATTGTTTAATATTTATTTCATTACATTTTTATATTATTTAAGAAGTATAAAGTTTAAATATTTTCTAATATTTATATGCCCAATATTGTTTAATATTTATTTAATTATATTTATATCCTTAATATCTATGTTTTTATCCATTGAATATATTTTTTGTATGATATTTTAGATGAGATAGGTTTTAAATAATTTGTTCAGTGCCTCAAATCTTTTTTTTTTTTTTTCCAGTAATTAAGCTTAAATTGCAACCCAAATATCAGTCTAATCTAATCCTATAAATTTTATGCAATCAAATGATGCCTAGAAGTTTAAAATAAAGACGAGAGTGGAAAAGTAACATATCAGCTATATTAAGATAGATTCAACTAATGAAGACTTATTCATTTTTTTAATTTCAAAACAAACACAACTTACAGCAATATTGATTGTCTGCAGACGTCTTACATAACCTTACATCTGCTATATAGTTTCATCTTCAACCAAGTCAGCTACAGTTTGCTATCTGGTCAAAGCTAGGACTTATTCTATTTATTTAGGTTTATCATGTTGTGGTTTTAATTTGTTCTTACACATACAACAGAAGAACATAGATATGCATTAAAAGCACAGCTTTTGCTGGAGACATCAAGCTCAAGGTTTGGGGGTGAAGTCGAAAGAACTACAAGTAGTCCCAATGGAAAGCAAGGAGTTACTTAGCCCCAGCCTGGATTGAGCCAGATCAAACACCAGGAAGTTATTCTCCATCTGATACGAACCGATAACTATTGCTTGCGAAGCTTTCATTCCACCATCAACGAACGCAAGACAACTCACATCCTTCCTTACTTGTTTCATGGAATTTGCTCCATATATTGTCCGTCTCTTGCCACTTTCAAGTTACAACTCAATCAGAGGAACCTGTAAACCTACCTGGGTTGATCCTATTTTACTTGTACTAAGACAGTATTCAAACGGTCCAACTCTGTTTGCTTGGGGGAAACGTCTATTCAACCTTTGAAACTCCCTCACAAACGGGGCATAGATATCACTCCTAAGAGTGGTGTAGGGTACAGTTGTGCTCAGTTTCACCCCACCTCGACCTAAAGAGTCAAAACGGAATTTATACGGGGGAATGGGCAGGGGTCTCCCGTTCATCAAGATCTGGTTGATGCCATTGTAGTAATCAGGACTTGGTGATTTAGGATTCTTTCTCAATGGGGTGTAGAAAAGCAAGTTCCCACTTGATACGTCAGTCATCTTAGGGCTGCAGAGGTAATATGGACCATCGCCAAAGTAGAGAGGACCACGGAGGTTAGAACTAGATGGAAAACAAATGGCAAACTTTCTGGCCACTCCCTTGAAGGAAGGAGTGAGCTGCGTTGGGAGAGCGAGTGGAGCTCATGAAAGCCCCGCCATCCCGGAAACTCCCTTAGGAAGAGACTTGAAAAGAGAATCAGGAGCACAGGAGGCATAGAATTGATTATATTGAGTAGGTTTGGTTGGGTTTTTACCATTTGTCCAGTATATCCAGGGAGGATGGTATGTTAAGTCAGAGAGGTAACATTTGTTAGAAACTGGGTTAACGGGTGTGGTGGTGCATTGGAACTCATTGGTATTAGTGGGTGGAGGGCATGGAGGGGAAAGGTAGGAACGTGCTGCACTGCATGGAGGAGATGCAGCAGCAACAGCTGGGTGTCTCTTCGGGCATCGGTACCGAAGGAATGGCGATGCGAGGTCAATGACATAGTTTTCACGGAAATTAAGGGTGAAGGTGTATAGGGAGGTGGAAGTGTCTTTTGTGATGGGTGCAAAAAGTGTCTTAAATGGTTGACACTGGGCGGAGACTCCAAAAGAGGATATAAAAAACAGAAGTAAGGGGATTGGTCCGACTGGAAATGGAAGTGAGTGCATTTTTGTTTCTTAAATTATTATATATATATATATATATATACACACAGACACGAGGATTAGTAGCTGTTGGTAATACTAAAACTAGTGCTTGAAGGATGAGATATATGATTGACCGAAATGGTATTTATAGGGAACAGATATTTGAAATTGGACTGACGTGAACACTACAACTACTTCTATGCTTCATTTTTTATGTTCCATTTTTAGCACTAACAGTGTGCTGTCTCAAATAGAGAAATATGCAGGTTCTGACCATTATAAAGGTGTATTATGTCAACGGATAGTGGTAACGATGGCTATTTCAGGATATAGCCGTGAGATGTTTACCTTGTAGCATCGGAAATTGTGCTGAACTGTGTAGAAAATGTGCTTAAAAGGCATGTTGTGGCGTGGAAATTTCTGTTCAAAAATGGTTACAGTGTGCCATATATGAGGCTTGTGGTGAAACTAGGAACTGGGTCATAGAGAAAAACAGTATAGTTATGGAGTTGCAATCTGACAAGAAGCATCTATGGAGTCAAAAATCTCAGTTTCAATTTTTAAAACCAGTGATAGAGGACCTTGTAAAACTAAAACAAAGCAAGTTGCATGTTACTTGCTCTGTGGGAAATATGTAATATTTTAATATCATCGTATTGTACGACATTAATCAACCTTTAGATTATGAGTAATGCTTGGAATTTACTATAATGAAGTCTAAATAATAATTTATGGAGTGCCATTCCATTTGGTCATAGTTTTCGAAGAAACATATGTATATATGTGCTAAAATCTGAGTTTTTTTTTTTGTTTGGCGGGGGTGGGGTGGGGTGGGGTGGGGGGTGTGGTGTTTCTAGGAGAAGAATTAAAAACAATCGTCTAATTAGTGGTAAAAGGACAAAATTTTTGTTCCATAAGTAAATAGATGTAATCTCATAAGTTCCAAGGAAAAAAAGAAGAGTTTTTGGAATGAAGGGAAGGATGGACACCACAGAATTTGAAATTGTTCAAACCCTCTTTCTCTTTTTTTCTCTTTTCATTTACCCTTTTTATTTTATTTTTTAATTTCCACATGAAAGTATTTAATTTGAGGCATATATATATGTATGTGTGTGTGTATGTCCTGCATAAAAACTGAAGGATGTAAATAATTTGTCACATGTTCATACCATAATATGAATATACTAAACTTGAAAACAATTAATAAATTATATATAACTAGTTAATTGCAATACATAAATAAAAGTTTGAATAATAATTATATTTTTTAAACAAAAATATACATATAATCTAATATTTTATTTATTATAAAGATTCATTTTTGAAATTTAAATTTGGAATTAAGAGTTTTTGCTATGAGGGAAAAAATGGATACCATAGAAGTCAGAATTGTTTAAACTCTTCTTCTTTTCTTTTCTTATTATTATTTTTTTTCAAATTTCTACACAAAATCATATAATTGGAGGCATATACATATATGTGAATATATGTCACACTTAAAAATTGAAGGATGTGAGTAATTTGTCATAGACTCATAACATGAATATACTAAACCTCAAAACAATTAGTAATCCATAAATTACATATAACTAGTTAAAAAGTCTATGCAATGTGTAAATAAAAGTTTGAATAATGATTATAATTTTTTTTTTAAAAAGTATTGATGTAATCCAATGTTTCATTTATTATCAAAAGAGTACATTTAAAATTATTGAAGTAATATAAGGTTAAAAAAAATAAATGACTCGTTATGTATGATTTATTATTAAAAAAATATGTTGAAAATTATTTAATCAATATATTTTCTTTTGTGCATTAATATTAACAGTAATTGATAATGCCTACTTTTAAAGAAGTTATTTAACCATTTATTATTCTTTATTGTTAAAACAATTTACTCATCGGTCCTTGTCCAATTAATTAGTTATTTGCATGAGATGATATAATAGTAACTTGTGTTAGATATTTAACTTTTAAGAGGGTGTAAAGTCAAGTTAGTGCTGACTTAATAATATGTATATAGATATTTTTTTTCGGCCAACAAATAACAACTTTATTCAAATAAGAATATAAATCAATCTTGTACAGTAGCATCCAAATCCGACTATAATGGAGGGAAAGGAGCAGCAGGAATTGAAGCAGATTCACAAACCAAAGAAGTACCTATTCTACCTTGAGACACTAACCAATAAGAGTAGTTATTCACTACATGATTGACATGAACAAACTGACTGAAGGACAGAAAGACAACTTGTTTCGAATACAAGAGATAATATGTCTAATTTTCTGAGAGTAATCTTCAGGAAGCGAAATACTTCGAATAAATATCACACTATTAGATTTAAAGATCATCAAACGCCATCTTCTATAAGCAAGATCAATTCCTTGAAGGATTGCCAAAGCTTCTATAGAATCTGCATCAAAAGCACATCACATGGTTTTGTGTTTGCTGTCAACAAATTTCCAGCCAAGTTGTATGCAATAACTCCTATGCCAGCTATCTTAGCTGTAGTGATGAAACTGTCATCACAGTTACATTTGATCATGCTTCCCGAAGGAAGAGTCTACTACCGAACAGATCTTGCTGACCCCATAGGTTGAACTTCATCTCGGGTGCACATTTTAGAGGGCTAAAATTATTATATTAATATATTGGGCTAGACCCACTATTGATTTAACTCAATTTTTGGGTTAGGTGATAGGATTTAGGAAGTCCAATTTATATTTGGGATAATTTAAAGAGATTTAGCTTAGTAAGCTCAAAACAAAGATTGTTGAACCGGTTCTTTTGCCTCTAACCTTTCTTGGGTAGGCTCATGCACTATAAGAAAGGTTACTAGCCTTAGACCCTTTGCAAGCTCAATTGCAAAGACGATTCAATGGATGTCATCAAGTTAAAGAGCCTATAAATACTTTGTCATTCCTCTGAATTTAACACAACAACTTTAGAGATTAGAGAAATGGTGTTTGATAGAAATTAAACCACTAGACCCTTGACCTGTACCTAAGCCCGAAGGTTGAAAAGCATGGCCATGCGAATTCTTTTCTTAAGACCCACCACCGAAGAGTCCGAACTACTGCAATTTGCTAACCTGCTACCCTAGCCGAATCGAACCCTCTTGCACTCATCATTTGTCACTAGTTGCCAACCTAAACTATTCTTGAACATTAGCTTAGCTCATCTGACCCTCAACTTCACCCATCCAACCATTAGCTCAACTGACATAAATTTGAGCCATGCTAAAAGTGTCTAAGGTGAATTTACCTCAGAAGAATTATCTGCTCAGCTCAGCACAGTTGACCTATCGCCCTTGCTCAGCACCTCAACTCGATAGAAATCAAGCTGATCATGTAGAATTGTCCTTTCTGCCAGAAAGTCATCCACCCATAGTAAGCTACATATCCAAGCGACCATGTGACATAATCCCCCATATAGAATACTCACTTTTATTGTATTTTCCAATATACCTTTCATCATCCCTGTATATTACTCCTTTTAGACATTATCCTTTTTTGTCTTTTCCATTTTAGGTAGATTACCTTAGTTTTGCAATTATAAATACCCTTTATACATGTAGCCACATGATATCTCATCATCATCAATATACTAAATATTCTCCATTTGTGAACATTACTCTAATTAAGTTTATTTACTCTTTTTACTCTTATCCTAACCCTTAAGGCTGGGTGGCGAGTAATCTCACTAGACCCTCTCGTATGTGATATCAAGTTATGTCATGAGTCTTCGGAAGTTCCACTGATGTATCACATCCTTTGGAGCTATTCGTGAGTTTACTTATTTTACTTTTTTTGTTCTTTCGCATGACTTCCATCACCTTCTTCAAGCTTTTGGCAAGCTTAGAACCATCTTAGTAACCAGCTTTGTTTGTCCTTGGCTTTGGACCACATCAATGTTCCACTGCGAAACCTATGCTCTCTAAGATTAAGCAGCGTTAAGGTAAAAAAACAATCTTAGCTGCTTAAGAGCTATAAAGTTAAGGTCTTAGGTTCCTTAGGCTCCCTTACCTATCACTTGTGCATTCAAGACTCTAAGATTGCTTGTTTCTCCTTCCTGTCATTCTCTCTACAATCATCTGATTAAGTATCATCTCCACGTCACTAATCCAAAGCTACGTGTAATGCAATACTAGTACAACTTGCACATAACCACTCTAGTGAGATCCCTCTTATCTACATTTTTTTTTTTTTTTTTGCAACTCCACTAAGGATTGAGAGTGGTATTAAAGCTATGGCACCTCCTAGGAAGAGAATGGTTGTTATAAATAATGCTATCTCTCATGAGTAAGATATCAATGGCAAACAAGTTTAACAAGACCGACCTTTACCACCTCAAGACAATGGTCAAGTTAATTCATTCCTTGAGCCCCTTAGGACACTATGGAGGTGATGTAGGCTATGTAAATGGCAACAAAAGTCTTAAATCATTTCATAGCCATGTTTGCTCCCCTCATGACAAGGTTGGTTGCCTCTACTGCTGTGCAACATAAAGTAGCTTCGCTAGACCCTATTGTTGCTACTCAAATAGGCTTTACACCCTCTACTCAACCAACTTACCCTCCTATTATTGAAGAAGAGATACCTCAAAGAGCGTAATCTTCGAAGAGGAGTTACATCGATGATGCAAACTATGTAAGAGATCACAAGATTGTGAATTAGTCCTAAGCCATGTTCTTAGTTCATATTAAAGTTAGCTGCTACTACTTCCTTATATCGGAAGTGGCTTAAGCTCTGTTATTATTGCTAAGCCTTACTTAAAGACTTTAAGACCAAGCAACCTTCCTAGCACGAAGTAGTCTTCAAGCCCATGCAATGCCTTGGCATCTCAGTTTGCATACCTTAAGCTTAGGCATTGCCTTACCATTTTGGCTTCTACCCCTTAAGCCCAAGCAATGGCTTAGTATATTAGCTTCCACCTCTTAAGCCCAAGCAACACCCTAGCATCCAAATCCTTACATCACTGCTACTTCAAAGCTTAAGATGTCTTTAATTAAGTTTACTAAAAAGTGACTTTTGCTATTAAACAACACTTAAACAAACATCGTTGCCTCCCAGGTGCATTATAAGTTGTCACAGCTAAGACAATTCTAAGTAGTCTAGTAGTAGGAAATACCCCATTAACGAATGAGAATTATCAATCTCAGACAATAAAAGCCATTAGTACTACTTTAGCATGATCAAATACCTTCTCGAAAGGGATTGCTTGAATATTATAGCTGTAAGTGAGAGCTTTTGCTTTGATGCGCGAGATAACTCTAGAAGCTTCTTAGATCATAATAATTTAAGTAACCTTATGCTCATGACAACCCTGTAGGTGGCTTCTTAGATCATAGAGTCTAATAAACCTTAAATGATATAAGGTTAATGACCTATGAGAATGCTAATTATAATGACTTTCATTGTTGCAACCGAGGCATCACCTCTTAAGTGCATGATGATTTGCACATGCTTAAATGACTTCTACTACCAAGAAGACTTTAAGTGGCATCATGCTCAAATGAAATATCTTCAAATGACTTCATTAGAATACAAAGGTCCCTTTAATAAAGGAATAATCACTTAAGTTGTTACCTTATCTCAACAAAATATCTTAGCAATTAGAGGAGGAGGGATATCAATAGTGTAGTACACCGCTCAAGTTCATATGCACTTAAGTAGGTAGCACAGCAACATAAATACTAATCTCACCCCCTTTCCTTGATTGGTACATGAATGACAAGAGCAATGTCAACTGCTTCATAGGGATCCATTTATTTCTTCAATGTCATCGTTATCTCTACTATTGCCATCTTTTGAATATACCAAGGATTCTTTATAATCCATCAAGTTTAGATCACCATCATTAACCTTAAGAGGCATTCAAGTCACCCTACATGTCAAATAAGGAAAGCAAGCTCTCTAGAATGTATTGCAAAGGAACTTTGTTTAAGAACCTAATAAACTCATAATTTTCCTTTAGAAACCGAAGCAATAGTAATGTTGGTTCGACCCTAATTGTGCAACTTTAACAGTTTGACAATGTTTTCAAATGCTAAAGTAACTCTCTTCACAATGTAATAAACATGTAGGTATGAGTACTCCATTAGGAGATGATGGTCTAGTATAATCCCTTATCGCTTCTATATTGGAATTGTTGTCGAGCAGAACTAATGATGACATGAAGGATCCATTTGCTTACCATAGATCCATCTCACTCATTACAAGAACTACAGTTGAGCAAAAGTAGTGATGGCATAAAGGATCCTAGCCTTCTTCAAGAGAATCACATGCTTAGGCTTCATGGTCTTCTTCAATGATGAAACAAGTGTTTACTTGAAGCTCTTCGCAAACAAAGCTCTCAATGTATAAGGCCAACTAAGGACCTATCACTTATGAAGCTCGTTATCCACAATTTATGTTACTATTGGGGCTCACTATGCTCCAAGCCTATTCACTTAAGGCCTAAAATGCTTAAGGCTTATGAAGTCTTCTTTAATGGTGATCCTATAATCCCCTCAAGTCTCATTATGGGAGAGGATCATCACACATGAACCTTGCTTCGCTTGATGCCTACTAGGGTTTCATGCATTTAAACCTTGTTGTATGAGATGCTCACTACACTTGAGGCCTATTAGGGCCTACTACACTTGAGGCTTCTCTTGTAAAGTTTGCCACGCTTAAGACTTACTCACTCAAGGCTACTCGATCAAGGCCTACTATACTTGAAACTTATTAGGGCTTGTCATACTTAAAGCTTGCTTGTTGGAAGTCAATTTCCCGCTAAGGAATCATTTAACCTACTTTAACTCTTGAAGTAGATATTGAGATTGATTAGGAGCATTATCGATTACGAGGCTATGCCTACAAAAATAAGAGAGGAAGTAAGCAAGCCAGACACACATGGTATTCAAAAATTGAAGCCATAATCAAGATAATAGGAGAAAGCCTACCATGCTCATAATAATGTTGAATATTGAATTTCTTTTTATGATATCTTTGGAAACTCTAAATACTCTACTAGGAAACCATGTCCGTCATACTTCCATTCCATTTATATGTGGGAACCACAATAGAATAGAAGTAGTAATAGCATGGCACACTCTAGTCTTCTTTACAAGAACCACACATGTTGACTTCTTTATATTGGATTCCATCAAAGCATCCTATCCGGAGGGTGAATCCTTCAAGAATGCAAATTAGGTATTAGAGAGAGGTAGCTCTCTCTTCTTATTTTTGAAGCACAACACCAGATCTTCCCTGATGGTATCTCTAGAATCAACATAAGGCTCGCATTCGATAAAGTGAAGACCACGATCAGTGTGAGATGTTGCAGGAGCTTCTCAGCGCTTGGCTTTATCCTAGGACATATCTTTAGAGATGGTTTCATCCAACTACTTGTCCTGAGGACTTAGGACTGGTGCTAGGTATTTATCTTGATGTACCAATAAGTCTTTCAGTTTCATTGCCTTTGTACTTTGAATTGGATTTGTCCTTACCTCTTTTGCCAATAAAGCACCATATCACTCTATTTTCTAAGTGGCAAAATTGAGACTCAACAAATCGTAAAAGTCACACCGCTATTGCTAGTATGAGCTAAATTCACTATTGAGTGATAAGAAGACTGTGCAATTTAAAGAGCTGTTGTTTCAATAATGAAGGTGTTGTCTTCTTTTTCCTATGATAAATGAAAAGAAAAATCATGAAAAATTGAATATCACAATAGAAGAAGAAGGGGTAAGCTATGAATCACAATATTGAAGCCAAGGCATTTCGGAATGTTATCATCCCAATAATTCATATTACATCTTAGTTATGTGGAAAGCAAGCAATAAATCCAAATCAATGAAGAATCTTGTGAATTGAAAAGGGGCTAGAAGGAACAAGTACACAATATTTGTTATAAAAAAAAAACAAGTATTGAAGAGGATATATTATATATTTAAGTTGTCTCAAATTATTACATCACTTTTGGAGAAAAGAAAAGCTAAGATAAAAGCAAAGCAACTAAGGTGATCACGAAAAGGGAAAAAAAAAAAAAAAGACTTACTTGCAAGCAAGAAATGGATACAAAGCATGAAAATACTACATTTGTAACAATCTCTATAAGCATTTGTATCCTCCATTGAGTTTACGCGAGTTTTCACAAAAAAAAAAAAAAAAAAAAAGCCAAGCAAGAATGTGATCAATTTTAGAAGCTCCTTTAACATGATATGTAGCTGAAGTTTCTTATTCACCATATTTTCAAGTTAGTTCATAATTTTAATATTTTAAGCATTGAGCATGAAGGATTTACATCAACAATGAAAGGCACACAACGGCAAGTATATGGCTAAAGTTGTGTGATACATATATGCATATGTGTGCATGTATCATTGAAACGTCGGCAAAATAGAAGTTAAAAAAATTAAAAAAAAAAATAAAAAAAAAGAAGAAGAAGAAAGATTGAAAGGGAGTGTGACTTTACTGGTCTGCTCATGCGCTATCACTTGATTGAGTTTCTAAGCTCGATAATCACATGTGAATATTTGTTGCATTTGGACATGTTATTGTCTTTCCTACAACTGATCACAAGCAAAAGGGAGAGCTTCATCATAACCACGGTTCAGTTCACTGGAGACTTGTACCGTTATCACCTACAAAAAATCAAAACAAGAAAATTGTGTGAATTAAGGATAAAATGTAAGGAGAAAATCAAGGTGATAAGTTAAGACAACAATAAAACTAAGGCATACTAAGTAAGACAAGACTTTTACATGACAAGTGACAAAAGAAGCTAGGCAATTACTAGGCTTCCACATCTTCAGTGAACCATAAATTTTTTATATAGAAGACTTAGAGGCTATTATATCACTTTCCATGATTTACCATGGTTCAGTTGGCCTTTGGTTTTGTTCTCTTGATGTCCAATGTTCCTATCAAGAGGATCTAAACAATGATATGTTATATAAGGACTAAAAAAACGCATGAAAAAGAAAAGTTTTGATAAGGCATGCAAATATGCATGTAAGGACACAAATTCATGTGATGTGTCTATATAACTCAAGCAGGAGTGAAACATTACCTTAAGATGATGAGACATAAGAGACTTTATAAGCATGACTTGGTCTTATAAAAGCTCCTGACAATGGAGACACATGGAGTAGGCATCAAAGAAGAAGTATGTCATAAGCTCCCATCATTATTCGCACTCACATGAGAATAGATTCAACAAGGTCTGAATGACCACACACATACACAAAAGGATTATTGCTCCACAACATGTATGCAACTAGTATGGCATCCATCTGATCATGAATCCATCATGTTCTACTAGGGCAACAAATTGAAGATTAACAAGTAAGAAGGAAAACAAAAAGTACAAAAGAAAAATCGATATGCTCTTGTGATTATTACCAATTGGAATTTTGTTGGCCATATTACTATTGAAGTAACGAGCTCCTAATCACACACGAAATTGGAATTTTGTTGGCCGTATCACTATTGAAGTAACGAGCTCCTAATCACACCGCTAATGCCATCACCGTTGTTGTTTTGGATATCGTAGTTTGGTGCTTATAGTCGTGAAGAAATTAATCCTTGCAAATCAAAGATACTTTTCTTCCCATTGGCTATTGTTTAAACAAAAGGGGAGGAGTAGAGATATGCCACTAGGAAGATTTATCGTTATGAAGAAGGAATAAAAAAATTTACTTGCTCGTTTAAGATATTTGAAGATTGGCTTGGAAATTGTATCAAGAAGTATTTTGAATATGGATAATAATTAAAGAATTGGGAGAAGATTTGAGAAGGAAAAATATTATAGGATAGATTTGTTGTTGAGTAAAGATTGCATGACATATGCAAGATTTGAAGGAAAAGGAAAAATATTATCAAATATATTTGAGAATATGTGTTCCTTTGGTTAAAAAGATATGGAGCTATTGTGCATCTTTGATACATTCTCCTTGTAAAAGATATGTGTGTGTGTGTTTTGTGTACCTTGGTTGAGATGTGTACATTATATGTTCGATCAAGAAGAAGGAAAAAAAAAAATCCATACCCTTTCAAATGCATATGCTATGAAATATGAATCTACCGATTGACTTCACAAATTGAGATAAAAAAAAAATGAAATCACTAACATAGAATGCATATACGAGGGTTAACTCAATGAAGCAAATGATTCACATGAGAAGGTGATTCGAGATGTCGAAGGATAGTTATCTATTAAAAAAATAATCATTTGATATATTGACTTGGGGGCAATGTTATTCTAGCAGGCCTAAAATGACATGCATAATTAAATGGTGCCACAAGCTTATGACTTGAAATATATAATAAATGACTTTGCAATGTTCACCCTAAGCTTACATGCTCCAATCCATCAACAAAATGAAGTTTTCAGCTATGCAATCACCCTTAATAGCAATACAGTTGCTTCACAATGCATATGTGCCAAGTAGCAACTTATCTATTCTTAGTAAGTGATCAATGCCCAAAATACTTGTACTATATCTAAGAATTTTGGTTAAGAAGCAAAATGTAGATGGCTAAAATTGTTATATTAATATATTAGGTTAAACCTACTATTTATTTAGCTTGACTTTTTAAGTTAGGTAATATGGCTTTGGTAGCCAGTCATATTTGGGATGATTCAACAAGATTTGGTTTAGTAGACTTGGAATAAGGATCGTCGGATCGACTCGTCTACCTTCAACCTTTCCCAGGTAAGCTTATGCATTATGAGAAAAGCTACTAACCTAAGGCCCTTTGCAAGATCATTCTAGATAATTATGGAATGAACAAAATTCTGACTCATCCATTTATCGCCAAGACGATCAATAGATGTCATCAAGTTGAAGAGCTTATAAATACTCAACCATTCCTTCTCATTTAACATAACAACCTTAGATATCAAAGAAACGGTGTTCTATTGCGGAACCTCTACTCTCTAAAATCAAACAAAGTTCAGGTAAAAGAATGATCTCAGTTACTCAAGAATTATAAGGTTAATGTCTTAGGTTCCCTAGGCTCCCTTTCTTGTCATTTATGTATTTGAGACTTCAAGATTACTTGTTCCTCCTCCCTATCATTCTCTCTCCAATCATCCCATTGAGTGCCATCTCCACATCACTACTTTGAAGCCATATGTAACACGATACTTATGTGACTTACACATGACCTCTCCAATGAGAACCCTCTCATCTACATACATTCAATAATTCATCAATGTCGACTTAGACTTTATGAATCACAAATAGAGGATTAAGAGGATTTGACGTAAATATGTAGCTGTATGTTCCTTTAAGATTTACTAAAGTATGATTACAACTTTAAACATCACATTATCACCTTCTTAGCAAACATTCCTACAATTTTTTGAAAACACAAGCAACCATTCTTACACTCTATTAATAAAATTATCAAAAACACGATAGCCCATGATGTGAAACTATAGACAATAAGTCCATATACAACAAAAAAAAATATGTTCTAAGGATTCTTCCAAATTGCAAAAATTGCAACCAAAATCAAATTTAATTTTCCCTTCAAACAAATTTAAATTGCAAACTAGGGCATTTGAGCAAAGTCTCCACATAAAATGTTTAACCAAAGGCACCACTTTTAACCCCCAAATAATTTTCCACATAATATTATCATAGCTAAAAGATGAAGAAGCTCTCCCAATATGAGAAGAAGACCAACTAGCTACCAAAAGAAGATATCGAGATTTAGTAGAATATTTACCATTCTTAGAGGAAGGTTAGATAATTCTAGCTTCTTCATCCTTATTAAAAATCTTAATGTGTCAAATGGCCTTTTTTTTTTTTTTTTATGATTTGAAAGAATATTGTTGAAAGTTGAGGCCAATCAAATTCCAACTTTTACCAAAATCATTCATAAGCTCACAAACTTTTAAACTTTCTTTCCCTTCATTGACTACCACATCCTTTAGCCGACATCTAAGGATCGAGGGCAACCATGGATTTTTAAAAGCTCAAATCCTATTAGCTTTACCAACTTGCCGCTTGTAATCTTCCTCTATGACACTTCTTCCTACAAGGATGTTTTGCCAGCACCAAGAAGTGTTTACCCTTCTTGGCCTAAAAAAAAAATATTATTTTGTGAAATATCTACTCTTTAGAATTTTAACCCAGAGATCTTTTGGTCTATTTAGGATTCTCTAAGCCAACTTTCATAATAAAGATTTATTAAAATCTACTAACTCTTTAAAACCTAAACCACCCACCAAGTTTGGTTTAGCTAACTATAACTAACATTTCCAATGTATCTTCCTTTTACTATCATCACTACCCCACCAAAACTTCACAATGAGACTAGTCACTTTATTACACCAAGAAATTGAGAAACTAGAAACACTCGTTGTATATGTAGGGACTGCAAATGCAACTACTTTAATAAGAACTTCTCTTCCTCCTTGAGATAAAAACTTACTCTTCTAGCCTTAAAATACCACCTTCGATTAGATGTTTAAGAGGGCTTCTTTTTTGGATTTGCCCCATTCCAAGGGTAGTCCTAAGTATAGTTGTCAAAATCATGATTCTACCTATGCGATTCTTCAAGTTAACTCGTATATAAACTCTTTTTCATGTAGAAACTTACATTTTTAACTGAGTTTACACATAAACTCTGTAGAAACTTACATTTTTAATTGATTTTACTTACATTTTTTATCGAGTTTACGATTCTACATATCTTAGTTGAATAGGCTAAAAAAATAAAATAATAGAACTAAGCTTTTACGAACCATCAACTATCAAGATATTATATCATCTTTCCTATCTTATTATTTTTTTTTTTCTCTTTTTCTCTCTCTTAATCCCTTATTTTATGTCCATAGCCATCACTTAGGTTTCAGCTCTAATAGTAAAGATTATAAAAAAACTATGTAATTCAATTTATACTATTAGTAATTTAAAATGAGTTGAAATATCTTATTCTCTTTCGTTCGTTGTTTTTTTTTTTTTAAAGAAAATAAAGGAAAAAGTTTAGTTTTGACTTTGTTTGTTCTTCTTCTATATATGTTTAATTATACATTATTAAGTATTTTTTATGAAAAAATAACTTAATCTCTTCATTTCTATATTTCTATAACATATTTCAAGTTTTGAAAAACTACTACAAGCATCTCCATAGTTTTTTAAAGCTATTTTACATAGTTTATAGAAACTTATGTTTCTACGTTTCAATTTTATGTTTCGATTCTACTAACCTTTTGGTGATTCTATATAGAATCATAACTTTGAAAACCTTGGTCCTAAGTACTTACCTAGTCTCCTTTCCTAGTTAATATTAAGAATGCCCGTACAATTTGCTCTCACCATCTCACTGGAATTGTTACTAAAAAAGATGGATGATTTGTAAACATTAATTAGCTACCTCGAAGCTGTAGAATAATCATCTAAGATCTTTCTAAGGAAAGTCAAGTTTTGGATTGAAGCTCTCAAAAAGAACATAGAATCATCTACAAAAAGGAGATGTGTCACTTCAGGGCTCCTCTTCGTAATCTTAATTCCTTGCAAATTTCCATTCTTTGTTTCTTTTTGGATCATATTAGATAATGAATTAGCTACTTACAGATAAAGATACAGTGAAATGGAATCACCTTGATGAATACCCCTAGTAGGCTTGAAATTGCCTACTCTCTTGCCATTAACAAGCAAATTATAAGAAATAGAAATCACACATTTCATAATCCTAAAAATCCAAACTTCACTAAAACCCATCTTATACATCACATTCTCAAGAAAGATCTACTCTACCTTATCATAAGCTTTGTCATATCCAATTTTATAGCACAATGAGAATTCCTAGACCTATTTTTGATTTCTAGGAAATGGAATATTTCATGAGCTATAATAATACTATCATGTATGAGTCGTCCGAGGATAAAGCCACTTTAATAAAGATAGATGATGCTATTAAGTAATGATTAAAGCCTATTAGCTAAGATTTTTGAAATGATTTTATTAGAGAATTTACATAAACTAATAGGATAGAAATGAGATACTTCTTTAGGATTCACACACTTAAGAATCAAAACAATGTCAATTTCATTAAAATTAGGAGGGAGAGTACCTATCTTAAAAAATTCTATGAAAACATATGAGATCTAGGGACCATTGAAGCTCTAGTGAGTTTGATGAAAGAGACCATTAAATTCATCTGGGCCTAGAGATTTCATAGCTCCTAGTTGAAAAGTTGCACGCTTGATCATCCGATTATTACATTAGTTAGTTGATTGTTTTGCACTACTATAACAATTTGATTGATGTAGTTGAGAACTGAATCCATACTCCTAACCTACTAAGAAGAAAAGAGATGTTTGTAGAAGGACAAAAAAAGAGATGTTTATATATATGTATAGATTAAAACACTTGAGAAAGAATGACTTATTATGGTAAAATTATTTTAATATTTTTTCAAGAAAATAGAGATAATCAACGTTAATCGCATTAAGCATTCAAAGACAATCAACACTGAAATCATGGCTTACATATATGGCAAAATGATTTTACATTTAAATGAATTTAAGGTGGAAGATTTTTACAAAATGATTTATGTCATTCAGAAATGATTGTTACATGCCATATATAGTATATGATGTACTATAGCATATTATATAATACATATTACATTATACTCTATGGAAAATAGTACCATCTATTATATAATTATCATATATGATATGTAAATTATATATATAAATATATACAGTATTGTTTTATTAACTATATTAAGTATGCAGTCCAATTTAATATGAGATATTGTAGGATACATATATTTGATAACTTAAACAGTAAAAGATATCAATTTCCAAAAGCATTACCTAATCAAATAAAAAATATCTTTTTCTCCTAAAATAAAAATTATAACTTCTTAATACAAATAAATAAGATGTGGAACAATATGATAGATAGAAAATGTATAAACAAAAATTTTATAAATTATGGTGGTTCAAATTGTTGGATTATCATCCAATTAGCAATTTAAAATTTTAAGTCCTTTTGTTAAACTTTTTTCCCTTTTTTTTAAGGTAACAAAATGAAAAAGCAACTAATTACAAGTATATGAATAAGGACAAAAGTAAATTAAACAATAAATGTGAGTTAAATAAAGCAATATATATAATTGAATTTATAGCAGAGAATATTGACTAAATCAAAATCAATATATTAACAAAGGAATCGAAATACATAAACCATTTGGAAAATACAAGGAAATAAAATAAGAACCAACATGATGCATTACAAAATCTACAAAGTGCATTTAATTTACTTCATCAAAGAAGCTACCATTTGCATACAAAAACAATTAAGGAATTTTACATAAAGTAAATTAAGATGTTTTGGTACACCACAGCATTATTTAGTGATCAAGTAATGAAACTCCTTATATTATACATTAACTCAAGGATTTAAATTTTAATCCTTAAATGCTGTAAAAGAATAATAATAAAAAAAAAATAAAGTTGTACTAACATAATTTTACTATATTAATATGTATTAGTATAATTTTATGTCATTATTAATCTATTAATATGTATCAATATAGTTTGAATATCATTATTATCGTATAACTATATATTGATTTATAATAAAATTTATTAATAAAGTTTATTTTATTAATATATATTAAAGTTTGACTCTTAATATATATATGCATATATATTTGTATAGTTTGAATAGCATTATTATTGCATTAGTGTATATTACTACTATATTGATAGTATTAATATAGTTCGATTGTCATCATTACTATATTGTTGTGTATTAATATGTACGATTATGTATTAATAATACTAATATAGTTTCATTGTTATTATTTTTATATTACTATGTATTAACACATTATACTATTAGATATATTGTATAAATTTTTTAGATCTTAATAGGCCAATAGTTAATTCACTCATTAACTTTTTTTTTTTTCCCTTCTAAATTGCTAAGCACTAACAATTGGAATCAAGATTCTAGCCGCTAATTATTACAAGGCGTATAGCCTATATTATTTGCTGCAATCATGCTAGTTAATCTACTTAACCAAAAAAAAAAAGCAAATTAGGCTAGAAAAATTTTGACTAGTGGGTTACTATGGGTCAGCTTACTATAGGGTAGGTTGACTACGAACCTGTAATAAAATAAAAAACTAAAAAACCCAAACATATACACTCTTCCCTTCCAATTATGGTGCCTTTTCTTTTACTAATTCGCATAAGATAAGTCTCTAATCATCAAAATCATAGAGGGATCATTCTTATTGATGTGATCAATGGTTGTTGATGAATTCATTGTAAGAACTAAGTCACTAAAAAACTGCTATGCAATGGGGATGTACGGGTAGTCTTAGCATCGACATTGTCTCAAAGCTATATTCTTCACTTATAGTTGATAAGGAACATCACATTTGAAAAGGTTTTTGTCGTCAGTTTAAGACCTTAGGAAATAAAAGAGTTTCACTAAAAAATGAGTATTACTAGTCATATCTATCAATCTCTTGTGAGCTTTAATTTACTAACTACATAAAGATATCACAAATATAGTTAATGAAAAAATTTGAAATGACTTACACATACCCACACAAAAATGAAAAGAAGATGGAACAGTTTGTTGATTTGTAATTAAACATAGTCCATGAGGTTTATGGGAATACAGTATCATACAATTAATAAACTATGATATTATTATTTGGATTCATTCGATACATTTATTCATCTAGCTACATATTACAATAATTTCTACATCATCAAACTATATCATTTCATAATATATCATCATGCCATACTATGTTCATGTGAAATGCTCTATTGACAAATGTGAGTTCCATGATTTTTCTCCTCAAAATACATCAAATACGATGAGATGAAATTGGTCAAAACTAAAATTGTACAAATATGTAGATAGGTTAAATGTTTCTTATTGGCTCATTTTACCCGCTTAACCTGCCAACCCGTGGTAAGGTAGATTAGGCTAAAAATTTTAGCCCACATGTATAAGTGAAACAATCTACTTGACCTGTGAATCAACATGAGGTAGAGCAAATTGGCTTACTTAGCCCGCTTATATAATTCTAATAGTGTATCATTTTTTCAACAAGATAAACACTAATAATTAGAATCATCATTTTCTCTATTGAAGGTCTGCGTAAAGTGCACGCTTTCAACATAGAATTTTTGTGTGCATGGAAGGCACATGGCTACTATGTGCCTTCCTTTATACCTTTTAAACAAAGGAAAATGTCCTCGTTTTACACTCTTAAACTCTTTCTAAACTCTCTAAAATACTCTCAACTCACCCGTAACCTATTAGCACGCTACCAAATCAACTCTAATAACACTCCATTCTCCACTAACCAATAAGATAAATTAATTATATTTTGCATGTTATTTAATTTTTTTTTATACTACATTCATTATTTTTCATTAGTTTATAAGAATCATGAGGTTTTAATGTAGGATGTTGAAATTGGGTTGTTTGTTGGTAAATTAGTTTTTATTGCATTTTCATGTCATTAATCTAGAAATATAAAAATGTCACATGTCATTATGGTGATTTTAGCACTTGTATATTGGTTAAGGCATCACACATATAAGGTGCTTGATGAAATGCCTTACCAAGAAGTAAAAGTTGCATGGGTACTATAGGTTACATGAGATTGTAAATCATTGAAGTGTTGAATTATATTGTCAAGTATTTTTTAAGCTAACTTATATTTCAATTGCTAAATTACTAGGTTGAAAATATTTTGATATGTGAAAATTATTGTGTATACAGCCAGCATCAACATTATGAGTGGTAATATGGGTCTAAAGTACGATAAGGATTTGGTTAAGAAGTTGAAGAAGAGAAAGGATTTCAACTTCAATCATTTTCTTCAATAGATATGTAGGAGTATTGAAATTGAACACATTGGTATTGAGATTGTACTTAAGCATCTATGTTATTATCAAGGAGGAGTTTCATATGCTCTGATGACCATAAGGGATGATGATGACATTGAAAATTTTATTGAGATGGTTGAAGCACTCGAAGAAGATCACATCCAACAGATATATGTTAAGAGTTATAGTCAATTAAGTATATAGTTCGCATAGACCACTTATTAGGAAAACACTTACAACTACACAACACGTGAAATTCATCTAACACGAGCTAATTGTCCAATGTATGAAGGAAATGAAACAGTCCCAATAGTTAATCTTATCCCCAACGAAGGATATGTAAGTATAGAAATTAATGAAGAGGAACTCAACATAGAAGTTGGACCAATTTTACATGAGGAGCTGACTTATGATCTCGATGAAGGGTTGATTCCCATGGGTCTTAGTAGCGTAACAAGGGGGATTATCCAAGAGTTAAGTGGGTGGTAGATGAGCAAGGTGTTGAGGTAGAAAATATAGTAGATTTTAAGGTAAATTTAGAGATTGTTGCCAGCAATGTCTTATGTGTACACTATGACTAGCTAGACAATATAACAAATGCAAGTGTTGCCGCTTCCCTAGTAGCATGATATGCTTAGGATGGCAACAAGAGATCCATGCCCATACTTCAACATCGGTAAAGATAGTGGATATGTAACCTTTGAGGAGGAGATGAATGTAGAGTGTAATAACAAATTAGATAGTAAGGAGTTAAGTACGAGCCAACACTTCAACGTGAAAGACGATCTCGTCCAAACGGCAAAAAGGTATTACATTAAGAATCACTATAACTATAAAGTTGATGAATCAAATCAAAGCATTTGGGTAATATCTTGAATGGAGAAGGATAACGATTGTAATTGGAGGCTTCAATTATCCTATAAGAGGTTAATGGAGCTATTTATTATCACTATCATCAAAGGCCTACACACATATGTCAATTTAAATAAAAATTAGGATCATCTACAAATTGACAGTAAACTTGTGGCCAATTGTTTTGTCAACAATGTTAGGGAAAATCCAGATATAAAGGTTACAAATCTTCAGGAAAATATCCTAACCATGTTTGGATATATAGTGACAAGAAAGAGGGTATGGGATGATAAGAGAAAACCCATTGAGATAATGTATGGCAACTAAGAGAAATCATATAACGAGTTACCGATACTGCTTAACACAATCAAGATAAGCAATTATAAGACAAAGGTGATATAAGGGTAGCACGGCTCTAATGAATCGGGTGTATCCATAATGAAATGGGTTTTTTGGACATTTGCTGATGCATGTACGCTTTCAAATTCTATTGCTCCATAGTTTGCATAGATGGTACATTCTTACACGAAAAGTATGAGCATAAGTTATTGATCGCTTGTGCTATGGATAATAACAACTACATTGTATTGCTAGGTTTTGCCCTTGTTGACAAAGAATTTAAAGAGACATGGGGATGATTTCTAAAAAAATTAAAGCAGTATATGGTTGATGGTTGGAAAGAAGCCTTTTGCCTCATTTCTAACTGACACTTCAACATCAACTTCGACATTAATAGTGCACTTTGCAATGACAACGTTGGATGTAAGCCTCCATTTACAATTTGGACATACTATATATGGCATGTAGCCAACAACTTCAATATGGTTCATAAGAACCAACTATACAAGAAATTAGCCACATCCATTGTGATGCAAGCATAGCCCTACAAGTTTGAGCGGTCGATGGAACAGATGTAAGAAGTAAAGGAGGATGTAATGTTGTAGCTTTTACCCTTAGACATACAGAAGTGGACACTAGCTTATGATGGTTACTACCACTTTAACTATATGACATCTAATATGGTTAAGGGTTATAATGCCATGCTAAAAGGTGCTAGAGGCTTGCCACTTACAACACTTGTTACGAAGATTTTCTACAACTGCATCACTTATTAGGAAAAGAGAGTTAGCGAAGCGTGGAAAGGAATAGCTATAGGATAAGTGTTCACCAAATATGTTGTAGGCAAGATTAGTAAGTGGAGTAATTGAGTACCTGCTCATTCGGTTGTTAAGTTTAGCCATAAAAATGGAATATTTGAAGTAAAGACCTACAACTAGCAAGATGTTAATGGGGTTATCAAGGTAGGTAGTTAGATGCATGATATGGACACAACTAATTATACTAGCTTGTGTAAGAAGTAGTAGATCTATAGAGTTCCATGCTCTCATACATGCAAAGCACTAAATTCTGTACAAGTCAATACCATCAATGTAGTTGGAGAATGGTAGATGATGCAAACCATAACCAAGAATAGATAAGTTCAATCGCTGAATAGATCTAAGTTTGCCAAAAGCTTGAAAAGAAAGTAATAGGGAATGTGTGAAAGAACAAAAATGAATGAAAAGTAAGCAAACCCACGAATAGCTCCAATAGATATGACGTACCAATGGAACTTCCAAGGACTCACAGTACAACTCAATATGATACACGAATTGGACCAGTGAGGTTACTCGTCAACTAGCCTTATTTAAGGGTTAGGATAAGAGTGGAATGAAAGTAAACAATCAATGTTTACAATAAGAAGAAGAAGAATATTCGGTATATTAATGGTAATATAATCTATTGCAGCTACATGTATAAGGGATATTTATACCTAAGAACTTAGGGCAACTTGCCTAAAAGGGAAAAAGACAAAAAGTGGTGTTTCTCTAAAGAAGTAATGTACAAGAATACAAAGGATAAAAAGAAATATTCAAGAAAAATAATGATTGGTGTAGTAGATTCTTCACAAAGTACTGTACATGTAGCATAGGTGCATTAGTGGCACTGTTAAAGGATGCAGGTAAAAAGGTCAGGTTACTTATCTGAGTAGGGGCAACTAATTAACTTGAGGTCTATCTCTTGGCTTCTTGGCAAAGGTGGTACCAAGAAACTAGACCGTTTGGACATAGCTGAGTAGATGCATAAGGTTTAGCAACTTTCTTGGCATTTAACGATTTGGCATACTTCAGAGAGATGAGCAGTCATTCGACTCGGCATACAGAGTGAATCAGCAACAAGATACTCGACTTTGGTATAGGTCAGCTAGAGTAAGAGGATCTACTTTGTAAGCCCTTCCAGTCCTTAGGCTCAATTGCAAGTCAAAGGCTTAGTAACCTAATTCCTATCACTCCCTCCGGGTTAATTTAGATTTGAGATCAAATCTAAATGGTCTTTGATCGGCTCTTCGTCGAGGTGATATGGACTCAAGTTAGCAATGTTGAAGGTGTTAGAAACCCTATAGTCCTCAGGGAGCTCCAATTTGTAGGCGTTATTATTGATCTTCTAAAGGATTTTCAAAGGTCCTTCAGTCTTTAGGGAAAGTTTATTCCTTCTCTTGCCCAAAAACCTCTCTTTTCTTAGGTATAACTACACCAAGTCTCCCAGCTAAAAATGCTTCGCCATCCTACCATTGGCTTTCTTTCGCATACATCTTGCGGCTTGGTCGACGTGCTAAGTGACTTTGTCATAGATGTGCTGAAGGGATTGTACTTTAGCTCTTGCATCAGGGTCTTCTTACGCAGGCATAGGTACAAGGGTAAGATTGAGGGGTAACTCGAGATTAAAACCATAGACCACTTTGAAAGGGGTCTACTTAATAGTGTCATGTACTATTCGATTATAAGCGAATTCGACCATTGGGAAGAGACGTCCCAGTCAACCAAGTTCTTACCTACTGTAACTCAAAGCAATGATCCCAAAGTGTAATTAACCACCTCTGTTTGGTCGTTAGTTTAAGAGTAACAAGAAGTACTAAATAGTAGTTTGGTCTCCATCTGATGCCACAAGGCCCTCTAGAAATGGCTCAAGAATTTCGGGTCTTTATCGGAGACTACACTTCTTGATACGTCGTGTAACTATACAATCTCTTACAAGAAAAGAAAAGCAATAGTCAAAGTGTCATTAGTCTTGAAACAGGGCATGAAGTATGCCATCTTGCTAAACCTATTCATGACAACCATTACAAAATATTTGCCTTAAGCAATTCATAGTACTCTAAAAACAAAATCCATGCTTAATTTAGCCCATGGCTTCGTCAAAAGAGGCAAAAGTATTGCTTTTCCTTATTCGGCTTGACACTTAGCCCTCTTGCACACGGCACAACTTTCAACAACTTAGTGCACATCTCATCTCACTCTTAGCCAAAAGAATCGATCACTCAGCAAGTCATATGTCCTTTTCTCCCTAAAATGTCTAAACAGTCCTCTACTATAGGCTTTTTTTATTAGCAGCTCTTGAAGTGAACAGGTTAATATGCACAATATCCCTTTTCGAAACAAGAATCCTTCCTCCATATGATACTCGTCCACTATCCTTCCATCGACATAATGCGCAAGTATGGGCCTAAAGTGTGGGTCCTCAGAATACTGTTCTTTGATACTTACAAACCCAAATAATTTGGTTTGCAGTTCATTCAGAAGTGCACGCCTTCTCGAAAAAGCATCTACAACTACATTGCTCTTTCTTTACTTGTATTTTATCATGAAATTGAATCCTTCAAGGAATTCAACCCATCTTGCCTACTACTTCGACAACTTGATTTGACTTTGGAGGTACCTCGAGGACTTATGGTCAATATAAATGACAATTTCTCTCTATAATAGATAATGCTGCCATACCTGTAATGTTTGGATTAACGCCAAGAGTTCTTTATCATACACTGAGTAATTTAGCTAGGGTCCTATAAGCTTCTTAATGTAGTAGGCAGGCTTTCCTATATTAGGACAACGCCTATCCCAATGTTGACACGTCACACTCTAACTCAAATATTTTCTTAAAGTCATGCAAAACTAATACAGGGGCATATGTCAACTTTTCCTTTATCTCGACCAAACTTCTCTCCTCATTTTCTCTCCATCGGAAGTCAGTGTTCTTCTTTGTTAACTATAGAAGTAGGGTCCGATTGGAGTGGTCACATGCGTGCTACGTGAGTAACGCGCTACACATAGCTTCAACAAAGTGAAGCAAGCTGTCACTTAAAGGGATGATTAAGTGAGAATAAAGTAGGGAGGAAGAATAACCAATCTCAATATCTCAAATGCACAAGTGACAAATAAGGCAGCCTTAAGGAACCTCAGGCGTTCACCTTATAGCTTGAACGAATGAGATCAATTATTTGCCTGAGCAATATTTAATCTTAAAGAGTAGAGTTTTCACAGTAGACCACCATTTTTTTATCTCTCTAAAAGTTCCTAAATGATGAGGAAATATTGGGTATTTATAGGCTCTTGGGCATGATGGCATCCATCAGATCATCTAAGTGATCAACGAATGAGATGGAGCTTACTTGATTCATAGTTATCTAGAATGAGCTAGCTAATGGGCCTAAAACCAATAGCTTTCCTTATAAATACATAAGCCTACCTAAGAAAGGTTAAAAGTAGATGAACTACTCCAATGATTCCTATTCCAATCCCACCAAGCCAAATCTCCCTAAATCATCCCAATATGGATTAAACTCTTTAGGCCTTATTACCTGTCCTAAGGAGTTAAGCCTAAATAAATAATGTGCATATCTTAATAACTAATATAACAATTTTCAACCCTCTACATTAGCATAGTAAGTGGAGCGACGAGGGTGCTGAAATTCTTGATAAATTTTTTGTAGAATGAAGCCAGTCGATGGAAACTTCTCACGTCGACACAAGTAATAGGAATCGGTCACTCAACGATTGCTCGGATCTTCTCATCATCCACTTGTAGGCCTCCTCCACTTACTATGTAACCCAAGAATACAACTTCCTCTTGGCAAAAACAACATTTTTTAAGGTTACTAAATAATCTCTCGGTACAGAGGATATTTAGTATGGCTCAGAGATGTTCACAGTGATTCAGCATGTCAACACCGTAGACTAAGATGTCGTCAAAGTAAATCATAATACACTTCCCTATCAGATGTCTTAGCATAAGTTCAGCAGTTTCATGAAAGTGCTTGGGGTATTTGACAATCCAAAAGGTTTGGCCATCCATTCATAAAGTCTATATTGAGTTTTGAATGTTGTTTTCCACTCATCTCCCAACCTCATGCAACTTCGATAGTAGTTAGACTTAAGATCAATCTTGTTGAAGATTTTGGCTCCACTCAATTCATCCAGCATATCTTCCAATGTCAAAATAGGATACCTATATTTGATCGTAATCTTTTTCACTACTCGACTGTCTACACACATCTACTAAGTTCCATTCTTTTTTAGCATTAAAAGTGCCAACAGCACAAGAGCTGAGACTTTCCCTAACATAGCCCTTCTCAAACAACTCATTGACTTAGCGTTGTAACTTAGAAGCTCTTTCATAACTCATCCGATAGGTAAGCTTATTCGGCTAAGCAACACCGAATATTAAGTTAATGTAATATTCTATGCCTCGTAGTGGAGGCAACCCTTCAAGTAACTCTTCTAGGAACAGATCGACATATTTGTCCAATAACGCTCTTACTTCCTAGGGTAGTTCACCCTGCTCCCTCATCTCTAGCAGACGCCTTACCAACATAAGGGTTGGTGCATCAACATTAATGGCCTCTTAGAGTTTAGCTCTACTCATCACCAAAGCCTTCTTCAATCCACGAGCAAGTTTAGTCTGCAGTTTGTTAACTTTACTCGACAGCATCAGGTTCAGTGTAATCTTTTGGCCATCATTCTCGAACATGTACATGTTCTTGTATCTATCATAGATAACACTCCTATCAAACAGCCAAGGTCAACCAAGCAATACATATAAGGCATACATAGGTAGCACATCATAGAGAATTTCGTTGGAGTAATGTCTAATAGTGATCGGCTGTAATACTTGCTAGGTAACACATGTAGTACCCCTTTCTCATTCAGCCAATATAGCTTGTACGGCCTCAAGAGTGCAATAGTCTACAATTTTAACTTTATGATTAGATTTGTTGATGCCACATTGGTATAATTTCCACTATCAACAATTAGTGCACTTACTTAATTATTCACTCTACAGGCGGTATGAAACAAGTTCTCCCTCTGCTCCTCCTCCCATAGGGTTCCAAGTTCATTGCGCATTAGACAACTAGGACCAACTAGTCCAAGTCCTTAGCAAACACATCCTCTTCAATCAATTCCTTCTCGGTAGCTTCTTTCTCTATAGTGTTCTCCACCTCCTCAGGTTTCTCATCAATACTTTTTACCTCTAGCTTTGGGACGTCTCCCTTGATGACCATAGTCCTTCAGTTCAAGTACTTAGTAGCTATATGTTCGAACCCTTAGCACTTGAAGCACCTAATCTGGTTCGTCTTCTTACCAGATCCTTACCCTTTCTCATAAATTCAAGTCAACACGTCACTGTCAAGTCAAACTTTCTACTTGACTCAGACATCTACCTTTCAAATCGACTCAGTACTTGACTGAGTTCAGTGGTTTCCCTATCCTGGTCGGTTAGTTGATAGTCTGGTGGGTACTCAGCTTCTTTTCTGTCTCTCTACTCGTTGGGCTACTTTAATGGCTTCATTCATCATGGTAAATCATTGGAGCTCTACAATATCTCAAATGTCACCTCACAACCCAATAAGTAACCTAGAGATTGTTCATGCTGGTGGTCCCTCCACTTTACATCGAATCATGAGCATTTGGAATTCTTAGACATACATTTCAACTATTCGACCTCCTTGTCTCAACTTTTGAAGCTGTGTAAAAGTGTCTTCCAGATAAGTATCCAGCATGAATTTATTTCTCAATATTCCTTTTATTTCAGGCCAAGTATTAATCTCTCAGTAGTCTTCTTGTCTCCTCATAGCCTGGAAATTCTTCCACCATATGGCAACATACCTAAAGAACCCAATAGCAGTAGTTCTCACTTTCTCGTAATCCTTATATTAATAATAGTAAAAAACACCTCTTCCTTTTCTAAATATTCATCAACACGTCTAGACCCATTGAAACTCAGAATCCGAAGTTTCACATGGTCAGAGGCTCTAGGGACTCGAGCTTACTCTTCTTCAAAATACTCTTCCTCTTACTCGTCCTCTTCACCTAGTTCTCTTAAGTCTATCCTTCATCTTACTCATTCGACTACTCCTCCCCCTCAAACTGGTCAAGCTAGGTTCTGACCTCTAATAGGTCAATTAGCTTGTAGGGTGTTAAGTGTGGTTTCAGTAGGTCGATAAGCCAATGCGTAAATAGCTTGGGTTAAATCCACTAAGAGATTAGGCACCTCATCAAGTCTCTCGTTAGTGCTTCTTGGAGTACCTTGAGATTATCGGCCATGATAGATAACACTACTGTTATTATCTCTATCCCCAATATCAACACTTGGATCTGTCATTTCTCCAAACCAAAAACTAAACAACCAACAAATACAACAGCTAAGATGAACATAATAACCTGCTCTGTTTCACACAAGTAAAATAGAGTATAAATAAAACTTCGAAAACAAACTATAACTCAAGTGAAACCTCCGCTCATATACCAAGATGATACGAACTGTAACTAAGAATAAATAAGGCCGATCACTGAATGGGTCCAAGCTTATTGAAGGCTTGAAAGGGAAGTAATGGGAAATGTACGAAAGAACAAAAAAAAAAAATGAAAAGTAAGTAAACCCACGAATAGCTCCAATGGATATAACACATCAATGGAACTTCTGAAAACTTATGATACAACTCGATATGACGTATAAATTGGACCAATAAGGTTACTCACCACCTAACCTTACTTAAGGGTTAAGATAAAAGTAGAATAAAAGTAAACAATCAGTATCTACAAGAAGAAGAAGAAGAAGAAGAAGAAGAAGAATATTCAGTATATTAATGGTAATCTGATTCGTTGCAGCCACATATATAAGGGGTATTTATACCTAAGAACTTAGGGCAACTTACCCAAAAAGGGAAAAGACAAAAAGGGGTATTTCCCTAAAGAAGTAATATACAAAAATACAAAGGGTAAAAAAGAATATTGAAGAAAAACAATTATTAGTATAGCAGATTCTTCATGTAGTATTGTCCATGTGGCATAAGCACATTGGTGACGTTGTTGGAGGATGCAAGCAAAAAGGTCAGGTTACTTGTCTGAGCAAGGGCAACTGATTAGCTTAGGGTCTATCTCTCGACTTCTTGGCAAAGGTAGCACTAAGAATCTGGATGGTTTAGACATAACTAAGTAGATGTACAAGGTTTGGCAGTTCTCTCAACATTCAATAATTCAACATACTTCAAAGAGATGGGCAGTCATTCAACTTGGCATATAAAATGACTCGACACCAAGATACTTAGCTTCAGTAGGGTCGGCTGAAGCAGGAAGATCCACCTTACCAGCCCTTTCCAGTCTTGAACTTAGCTATAGGTCAAAGACCCAGTAGCCTAATTCCTATCAGTATAGGTGGTCACACCAGTTAGTTATGTATAGTAGACATTTCTATCCAATAGGCAATAAGGAGACCTAGTCAAGTTTAGGCTACCATTATTCTGGTCAAATGAAAAGTTAATTCGTAAGTTAGGAAAACCAAGGAAAAAGAGATACAACATGCAGATAAACTTAAGGGAGCCCTTTGATAAAACAAGGTGTAGCATATGCAAGATGGAAAGACATAACAATAGGAGGTGTTTGTTGATTAATAGGAGTGGTAAACACTTTAACGTATGTAATCCTTCATAGTTTTCCTAGTTTGATAATACTATCTTATGTTGCATCTTTTATTCCTTCATTTACCTTTTTTCTTGTTTCATTTTGCAAACTAAATGGATTGAGGACCAATAGATCCTTTAGTTTTCCATAAACAAGATGGATATTGATCATAGGATGTCTAGGAGAAACACGTACATTGCATGCCATCTATCCTACCTACCACTTTGTCTTACCAAAACTTCTTACTCACTATTTCAATTGTTGTACGTACAAGGACTAAATTGTATTACAGTATGAAGCTGAGAGGAGACATTGTATAAGGATGCAAAGCAGATACCACTTGATCAGCATACGACCCCATTTCAATGGGAGGCAAGCATTTTAATGATGGCATAGCTTCCCTTCATTTCATCAAACTGGCACCTTATTATCACCCTAATGGAGAGGTGGAGACCTAAGACCTATACCTTCCACATGGCTTAAGAGGAGATGGCAATCACCTTACAAGACATGGAGATATGGTTTAAGCTGCTTATGGAAGGAGATGTTGTCACAAGGATCATGTAAATGGATTGGTCGATAGTGACTCGATAGTTACACAGGGACATATCCCGGGATAATACCAACAGAGGGGGGACATGCTAGTTTATCATAGCTACAGGAGAGATTTAAGGTGATATCTTGTAGCACTAATGAAGACATAGTTAAGAGGCATACTCACGCCTACATCATCTAACTATTAAGAGGATTCATGTTCGCTTATTCATTTGATGTTCCTTCATATACTGAAGGACTTCACAATAGTAGGGGCATATAGCTGGAGCTCGACTTGCCTAGCATGGTTGTATCACCAACTATGTGAAACCTCATGTTTTGGTACACAGGAGATAAGAGGCCTGACAATCCTCTTACAGATCTGGGTCTAGGATAGATTTTCCCATATAGCCCCCCATATCAAGATTGGTTTTATCATTTAAGAGGAATTACCACTTATCGGTAGGTGGAAGGTACAACATAATAGTCTACACCATCCTACATATGTCGTAGAGTTGTATGAGACAACATTCGACCTGCAAACAGGTCGATAAGTATGCATTACTTTGCTATTCACATTTATTGTTGTATATGCATATTATGTACTATCTTTCACTTACAATGAATGCTAGGTCAATTGGCAATTGTATTCAAATGAGCTTATTAAGCTCTACACCCATTCTATAGTATTGGCTAAGTTATTTAAACAACTAAGGTACCACTCATTTGCTTCCATTTGTAAAGTGGTACCTTCCAAACCATGTTATTTAGCAATTTAGGGGTTTCTAGTTAAAGCCGGATGCAATTTATACGAGTGAGTAGCTTCACCAGATTGATCTCAAGGGTAGGACCAAACAACTGGAGATTGGCATACACCAAGCATATTTGTCCAAGGCTAATTGCTACATGTAGGTAACGTACCCTTAAGGACTCTTTGGTGTCAACACAACCTATTACAAGTGTTACAAGCAGCACATATGCTAATAGATCACCTAGTAGGGTGCAGTATGGGACACTTAGTAAATCTAACTTCTATTCTAGTGTTATGTTATGAGATACAACATGTCTTAGCCATTCTCTTATTAGTTTCCCTACAATGCAAGCAAATATACTTCAACAAGCACATCTTATAGATGATATAAAGACCATCCACAATGTTATTAATGGGTGGCTCCAATATCTTGAGGAACACGACAATTTAATCTTGTATCCTCATGAAGTGGAGAGGAAGCATTTGCACCTAACCTTATCAAACCCATACCCCCTAGTCCCTCTCCCCCCTAAAAGGTTAAGCAAGATAGATAGGTGGCCAAAGTAGCCATGACGATGATATGCCATTAGGATTGTGCAACTCTATCAACATAGGTGAGATTGGTAATAGCCTAATTCCTAGTGAGAGCTTTAATGCTAGCCTCAACTTAAATTGTACTCCAACAACACATGACAATAGCTCACTTCAGCAGGTGCCATTAGCTTTTCAAAAGTGGTGCATCAGGTGAATCTAGAATTCCATTATTAGGAGAGGGTGTTACCTTACTGCTACCATTGCAAATTAGTCCCATTTTTCTTAAAGATTTTAAGGAGTCTTCCCCTCAACCATTTGAGGGAACATCAAGTGGACAACTATCTTTACTTACTTATTTGGAGAACGCTTTGCATGGACGAAGAAGAAAAAGTAGGCTACATATTAGTTTATTTGTTGATTGTGTATCCTAACATTTTTGTATTAATTTGACATTGTAATTCACATAATTGGTGGAGTTATTAACTGCTTGAGTTGTTGATTTTGGTCTTGTTTTATTTTTGAACTCCATTTCATGTTGAATTCAATCACTTTGGCATGTACATTGGGATGAGTTTTTTGTACAATTATATGTCTACATGTTGATTTGTAGTCAAAAGGTACATTATTAGAAAACACATTTAGTTATATAAAGGTATAATTGAAGGTGCATGGCTACCTTTATTTAAAAAAGGAAGGCACATGTGTACCTTTCTTGCATACAAAAATTATGTATTACAAATGTATACGTTTTCCTTCCTTTATGGACAGAATAAGTTTTTATTCAGCCCCTTTTTGTAATATTTTTTTGTAATATTTTTAGGAAGAGACTTATTAAAGTACAAAACTCTACTTTATGACCGTTTAGCATGTATAGCTTGTTTTAGATTTTGAATATATTAGTAATTCATTAGAAAATAGGTGGCAAAGTCACTAGGGATAATAGAAAAAGAATAGGAGCCAAAAATTAAAAATTGCTATAAACAAAAACCATGAGGAAAAAAAGACCTCTTTTAACATTTTGTTTAAGCTACAACGAAAAAATTTGAAACTCCTCCCATATACGATGCTTAAAAAATCAAAAATAAAATATTCACTAATAGATATAAGATATAAAGGCAAAAAAAAAAAAAAAAAAGAACAAGAAGATTCCAACAGCTTTTAATAATATATATTACAATGGAAGGGAATTCATATAGCTTCATTATTATAAAGGAAAACATGAAATTGAAAAAAAATAGTTAAAATTATAAATTTATTAAATAATATTGTAACATGATTCATATAGCTCAACTATTATAATAGAATTCAATGTTACTAAGTTGAATCATAGAATATATCAACTTTATAGCATTACAATGAAATTTATATAGCTCCTATATTTATACATCAGTTTTATGTTCTAACTTGTTTCTATAGTTTCCATTACTTGATTTGATTTGTTCCTCATCGCATTTTCACTTATATAACAAATAAATATAGTAGTTAGTTAAGAAAGAAGGATTAAAGTAAAAAATGGAAATATTCAAAACAAAAAAATAAAATAAAATTATAATGTATATGAAAATAGGTGAAATTGAAATTTTTAACTTGAATTAAAGAAGAGGGTGAAACATCATATCAAAAAAGGCAGATTATGAAAGGAAAAGAAGGAGAAGGAATAGAAATGGAAAGAATGTGGATTTATTTATAGTAATAGATAATAGAAAATAATTGATGACAAATACAAAAGGCATTATGAATTGTGAATGATAAAACAAATTATGAAAACAAATAAGTGATAACATAATTAGATAAATAGAAAATAGAAAAAATTTCCAAAACTATATATTATAATATAATTTATAAAATTCCTCATAAAAAGAAATCTTCAATTAAAATTCACTTATATTTTACTTCATAGGAAACAAATCTAAATCTGTACATTTACGATTATAGTTAACTTTATCGAAAAGAGAAGTTCAAACCTCCCTTAAAACAAAATACTAAATATAAGTCTCCATGAGAACATGATCATTTCATGCGGAACAATCATGACTACAACACTCCAAAATTATTGACTCTCTCTAGTGCATTAGTGTTTATCTCATGCCCAGGTTTGAACTTGCAACAGATGCGAATAAGTATCTTATATACCTGGAAAAAGCAAAGAAAAGAAATATTCCATAAATAGAGAAAGTCAAGCTGCACATGGTGATAAAGTTGTTAAACTCAAGATTTTATCTAGAATCTTTAAAAAATCTGTAAAATCGAAATATAAAATCAAATTGTAGAAACGTGAGTTTCAATAACTTATGTAAAATATCTTTAAAAAACCTATAGATATGTTTATAGTAATTATAAAAGACTTGAAATACAAAACAAAGAAATGAAGAAATTGAATTTTTTTTCTATGAAGAAATTGAATTTTTTTTCTATTAATCTATAATATAACATTCATGAAAGAAAGACAAGTAAAGTTAAAACTAATTTTTTTTTCTATTATTATGTTTGAAAAAAATATTGAATAGAAGAGAACCAAATGATTTAACTCATTTTAAGTATTAATAGTATAAACTTAAATATATAATTTTTCTTATAAACTAATTTATTAGAGTTAAACCCAGAATGAAAGATATGAAATAGGGGACTAGGAGAGAGAGAAAATAACCAAAAAAAAAAATTGGAATATGATAGGAAAGATAATTTGATATCCTAATAGTCAATGAGCTAGTACAAGCTTAATTGTATTTTTTTTTTTTTTTTTTTTGCCACATTCAACTCATATGTATAAAACGAATAAGTTCGGTTAAAAACGTAAGTTTCTATTAAATTTAATATGTAAAGTTAGTAAAAAACATAAGCTTTTACAAAAAAAATAATTTTACACCCGAATTAACTCGAAAGAGTCTTTTAAAATCATAAATTTGTAAAATTGTATAAACAAAATCGCAATATTGAGATCATGCACATGAAGGGTTGAACAGCTTTCCTTAGACTAGTGGACCACCCTAAATAATGTATTTTTTTTCTTTGTATTTTATGAAATCCCGATTCAATTATCCCCATTTCCTAAAAAGACACTTTCATTATGGGTTTCAATATCAAATGAAATGCTAAAACCACTTTCATAAATCCTTCTTGTATTGAAATCATAGACCTTCCCATAAATTCTGTTTTTATACCCAATTCACAAAATTTGTAATATACTTATAATGACATCTTCAATTCAGCTTACATTTCGTAGTTCTATATGACTGTTCCATAACAAATCAAAATATGCAAAACTTCAATCTTTACATAGCAGTGAATCAAGGATCCATAACTCAAAGTTCAACTTACTTCAATCCTTATTAAATTTCAAAATTGAATCTTGCTCCTATCAAAATTCATACTCGATACTTATCAGCTATATCAGCTTAGCTGTCTTAATAAAGAGGCTGAAATAGCCTAGTAGTTTAAAACGAAAACGGGAGAAGACAACTAAGTACACATCAGCTTCATTAAGATAGATTCAAGTAACGAAGACATATTCATTTTATTCGCTTCAAAACAAACACAACTTACAGTAATATTGATTGTCCGTAGACAGTATTACATACCCTTACATCTCCTATATAGTTTCATCTCCAACCAAGATAGCTACAGTTTGCTATCAGGTCAAAGTTATGACATATTCTTCTTTTTAATTAGGTTTATTATGTTTTGATTTTGATTTGTTTTTACGCATACATGAACACAGATATGCATTAGAAGCACAGCTTTTTGCTGTAGAGAGGATAAACATCAAGCTCAAGGTTTGGGGGTGAAGTCAAAAGAACTGCATGAAGTCCCAATGGAAAGCAAGGAGTTACTTAGCCCCAGCCTGGACTGAGCCAGATCAAATACCAGGAAGTTATTCTCCATCTGATACGAACCGATAACTATTGCTTGCGCAGCTTTCATTCCACCATCAACGAATGCAAGACAACTCACATCCTTGCTTACTTGTTTCATCGAATTTGCTCCATATATTGTCCATCTCATGCCACTTTCAAGCTGCAGGTCAATCTGAGGAACCTGCAAACCTACCCGGGTTGATCCTATTTTACCTGTCCAAAGGCAGTATTCGAAGGGTCCCACTTTCTTTGCTTGGGGGAAACGTCGAGTCAACCTTTGAAATTCCCTTACAAACGGGGCATAAATATCACTCCTAAGAGTGGTGTAGGGTACAGTTGTGCTCAGTTTCACCCCACCTCGACCTAGTGAGTCAAACCGGAATTTATACGGGGGAATAGGCAGGGGTCTCCCGTTCATCAAGATCTGGTTGATGCCAATGTAGTAATCAGGACTAGGTGATTTAGGATTCTTTCTCAATGGGGTGTAGAAAAGCAAGTTGCCACTTGATATGTCAGTCATCTTAGGGTTGCGGAGGTAATATGGACCATCGCCAAAGAAGAGAGGACCACGAAGGTTAGAACTAGATGGCAAACACATGGCGAACTTTCTGGCCACTCCCTTGAAGGAAGGAGTGAGCTGCGTTGGGAGAGCCAGTGGCGCTGATGAAAGCCCCGCCATCCCAGAAACACCCTTAGGAAGAGACTTGAAAAGAGAATCAGGAGCACAGGAAGCATAGAATTGATTATATAGGGTGGGTTTCATTGGGTTTTTACCATTTGTCCAGTGTATCCAGAGAGGATGGTATGTTAAGTCAGAGAGATAACATTTGTTAGCAACTGGGTTAAGGGGTGTGGTGGTGCATTGGAACTTGTTGGTATTAGTGGGTGGAGGGCAAAGTGGGGAAAGGTAGGAACGTGCTGCACTGCATGGAGGAGATGCAGCGGCAACAGCTGGGTGTCTCTTCGGGCATCGGTACCAAAGGAACGGCGATGCGAGGTCGATGACATAGTTTTCACGGAAATTAAGGGTGATGGTGTATAGGGAAGTGGAAGCGTCTTTTGTGATGGGTGCAAAAAGTGTCTTAAATGGCTGACGCTGGGCGGAGACTCCAAAAGAGGATATGAAAAACAGAAGTAAGAGGACTGGAAGTGGAAGCGAATGCATATTTTCTTACTATGATTAGTAGCGGTTGGTACTACTTAAACTGATGATTGAAGGATGAGGTTTGTGATTGGCTAAGATGGTATTTATAGGGGACAGACACTAGAAACTGGACTGGCTTACACGCAACTACTACTTAGTACTAACGGTGTGCTGTCACAAAGAGGGAAATATGCAGATTCTGACCATTTTAGAAGTGCAATACGTCAACGGACGGTGGTAAAAGCTATTTCAGGATATAGCCGTGAGTTGTTTACTTTCTAGCGCTGGAAAGTGTTGAATTACACTGGAAATCATTTGGGAAGAGGAAAGGAATTAGGCAGAAAAGAAAATCGAAGAAAAAAATTGTTATATATTCTTATTTGGATTGAAGGAAAGAGGAAGAAAAAAATATAGGAATGTTAAATTATTATATTATCCCTAGAAGAATGACAAGATTTTAAAAAGCATGGTATAATTTGAATTTCAATAGTTTTTTACTCTAAATTACACTAATTTAAGAGGGAAAGAATCTATGGGCTTTTAGAAAAATTTTGTATTCTACTTTTCTTCTAATTCCACATAAGGGAAATAAGGGAAAGTGACTTTAAATTTGTGATTTCATCCCACTTTCCTTCTCTCCTCACTTCCTTCCTCTATCCCAAACATAGAGTAAGGGATAAAGTGAGTACATCGAGGAAGAGGAAGCATTGGGTTCATGTGGAAAAACTAAAGCTTGAACTAATATATTAAAAAAAAAAGAAATAAAAATATCTATATATTATTTGCATTATTTAGTAACATTTTTATCGGTATTAAAAACATTAGCATAGAAGTGAAAATAATATGGATCCATAAAAAATTTTTAACAATTACTAAGTAATTGTTTTAAAGAATTTAAAAATAAAGTAGAGAATTGATGTGCATGTGGCATTTTTAGGACCACCAAGGTCTATAGGATTGAAGATGCACTAAATTATACTCTGGGGTGGATATATCTGCTCAAGGTGGTCGCTGTTTGCCATGCATGAGGTTAGAAGTAAAAAAAGGAACTAGGTCATAAAGAAAGACTTGACCATAGAGTGGTTGAGGTGCTATGCCATACAGCAAGAGGCATCTGTCTAGTCAAAAAGGTTTCAGGTTTTAAAACTGGCGATAGAGGACCTGTAACTAAAACAGAGCAAGTTGCATTTTTTTTTTTTTTTCTATATATGAAAAGGTTTTTATATGATCACATAGTATGATATTAATCAGCCATTAGATTATGACTAATGCATGGTTTAATATAGTAAGTATAGGTAGGAGTTTAAAGAGTGCGATCCATCACACTTTAGTTTTCGGGGAAACATATATTTATATACGCTCAAATCTGATGGTCTGACTTCCTAGTGATGCTGGTAGAAATAGAATTAAAAACAGCAATCTAATTAATGGAAAAAAAACACTAAATTTTCTTTTGATGACTGACTAGATTTAACTCTGGTTTCATTGTTTCATATTATGGCGGAAATGCTCCAATGACAAAGTCACTACAGGGTGGATGGGAATGTGGTGCTACTCCTGTGACCTGTATTTCATGAAACTGTATAATTTTTACTATTATATTTTTTGCAATTTAAATTCTTAAGATTAGTGTCTTGACAACCTATCAATGTTTCTACCAATTTGTAATAAGTATATCATCAATTTATTATGTGAATGCTATCTTAACATTACAATCTATCATAAATTTAAGTCTACTTAATTAAAATAAATAATAATACCACCAAATCTATTACAGCGATTTTACTACTATAAGAGCATCTAATGAAAAACATAGAGTAGTGCGACAAAATAAAGAAAAATACAAACAGAGAGATAATGAAGCACCCTTAGTTGTAAACTAGTCAACTAGCGACAAAGAGGAGTACGGCCTCTCGGAAGTGAAATCTATGGAACGGATTCCGTACGTGTGTTTAGACTTACAGAGGCAGTAAACGATATGGATCGATAGTGACAAAGGTGAACAGACCCGGACTATTCCATTGTCTAACCACTTGTCTCAAAAGAGAAAAAAAGGAAACAGCATAAATTGGATCACCTGAGAGTCTAAAATGGTGCAACGTTAAACAAGATGAAGGTAGGAGTTTCTTGGAGTAGTTAATAAGATTATAATAGTATTTTGAACAAAATGAGACTATGAGAAGCAACAAAGTAAAGAGTATTATTTTACCCAAAACCAAAAAAAATGTAAAAGGTTCTATCAGGGATATGCTTTAAGGTTTCCTAAGGACAGATTGGCTAGAGCTATATGTTTAGCTTTTTCTTGTTTTCAGTAGAAGCTATATGTTTATTTAAAAGATATGATATTGAGTTATGTATATTGTAAAAGGCTAATAATTTTTATAAGGTCAATGCTAAATATTGTAAAACCCATACCTTATATAACTTATCATATAGATTCTGGAGTGTATATATAGTAAGAAAATATTATATTTATATTTTATCTTGTAGGAGCATGTTTTAATAAATTATTCGAACAACCTATCATGTGACTTCCGAAACCTCAATAGGGTAGCACAAGTTTCATATTCAAATAGGATTACCCACTTCAACTCTAGTAATTGCAATGAGGTAATAAAAGATGAACACAATAGAATTTGGAAACAATAGGGGATAGGGGGAGAAAGAAAGATAAGATAACTCATCAATATATTTTCTATTTTAGTTACTATAATTGATGCACCTAACATTTTTTTTAGATTCTGCTATTACTTAAATTAATGGATATCTGATATGAACACCTCAGTTTTTTAAACTCTTTGTATAGAAATACATAATATTTTGAAAACCTAAATATAGAAAATGAAAAAGATCATTTATTAAAAATAAAGTATTGAAAAGAAATAGTACTGAAGTTACAAGTCTTAATAAGGTAAAAATAAATTGATATAAAAGTTTTTATCTTGAATATTATACAGATAATACAAACAGATCTATAAATTGTAAAATAATAGAAAATACATCAAACCATATTTGAAGTATTTCTTATCAACTGTAAACCCTGTATTTTTACGATTATGAATTGAGCAAGTAATTTAGAGTGTTGGTCAAGTTAATCTAATTGATCTAGAAATTTATGAGTAAGCTCAAGACATTAGTTAATGAGACCTCATGAATTTGGATCCTGAAAATATAATAAAATAAGTAAAATAGCATAATTTTACTATATTAGGTAATATTCATCATAATAGCGTAAAATAAACTCCGATAGTTAGTAAATATTTACAAATTAATTATATATGTAATAAGATTATTATGTAGCATAAAATAACATGTAGAATATACATATATATACTGTGTGTAATTTTTATGTGTTAATATATACTCATAATTAACTAAAATACCTAAAATATTACATTTTAGGCTAAATTAGGATAAACAAAATCAAAATAAATTAATAACACTCACAAAACAACATGAGACGGTTAGGATTTTCATGGATTAGGCGTATGGAGGGATTAGTACAATTGTTGGTGTTTTAGGGTGAGATTAACATGCAATAAGATTGGTATTTAAGCTCAAAATTTTGAAGAGAGAGAAAACAAAAACCATTTCCACATCTTTTAAGTTATGTAAAATCTAGAAAACCCTCTCCAAAATTCATACATGCAAGGAGGAATTTGAGAAAATTAGAGTTAGGTTTTGGAGATTTAAGGGTGGAATTTAGGAAAATATACAAAATTTAGGTACAATCTAACCATAGGAGAGTACAATGGCTTAGGGAGTTACTAAAGTCCAACCACTACCACCACTTGAAGCCACTCCCAGCGACTATGCATGCTGATAAGGTGGCAGTTGAGGCTCTATTTTCCAATGAAAATCATTTTTAGTTCAATTTTATGTAAATTTGTAAAAAATATGAAATGCATCTAAAAAACTATGAAAAAAATTATTCATAGATATTTTCGTAAGTAGAATCTAGGAAAAATATAATTTTGTACAAATATGATATTTATGATACACATCCTTAAGAAATTAACAACATCAAGCAATTTTCAATGCCGAAATAAACTAGTTTAATCACATAGTTTTGACCTCAAAATTTTATATAAATTTTCCTTTGCTCATATTAAATTACCACAAAAAAGGTCTTTCACAAAACTATTTACTATATTTTTATTAATTTTTGAATTTAAAATTGTGTTTAAAATGGTGTTTTTGGCTAAAATTAATATGTACTCTTAAAGGACCTTACTTGGATTCTATTTTCAATCATTTATTGAGGTATTTTTTTCGCATGGAATATGTAGAATTGAGCTTTAAGACGAAAAGTTATGGTAAGTTGAAGATTTGTCCTTATAAGCTTAGTACAATAGGTTGTGATGTGATACATTTAAGGGAATGATGAATTGGGATATGTTATTTAGGAAATTGGAAAGTGGTAAAGCGAAGGCTTGATGAATAAAGTGATATTCATTGTTGTGCCTAGCTGAAATTAAAGGAAAAGTGTGTAAATTTTTCAATTATAGTAAATTAAGTATAAACGGAGGGAAAATTTAGAAGATTGAAAATCACTTAAGAAATCCTAACGTATAAGTGAATAACCTATAAAACTAGTGTTGAAACAACTAAAAACATATAAAATGTATTAATTACTATTAATCTAAGGATTAAATATGGATTAATTCTAATATATTGTGATGTTTAGGAATAGTCAAATAACATCAAGGAGATGATCAAGACTAAGTAAACCAGTGAAGCACAAGTAAGCTGGGATCCATGCATCGCTGCATTTGGAGGGCTATGTTAGAGTACTTGGACGCTTAGGAGTTCATTTAGGTGTGTTTGTAGTTTAGTTGTTTGTGTGCATGCCTCATGTGTGATTGTTTACTTGAATTATGGACTTAGAGTGCTATTTTGCTTAAATTTACATGACTTGCTTGGTCTTATGGAAATTACTACTCACCCTTAAGTAAACTTAACCTAAGATTGACTCTTAACCCAACTAGACATGCATAACAACCCACTAAGAGAATGATTAGGTATCTCAAACCAAATACTAACCTCTTTAATAAGGATAGATGAAATAGTCATTTTCCTACCTTTTGTTGAACTAAGTGATAAAAGAGGAGGTCATAGCAAAGTTAGGAGCTGTAGTTCAAAGATAGTCTTGAGAGGAGGGTGTTTTCCATTGCACAAATCTCGATTTAGTCTAATTTAGATGGTGTTAGAACTCCTCAATTCAGGTTAAAGTGGATGAAATTTCTTTAACCTTACAATAGATCAGTTAACATTGTGCGACGTTGCATTTTTTAGTATGCATTACATTTCATTAAAATAAAGTGTTTCAAAACCATGTTTATGTTTGGTATACCTTTTTGTCTCCATCCCGCTTATTGCGTTAGTATACTCATATCTCTATAGACTTTTTTACAAATACCGAGTAAGGTTAAAGAATGCAAAGATATAACCATCCAAAGGTTAGTATATATCAAGCTAGGGAAGTGAGGAATTGGAAAACTTACCGGATCTATACTTTTTGGCTTTCTATAGGTTTTGTGGAAGCTAACTGTAAATTTCCTGAGATGCCCACTAGTTTCCTACTTTATTATAAATAGACTTTAAGCTCGTGGTTTTGATAAATTTATCCCATAAACTAAGACTTTAGATATGTAGAAACTACTATAAATACTATTTTAATATGAAAAATTGTAACCACTAGTTGATTTGAACGAGTATTTTATAAAGCTATACCATAGATTTTGTTAATAATTGGTACCAGATTAGATGCTTCAAGCTAATTGAGTCGTATATGCCTTATATAGGTTATATTTACGATAGTAACTAAGAGGACAGTTTCTATCTTAGGTTAGTTTACATGATAGAACTGTCACAACTCTTTCTGTTTAGGATGTAACATCAGCATTGCTCATTTGTATATTCATAATAGGAATCATGTGTTTTTCTCTATAGTTCTACATATTGCGACTAATATATAACTATGGTTTGGCAAATGATATTTTATTAGAGAATTCATGAAATCTAAAATAGGATAACCACCTTTTAAAATCAATTAGTAAATATTGTATTTTAGTAGATTTTACCAACTTGAAAATTTATAAAATCCACATGAAATCAATTAATAAAATTGTTAATTTAGTAAAACTTTACCCTTGACCTATGTATGTGAAATGGTCAAGTGAAACTTTCAACACCACTTTTCCAGTTTAATAATTTTCAGTAAAGTAGTTGTTGATAAAACTTTGGGATAAAATCCATAAGATATATAATCAATATTGAATTGTTGGCCTCAAAAGAAAAAAAAAATCAATACTGAATAAGACTCTTTCTTGTTGCTCCGGGTTTCAATCCATATGACCTTCCAACAGTACAGAGTGTACCTTTTACATAGAGACAATTAGTAGCCTAACCTTTAAGAATATGTTAGTAAACAAGTCAATTTCTGGAGTAGTTTTTCATAATAATTTGATTTACAAATAATTGTAAAGTGAAGAAAAAAAAAACATATGTATTGTTAACTTAATATTAATAGTTGCCATAGTCCAAATTTTTTATTTCTAATCAAGTAATTCGTAAAAATGTAACTTTTATTATAGTTCATGAATCTAGATACATATATACTAATTTATAACTAAAGGCTTTTCAAATCATGATATGTATTTTCCTTCATTTAAAAATATTCTTTTATTCAACTAAATTATAATCTTTTTGTATACAATAAATGCTCCCTTTTGTATATAATAATTTTCTTGAATCCCCTTCCCTTCTTTCACTGTTTTGTAGTTGTAGATCTACTATTATTGATTTTAATATCCATAGTTCTCTACTTCTTGTTAAATATAAATTCTCATGTCTAACCTTATCCTTTCTTTCCATCATCACCAATCCATAGCAATCCACTACCACCAGCGTTCTTTTATAAATCTAATGAGTCTAAAGAGGTCGTAGTAATCAAGATATTGGTTTGTAGGTAGTTTTTCTAAATAAGCGGTTTTTTTTTTTATATATATTTGTTGTTGTTATTTCCTTTTTATTGTTATCCCTTATATAAGATTATATCATCGCTACATTTTTCATACTTTGCCAATTAGTTGAGCTTTGTTCATATAGGAGAAACCTTTTTATACCCTAAGTGGGGCAATTTGACTTTTAAAGGGATGTGCCAGTCTATCTAATGGCAAAAAAGAGCGGATGTAGGGACTTAAGTCTACATACAACGTAACTAAGAGAGCCATTCCATTTTAAGTTACGATTCAATAAGCTAACACGATCAGTCTAGAGAACTTCCAATTATAATCAAAGCATATTGATTCATAAATGGATTTGTACATATAGCCACTTCAATCATGCTTGTTAGGCTTTAAACTCCTTCTCTTTACCAATAAGGGAAAACCATGCCATACCCTAAATGATTTTCATATTCCTAATCCTTTGTCTATGAGCCCTCTTGTATGAAATGTCTTGGTCAATGTATCATTTTATTTAATTGAATGACATACATCTCTTCTAGCAAAAACAAATGTTTCTTTTGTAAAGAATTAAATTACCTTAAAATTTTGATGGAAAGAACATCTATTAGAATAAAAGGGATTATTGTTGATCGTAGTTGAATCAACTAGAGTAAACAAGCTCATATGGACCCCATATGAGGTAGGATTGGTCTTTTACTCTTATTCCTCAACACCTACAAAAAGCCTCTGATAAGTGTGACCATGGAGGCCCCTCGATGCTTAAGTTAATAAGGAGAACCAAAAGGAGGGGAGGACAAGCACTAAAGACTGAAAGGGTAGTGCTCGCCCAATGTACCTGTAATGTATGTAATGTATCGATATTAAATCAAGAGAAAAGAGGGAGGAGAAAAGGAGAGAATTATGGGATAGTCAAGGAGAGAAAAGGTTCTATCTTATTACATGGCACCTAATGCCTTTTATGTGAGTTACCTAGATAAGTGGCGATCTGGGGTTCATTCGTGCTAGTCATCGGTAGACAGTACGCTCCGCTGTAGAGATAGAGCTTCATTGCGGGCGATATGTTATGGTCGACCAAACCACCAAATCTGTAACTTAGAGATTTGACAATAGCAAGGGTTACTAAGTATGTTAAACGTACTATGGATGTTAGATGTTCATTAATGAGCCACGGTTAAAAGTAGGTACTAAAGACCAAAATCTTAAGTTAAGATGCTGAGGAAGGGATTAACTGATGCTTAATAGAAAGCGAGCTGAGCCTAAGCCTTACGTGCTAGCTTGATGATTAAGTCAACCTGCTCGAATGGGGGGTATTGTGTGATTCACCAAGTAGGTCACAATGCAGGAGATAAGTTTGCCAAAAACTCATGCCCTTCCTATCATTACTACATGGCCTCACAAGTAGGTTACAATGTAAAGGATGGCCTTACTATCTGCTTACGTACACTTTAGTATACTCCATCATGGGCTTCATCCATTAGGCCTTGGTCTAGGTGAGAATCAGGTGTCGACACTTGTCCCCTCACTCTCCTCAGTATCCAAGGTACGAGGAGAGTAATCCATCTAAGGCAACCAGGCCAAGGCTAGGCTATATGTTCTTCTAAGCAGGGGGCCAATTTTGCCACTTAGTGTCACGATGGATAGTGCCTCTAGTTGAGTCCATTTTCCCATATAATGGCTTCCCATAAGATTAATCTGGTCAGCAAGCTACTCAATGTGTCATGATAGCAGTCCTTGGGAAGTGTAACATGCATTGATGGCCTATGAAGAGTAGCTACACACATAAGGTGACCTATTGTCAGGCCACATTATGGATTCATATGTGAGGATCAATCAAAGCCTTCAGTTAATAAAGTGGGGCATGTAGACAGTTGAGGTTTAACGCACGTCCTTTTGTAGGTTCGTGCTCCTCATATAGGAGAAACTATTCTCCTTCTCCTCTTTGTTGTCTATATAAAGGGGGTATAAGTCTTCATTTTTCACCTTGCTCTATTTACTTAGAGAAAAATTTGCCAAAATTTCTACTTGTGAGCTAATTACATTTTCTCGTGTGCTTCCTTTCTTTATCAATCATTCGCAATGGCTTATTAGAGTGCAACCAACAATCAGAGTGAGTCTTCCCATCCATCTATTTAAAGGGAGGTGGATGAAGGTTGCAATGGCTCATCTTGAGTAGGAGGTGATAGCCTTATTCCCCCTAAAATGGCAATGGCGATAAGAGAGGAAGATGGGGTGATATTATCTTTAGAGGAAAGGAGGGTATATGCGTAATAACATCCTCATGATGTGTAACCCTTAGATGGAAAGGAAAGCAAAGTTATGCAATTATTGTAGATGACTAATATAGATGGTCATGCATACACCCATGTTGCATACATGGCAAACGAAGAGAAGCTAAGGTTAGTTAGCTAAGTAGTGAGAGAAGTGCCTAGTGGTGAATGCAGGTGCCCATGGGTGGGCAACGAGCATATGATATAAGGGATGACCGATCCTTTGGTATTTATGCAAAGCTGTTTGAGCCTAACCTTAATAAGAATCAACGTCTTAGACCAATCATGCATAGCCGAGCTAAAGGACTCTAAGGACTTGTGTGGCGAATAATAGCTCGAAACCAAAGCTAAAACAAGGATCTTTATGCCAAATTGACCTCTTGTCGACCTATATGCTAGATCCTCATATGTGTTAGACATGCTCCTGTCCAGCAACGAAGTCCTAATCGAGAAGACAACTCAAGACTAGTTGAGCTAAGCTCCCTAATAGATTATAGGTGTTTGACTCCAATTCAGCTAACTTCCTTACCAGACTGATTAGCTCCTAACCTGATCCAAATCAGGTCGGCCCTTGACTACAACACTTTCTTACTTCCATCTATCTTGTATCATATTCCTAATGCCAGCCATTAAGCGATACGTGTCTTTTTTATACAACCTTCTAGAATGATTCTTTCTTTTCTATATTAAATATTCCTTGTCTCTTTTACTCCTTTTAGTATGTTTCATGCAACCTAATTGTAAAATACCCTTTTGTCTTTTCATACATGAAAAGTAACCCTAGTGGATGGGTATATAAACCCTTACTTTCTTGTATGCAGAATCATTTAGTCAATATAGAATTATTCACGTTAAGTAACCTTAATGTTTTCATTATCATTCAACTCTTATCTATTCCCTTTAGCAAGAAGTAGTAGTGAGTGACCCTTCAGTCTGGACTAGTGTATCATATCCATTGGATTGTAGGCCAAGTAGGATCGAGTGGTGCGTCATATCCATTCAGTAGCTACCTAAACATTGCTAATCTTTTCCCTGTTTATTTTATGTTTGCCTTGTTATGGTGCTTCTCCATGCGTCCGACCCCGAAGGCGCATCAATTCTTCGCCTCCCTTTTTTAGAGTTCTTATTGGAGTTCTTTTAGTACTTTAAAGTGGCTCTAGGGATTCTTAATGTTAATGCTTGGATTCAATTGCTTGTGTTTATGGTGCTGTGTATTAGGAGTTTCAACGGTGGACCATACAACTGTTTAGGCATTTCTTCTATGTAAAGAGGGTGGCTAATAGATGGGTAAACATTGTGACCTAAGGCAAGATGCTGAGTATTTTTGATAAATTGCTAAACAAGGTTAAAGGGTGGAAGGAGTTCTTTTATAATGTTTGTGCTTCCAAGCCACTTGATTTCCCAACCGAGTGGAGATAGCTTATTCAGGGTAGGAAGTTGAGTGGTTTAGGAGATGAGGATGTGATGACCAACATTTTGCTATTGAATCTGGTGGGTTAGAAGAAACCGAATCCTTTGTTAACATGCCAAAAATATAAGAATAACACACCATTTTTTAGGATGGAGATAGGTATTTTTTGTATTTAGCTGAAAAATGGTGGTTAGCTATCTGCTACACTACGTCATTAGAGTAAAGGACATCAAGTTGCTCATCCGCAACTTAGTAAGTGCATTATCTTTGTTTTAGTCTATTTAATTAATAAGTTAGCTGGTTCTCTTGTAGCTTCAAAATTGGTTGGAGAAAGGGTCAAGGTGAAGCTTCTCGCTATATAAAACAAGTAGCTTGAGAGTGCTTCAAGGCTTGTCAAGAGGAGAAAACAACTCGCGTTGGAAAGGGAAGGGGAAACCTCCAGTCACCCTTCTAATAAGTCAAAGAAGAAAGGTACAAGGCAATAAACACTTCCAAAATACAAACAGCAAGGTGGTGGTGATGTATCAATGGGCATGCTATTGGAGACTTCAGGGCCGGGTCAAGTGGCGTCTAGTGGTGGTCCCATTGAGGAGGTTTAAGTCAATGTTGTAGTTATTGTGCAAAGGCCCCCTACAGTAGGTGCACAAGTGGACACAAAGTGAGAGAGCTCGAAGCAAACCCTCAAAATGCTAATGTGCATGCCATTGACATCCCTAATGATGAGGAGTTTAGCCTTTAGTCCATCATGGGAGGTAAGTAGCCCCTATTCCTTCTATAGATAGGCTTATGCAAAGATTTGACAAACTGCAAGCATGGTTTTGGCAACTAGGTGCAAAGAAGAACAACATAAAAGCTTCGATGGAATTGCTGAGGAGTCATAATGAGATATGCTACTTGTATTTTTTGTTAGAGTACCTAATGTTGGTTTCATTATTGACTATGTATTGTGCTTACAACTATGTGATCTGCTGGAATTCATCTTTGCTTACAATTGATCATACCTTTAGTCGGAGGGGGAGTCAGTTGAGGGTTGAAGTGGAAAGGCTCTAAAAGTTACTAAAAGAGGAGAAAAAGGTGTACAACAACTTAGCCATCGCACTTAAAGATCTAGAATGCCAGTAGAGGGAGCTCCTTAGGTAAGTAGGCAAACTAAAGGATGACTTAAAGAAGGCCAAGGAATTTGGCAAAATTACTGAGGATAAGTTGACTGTCGAGCTAAAGGCTAAGGGAGAAGAACTAGATAGGGTATAAGCTGAGTTTGCTGAAAGGGAGTCTAAGCTCTTAAGAGGGAAGGGGTTGCCACCCAAGGTCAAGTAAGATATTTTCTTAGAAACCTTAGATGGCCCCTTAATTGAGAAGGCCATCACCATAGCTGGTTATGTAATGGCAGAGGAAGTGCAGAAACAAGTTCACTAGAATATGCTTGAGGCGAATTTGTCCTTATTAAATTAGCTGGATGAATCTAAGGGTGCTACTGGAGGTGGGTCGAAGGGTGAGTCGTCTAGTAACTCATTAAGAGCTTCCAGTAGTGGTTCGAATGCAAGCTTTAGGGAAGAAGGGTAGTGATAGGGGGGCCAAACAGCAATAGCAGCAAGTTGCAATGAATGAAGAGGCTTAAGAACACCTAAACTTTTTCTTTTTTATTTTAGGTAGTGTGAGTAATGTGTACCTATTTCTGATTTTATTTTCTTGTATTCTCGTCTCGATGGGGTCAAGCTACTAACTTCCCTTTGTTAAATGTACTTGCCAAAGACTTTAATAGATGAGATTTTCCGTAGTTATCTCTACTTTGGTTTTTGTTTTCCCTTAGTCGTCTTCCCTTACGTTTTTACTATTGCTCTATTCTTAATCTCCATTTATTTTTTTCATCTAAGTCTTTTATACCAACAATAATGTTTGCAAGCAAATCAGTGCATCTCGCTTGCCTACAAAATTACCTGAATTTTGAGTAAGGGTCTCTACTTACTCTCTTGCCAGTATGCTACTGCTCTATGTTTGTGCTTCATTTTTTGTTTAAGGATTTTGCACTTGCAATGATGCTTTCTAATAAGTTGATGTACCTTTCCTCTTGAGTAAATTGTGCCTTCTTGGTTTCTTGTGATGGCAACAAGTGTGCCATAGCAAATCTCATGATGATGTCATGAGATCTCCTTGGTAAGGCAATCTTAATAGGGTGGATCTTCTTTGACAACAAGCTATTTCTTTGGTAGGGCTCATTTTAGGCAACGTGTATACCTGGTAAGTGAAACACTTCGAGCAAAGTGCCTTCTAAAAGAAATTTAATGGGCGTATGACACATCATTAATTCCCCAAGCATCGCTTAGGGTTCCTAAGATGTTTAGGTTATGCGATGGTCAATGCATGTATGGCTAGGGACACTCAACAACTTCTATATAAACGATACGTGGGTCCTTGCTTTACCACGCCAAGCACCTAAACAACTCAATAGGGCATAGATGAGAGCTGACATAAGCATGTCGAGGGCAATCATGCTAAGGGATAGAGTACTTAAGTTGGGGAGGGGGTCTTCCTTGACCCTTCCCTTCAGGTTGTGATCATAAGGCATAGACAGTTGCTCCATAACGGAGGGCAACTCCAAAGCTGTAATCGAGAGGCATACGTAGCCTTTCGGTCCTCCTATCTTTCTACCCTAATAATTGCAAGCAAAGAAGGAGGCTTAAGCACTACCCACCGCTTGTCTATAGTGGCTTCATCGCTAAAGCACTTGTCTACAAAATGTTTTGGGTGATTCTTCCATACACTGTCCTAGATGAATCTGAGTAAGGAGGGGTGGCTATGGTAACTACGGTGGTAGAGGAGGTCTTTTCTCCACCCTAACCTATTGACTGAGGCACTCACAAGAAATACATTGCTTTACAAGTCCTTTGGTTCACTTTGTATGGAGCATCAATCTTACTTTAGCACTAGTAGGGCCCTTAGAGCTTAATGCTCCGAGTAGGGTAACTGGATTAGCTATCCCCATCACTATTTCTATGGAAGAGAAGCTCTGCAAGGTAAAGTGGGGACCTTCACTTAGAGGTCGAATGTCACTAGGACCTCTACAATTCGAAACTCAGCCATGTAGGAATCTAAGGATGTAGTCACAGCTATCCCTTTAGAGGTTACAGGTTAAGTCAAAGTTGAGAGCAATTCCTCTTAGAGAAGAGTCTTTGAAGTAAGAAGCTGAGTCAGAGTTAAGAGTAGTCATTCAAGTTAGGTGTATAACCATAGCGTAGAATGTGGTTGCAAGCCTTTGTATTCTTTACTTTTCCTTCTGAATGTAATCAGGGTTAGTATGCTAACCCGCTAAGCCTTGTACTTTCATTCATTAGTGAAATAATCTCTTCTCTTTTTGCTTATTACTCCCTATTTACCATGTTATTTTCCTTTGGCCTTTGGTTCTTGCTGATCAATTTAATTTGGAGTTATGTTTAATACTTATCATAATGATGTCTAACTTAGGCAAGTGCTCAAGCATGAAGATCTACCCAAGGTCAAGAGCTCAATGTAAATCAATGCCCGCAACATTAGTGTAGGAACTAACTTAGGGAAGCTTAAGGATGACAATCAACCTAAGGTTGAGGGCTCAATAGAAATCAATGCCCGAGAGAGGTGCTTGTAGTGTTAATGTAAGGACTAACTTAAGCAAAGCTTGGGGATGAAAATCAATTAAGGTTAAGGACTCAATGTAAATCAATACCCAAGAGAGGTACTCATAACGTTACTATAAGGACTAACTTGGACGAAGCTTAGGAATGAAAATCAACCTAAGGTTAGGGGTTCAACGTAAATCAATACCCAAGAGAGGTAGCCGCAAAATTGGTATAAGGACTAACTTAAGCAAAGCTTAGGATGAAAATCAATCCAAGGTTGAGGGCTCGATGTAGATCAATACCCTTAGAGGTTCCCATTGTGTTAATGTAAAGACAAATGGGGGTTGTATTCAAGGACGGAAATTGGCCCGAGTTCGCAACACGAACTAACAATGTACAAAGAGTAAGAGAGAAGAAAAGATAAGTGTAGGAAACCTCATCGATTCATTACATTTAATTACAAATACATGTACTCTTGATTCTCATCATTGCAATCAGAGGAAATAAGGTCTCAAATTCTAAGCGTTCCATGCCTTGGGGATAGGTTATCCTTCTAGTGTCTTAAGCTTGTAAGCACCTTTTCCTACATCACCAACTACTCACACAGCGTTTTCCCAACTAAGGGCAAGCTTGCCTCACCCTTCTTCTAAACCAATAACCTCTAACTTTCTACATACTAGGTCTCCAAGATGGAAAATCCTATGTCAAATGCTGCAATTGTAGTATCGGGCGGCTCGTTACTGATAGGCCATTATACATACTCGCGTAACATTGTACATTTCATTGATTTTGTTATAGCTTACCTATCAGGCCATGTAATTGGCATTTATGTCAAAGTTTTGGGTCCTATAGGTAGGTAATTCCAACTCAATTAAGAAGACGGCTTTTGCTTCGAAAGTAAGATAGAATGGGATTTCCCCAGTTAAGGTCCTATATGTCATGCAGTAACTCCAAAGTATGTTCGGAAGTTCGTCCGCCCATCAACCTCCTGTTCATTCCACCTTCTTCTTCAAGGTGTTGAGGATTATCTCATTAATAGCTTCTACTTAGCCATTGGTTTGAGAGTAGGCTACAAAAGTGCAGTATAGTCTGATGTAGTGCTTATTATAGAATTCTCTAAACCAATTACTATCAAATTGCATTCCATTATCGATGATCAATCTATATGGCACCCCAAAGCAAGACAATATGTAGATAAGCACTAATCCTTAGTGGCTCAAGTTATGATGGTGACTATGGCCAATGCCTCTACCCACTTAGTGAAGTAATCCATTGCCACTAGAATGAATTATCAGCTCAATGAGGCTTTTAAGAAGGGGTCAAAGAAGTCTAATCCCCCATTACGTGAATAGCTAGGGACATGTCAAAGGTTGTAGCTCCAAATCGGGGGGTATGAATGATCGGCGTATGCTTTTGGCATGAATGACACTTCTGAACCAGGGTCTTAGCCTCTTCCCTCATCATTAACCAATAGTAACCCAACTTGAGCACTTAGAGGTATAGTGCTTGGGACTAAATATGATTGCTATAAATGCCTGCTTGAAGTTCCTAGAGGACCTAGGCACCATCTTCTTTCCAAAGGCATATAAGGAGGGGAATATCCTATCCTCACTGGTAAAGTACATCATCAATCAATGTATAGTTAGCTACAACTTAAGCTAGCTCCTTTTTCTCTACTCAATCTTTGGGTAATGCCCCCATTTTGAGGTATTGTATGAGGGGGTCCATCTAAGATGGTTTGGGAGTTACCACTATTACTTCAACAACTTCTTGCTGTTATACTTCTATGCTCCATTCAAGGAGATACTGTATGAAGAGTAGCTTGTTGCAGTTATGTGATGTAGGGATGGCAAATGAGACTATTCTAGATAATTTGTTTGCCTTTACATTTTCTGCTTAGGGGATCTTAGTGACTTCCCATGAGGTGAATTCCGCGAAAAGGCCATACACTAAATGTAGGTACTTGACCATTGTTTTGCCTTTGGTTTCATACTCTCCTTTGACTTGTTGTACTACTAACATGGAATCTAAGTTTATGCTGAGCTTTTCTGCTCTAATGTCTATGGCAATTTTTAGATAAACAATGAATACCTTATATTCAGCTTCATTGTTACTCTGTAGGAAACTAAATTTCAAGGCATAAAGGATCTTCATTCCATATGGGCCTTATAATGTGATACCGACCCCTTTCCCCCCTTAATGGAGGAGCTATCAACGTGGAGTGTCTAAATGGGAATGATGAGCTCAAGTTAAGGCTCATCCACTCCGATGTATTCTATTATGAAGCCCATGAAGACTTCTGCCGTGATTGCCTATCTTAAGTAGAACTGGACTCCATAGGTGTTGAGCTTGAGAGAGTACTTCATCTTTCGACCCAATGTATTAGGCCCTTATAGGGCAATTCTGAGTAAGACATCTATTAGTATGACAATTGGATGTGAATGGAAGTAAGGCTTGAACTTTTAAGATGCAATTACTACCGCAAGGGTGAACTTTTCTATTTTGGTGTACCGAAGCTCTAACCCTTGAAAGATGTGACTAACATAATAAACTGGTCGATAGTCATAGTCGTCAACCCAAATAAGAATGCCTTATCACTGAATGCATGGTATAAGTATAATTCTTCTCTAGGTATTGGTTTGGAGAGTATGGGTAGAGTCACCAAGAAGTTCTTTAAATGTTGGAAAGCTCGCTGACATTTGGGTGTCCACTTTAACTCAGTGAGGTGTTTAAGTAAATTAAAGAATTCTACATATTTGTTGATGCTTCAAGATACAAAGCAATTGAAGGTGGCTATCCTTCTTGTTAGTCATTGCACCTCTTTGATTTTGATCGGGGATTGCATGTCTTGAACTACTTTGATTTTGTCAAGACTGGCTTCTATCCCTCATTCTATGACCATGAAACTAAGAAATTTCCTTAATGTAACTCCGAAAACACACTTCTAGGGGTTAGGCCTCATTTAGAACTAGCAAAGGGTATTGAAAGTCTCTTATAGGTTAATGTGGTTTTTCTTTTTTTCTTTTTCTTTTTTTCCTTTTTTTGGCTCTTGGCAATCATATTGTCAATGTAGACCTCGATGTTCCTACATATTTATGGCTTGAAGATGTAAGTAACCATCCTATAATATGTTGCTCCAATGTTTTTTAAATCGAAGGGCATTGCTTTGTAGCAATAGATCATAATGTCTATGACAAATGATGTATGGACTTCATCTTAAGGATCCATGTGGATCTAGTTTTTTCTAGAGTAAGCATCTACAAAACTGAAAAGTACATGACCAAATGTTGAATCGATGAGCTGGTCTATACACAGTAAGGGGAAACAATCTTTGGGACATGCCTTGTTAAGTTCGGTGTAGTCACATGCGCCACTTTCCATTTGCTTTCTTGACGAGTATTGTATTGGTAAGCTAGGTAGGGTATTTCTCCTATCAAATGAAGCCTGCTCGAAGCAACTTCTGCACCTCTTCTTCAATCACAACTTAGTACTTTGGGACGACGTGTCATTTCTTTTGCTTGACAAGATGAACAACAAGATTGATATTTAAGTAGTGAATAGCCTCTGGTAATTTGATAATCCTAACATCTCTTTTAGCGTAAAAGCAAACATGTTTAAGTTTTCCTTATGGAAATCTATGAGTTCGACTTTGCTGTTGTCTAGCAATTCAGTTCCTATTTTAGATACATGTTAGGGGCATCAAATATCTTAACTTCTAGGGTCTTTTCTATAAGTTCTTCCCGAATTGTAGAAGCAGAAGAGTTGGTTGATTCGAATTTCATGACATTATTTTTGGATTAGGCTTTGACGTAAAGCGTCCTAAATAAAGTTCGATCGCCTCTAGCCTCACCTATACTAATATGTGTTATAAACTTCACTTTGAGGCATTTTGGCTGATGAGCATGTCGAATTTCGTGATGCTTGGTTTGCCAAGGATGTTACTGTATGGTGACCATACATCGACAACAACAAAGTCTATCAACTGAGTGGTGATGTGTTTATCATCACCTAGTCGAATGGGCAAGGTGATGATTCCTTTAACAGGCAATAATCTACTACCTCCGAACCCTATGAGACCATATTTTCATGGCTAAAGGGGTTTGTCGAGCTGTTCCTTCGTTTGCTTGAAAGCACTGTAAGAGAGTATATCCATCGAACTCTTACTGTCGACAAACATTTTGGGGACGTTGAAGTACTCAATTTCAGCATCTATGATAAGTGCATCGTTGTGGGGTAAGTTAGTTCCCTGTTTGTGTATACCGATAAAAGTTATTACTATGTCGGTCTTTAACTTCTTATCTTTTACAATGTGCACCTCGCGTTTGGCTATTATGATTGTATTGCTAAAGAAGAGACTAGGTCCATTGAATATGGTATTGATCTGGCCTCATCATCCCTTGTGGTTCTATTTGTTTATAGGGGCATTAGCTTACTGATCGTGGTGTTGCTATTGATGATCCATTCGACAGCGTTGGGTCGACCGTTAGATTTGGTTTTTCTTGTCTACAACTAAGTAGTCAATGCAATCTTTACAAGCAAGGCCTTCGACTGCATTCTTGAGGTGGCAACATTCATCGATGTTGTGTCCGTATGCCCTTTGGTAGTCACAATATTTCCTTGAGTTCACCGCTTCTAGTATTTTGCAGATGCTAGGTGGTCACTAAAGTTACTCTTAGGCTTTGTACATGATTTCGTCAAGTGGTCATGTAAGGGGTGTATACGAGGTGTTGTCTTGAAATTTGTTCCTTTACTTATCATGCTTTTTCTTGTACAGGGGATTGTAGTTTAAGATCATGAGGTCCTAGGTAGTCCCTGCTAAAATGCGCAAGCTATTTTCCACTTCGAAAAGAGCTCTAATGGCATCCTCTTAAGCAACATATTTCTCAGCAACTTTCATGAATTCATCCAATGATTTAGGTTTACCCATCAAGACTGCATTAAAGACCCTTCCATTAGGGTCTAGGCCAGTTAGGAGTACTTGCAGGGCCATTCCCATGTCAAGCTTGGAAACTTGCAACTTTGTTCAGTTGAAGCACTAAAGGCATGCTCATAAGGTTTCGTTGGGATGTTGCCTAACATTATAGAGAATGGAAAGTCTCTTCATGGGACTCAAGAACTAAGGAAAGCAGATGAGGTGATTGTCTGGATTGATAATGCCATTGTAAGTGTTCAAATGTAGCAACCTTGTGCCCGTGGGGAGCATTTCTTCAAGGATTAAAGGGATGAATGGGCTTTTTGTCAACATAAAGTGCATGTGGATGATTCAACTTTCTTTTGATTATACACATTGGAGGGGTAGCGAATGTATTCATTAAGTTGATCCATGTTCATGTCTTCATAGTCTTTTGGCGATTGCTTTGGTGATTAGCTGTCAACTGGTTTACTTGTCACTGTGCACTCACCTTCCGCTTATGTTTTGTTGTGGTTACAATTCAAACATTCACGTATGTCTTCGTATGGTTAATGATCATGTTGAATCTGCTTATGTGAGCGCATGAGGTGTGTAGTGCATAGATCATCATTCTTAGTTAGCTGTAAGGAGGAATCAATGATTGCCACCTGATTTAGGCATTTTTTAGATGCATTTTAAAGTAATGTAACATCTTTGTGCAAGGGTGTAATGGATTCGTGATATTTTTTATTTTCTTCAAGCATTTATTGGATAAGCGACTTGAGCTGTTAAACTTTAGCATTTTCATTTTAAGGTAATGGAAGTATTTGGTCACCTCTATCATGTTAGATATGTTGGTGTCCCCATGTAAGAAGTTTTTCGGTTACTTTTTTTCTTTTAGCCATTATTTTTGTGGTAGCCTAAAATGATAGGCATCAAAATATTGATCATAAATGAATCAACTAGGATAAGTAAGCTCATGTGAAGCCCAAATGAGATAGGCTTGAACTTCATCTCTTGCTTCTTGATACCTACAAAAAGCCCCTAATGGGTATGGCCACGAGGACCCTTAGACACTTAAGTTAGTAAGGAGGATCGAGAGGAAGAGAAAATAAGCATTAAAGGCCTAAGGGATAGTGCTCACCCAAGATATGTGAAATGTGTGTAGGTTTTGAGTTAGGAGAGAATTATGGGAGAGAGAAGGTTTTGCCTTACTATATAGTACTTGATGCCTTTTATGCAAGCTACCTAGAAACATGGCGATCTGGGGTTCATTCATACTGACCATCGACAAACAATATGTTCTACGATAGAGACTAAGCTTTACTATAGGCGGTATATTGTAGTCAACCAAACCACTAAATCTACAGCTCAGAAATCTAATAGTTGTAGGGGTTACTAGGAATGCTAGCAGTACTACGGATGTTAGACATTCATTAACAAGCTACAATAGAGAGCAAGCACTAAAGAGAAAATGTTGAGTTAGGATGCTAAGGAAGGGATCGGCTGATGCTTGATAGAAAGTGAGCTAAGCCCAAGCTTATACCAAATGGTCACTACATGCCAGCTTGACGATCGAGATATTCGCTCAGACGAGTTTGCCGATAGCTCGCGCCTTTCCTATAATAACTGCATGGCAGTTAGTAGATTGTAGTGTAAGGGATGGGTTCGCTATTTGCTTGCATGAACTTTGATGAGCTTCCTATAATAACTCCATGATGGGCTTTGCCTGTTAGGCCTTGGTTTGGGTGAGAATCAAGTATCAATAATTATGAAATTGCAAACATTAGATCTACTTAAAATAACAAGCGAGATAATTAGATACAATATAGGCTCTTAGATTTTAAGATGTGATATGTGGGGAAAGGGGGAAAATACCTACAATTTTTTCTTTAAAAAATCCAAATATAAGATTGTACTTAAAATAATTCCAAAACTATGGAAGATGGATCTTCTCCATTTACTTTTCCTTAATTTATGAATCAACAATTCAGATTATGATGATTTTTTAAATGCCCCATATCTCATCATGATGTCATCTTTTTTCCTTTTATTCTTAACTGTTAGTTATACTTTGCAGCATCTCAAATGAGTAAATTTGGAGAAATTGAGGAAAATTAAATGGAGAAGAATAGGATCCAAATCTAAAACTATGGCATTTAAAATTATGTCATCAAGTCATGATTTTGTTTTATTAAGGAATTGTGACTTGAGGACACTATTTAAATTTATAAATGAAAACATATCATTGGATACAATCTTGTCAAGTTATAATCAAAACCCAACCTCTTTTTCCTCCTTTCACAATGCTTTTTTTTTTTTTTTTCTAAAAATAAAAACACTTTGTACAAGTTCAACGAAGAACACCCAAAAACACGTGTTTACACCCAAGCAAGCAAATTTCTTTGTTTGATCACTACATTATCACATGTGGAGCTTGATTTTAGGTTTAATTTTCTTCAATTTCGTATTCTACAAAAGCCCCAACTACACCCGCATGTAAGGTGCATCCTTTTTGCTATTTTATTTTGATTTCTAGTGTTATTTTGATGTTGTAGCTATTATAGAAATTGTGTTTTGCGAGTGTGGTGCGGATTTGGATTTTAGATGTGTTAATAGGAGCTAAGTTTGAGTAACACCAAGTGTTTGGTTAAATGCCTGCATGGCTTTTTTCTTCTTATTAATGTTTATGTATTATTGAAATTATTGGTGCTTGAAAAGGAAGAGATTTTCAAAGAGACTTCCTTAAAAAATTATACCAAGTACTATATTAATATGTGTTGTTGGTAATGTTAAATTTTTTTTGGGTAAATTATAGACTTCTAGCCATTTTAACGAGATGTATATTCTACTATTGTGTTCTTCGTGTGGTTGAGGAGTTTGGGTTCTCAGTAAGGCATTGGGAAGTTAGTTGTTTATGTAGTTAGCCTAAAGATTGGATATTGTGTATGCTGTAAGATTGGTTTATATGTCGTAACCGGGTTTGAATTGTGGATGCAGCAAATTGTAGTAGGTGAAAATCGTGTCTTGAAGACACTATTTGTACTAAATAGTTGAAATCATATCTCTGAAAAGTGAAACTAGACAAACTAAATTCTAATCTTTGGCAAAAACGAATGAGATTCACAATCATTATTGTGTCGACACATTGAAATCTTGTCTTCCAGACACAATTAAGATAGATTTTCAACCAAATGCTTGAAATCTTGTCTTTGTAAGATTGAAATTTCGATTTAAAGACACGAGATCAAGTGCGATGGTTTTGGAATTACTTTTGGCACGGCTGTCTTTTTCGAACTTTTCTAATAAAATGTAATTTTTCTCTTTTTCCGGTGATATGTGATATTTACCGAAATTCCTTATTATCTAAAAAAAAAAAAGTATATTTATAAATGAATCAAATAGTGATTATCGAAATCCCAAAATAGTTATTACGATGATTGAGGAAAATTGCAAAAAGTCCAAGTATTAGTTTGATAATTTAAAAGAATCTCATAAGGCAAAGTGTTCCTCAAGTTCACGGAAAAAATAAATAAATAAAATGCTGAAGAGATAAGATGAAAAATGACGTAAGTGTTTCAGAAATAGAAAAGAACGATTATGAAAATTGGAGCTATGAATTGGAAGCTGCCAATTTAATGGATGATCTTTAAGTTACTGGAGTTTAATTCCATTTTAGCATATATGGCATCTATTAATAATTTCTGTCAAGACCTATTAAGCTCAAGGAGTTGTTTCGTAAAATCAAAAACTAAAAATTCATAAAAATAGATAAGACAGCAAGAGCAACTCTCTCTTGAATTTTAAAATTTGTCAAGTGACACACTTGGAAAATATGGATATCACAGAATTTCTCCAGCATTGCAGTTTGAAGTCAATTCTTCGTAGTATTATATAACTATTATTATTATTCTTGTACCAATCTATCACGAGATATGATCCTTAACAACTATTAAATTATCAAATCAATCAAGAAATCCAAAAGTAACATAAAAACTAATTACAACTTTTTTCAATAAAAAAGATGGATTACTACTGCATTAAAAGAAAAATTTTACAATATTTGATACTTTTAACGGGGTACAATGCACTGTTATAGATATCGGGGATCTTTAAAGAAAATTTATTTTTGTAGGAGGTGCCATAATGATACATAACTTGTGAGAGATAGGGTTGGTATATTAGTTCGAAATAGTGAGCTTAAATGAATCTTATATGACATTTGAAATTCCACAGCCCTCTACGAGTTATTTTTGCAACCTGATCTGACAAGTAAAAATGAAGCATGAATATATTGTTTAGAGGATGGTACCCTAAATGAGACTTTCCAATGTCACAAGTTTATCCTCAAGCCCATTTTTCAATTTTTGTATATAGAGATCCATATAATGTAAAGCCCATCACCAAGGTCCATTTAATTTTCTTGTATATAAGGATTTTCCTCTTATGTGCAGTTATCCAATAGATTCAAGATTATCCTTGTAGAACTAAGTGTCACACTTGTTACTATTAAAATATACCATACATGATAAGTGATATCAGAGTGAGCTTTTGATTCAAAATGGAGGAAAAGAATGCTATTAATGTTGCCATTGAATATAATAAGTCACTCATGACTCATTTCAGGGTTGATGAGTTGACCATTGAAGAAAGCCCCCTAGAGGTAGAGTATCGATAGAGGCTAGGTGGTTAAGACATTATGACTATAATAGACTATGTCTATGAAAGCGTAGAAGAAGGCTTATGTAAGCTTGAAGGAAGATCCCAAGAGAAATTTGCTGCTTTGAACTAGTCTATAGTGATCTTTAGAGGCAAAATTAGAAGAGATGGGGATTTTAAGGCCTAAATCCAGTAATATCTTAAGGTCAAAGAGACACCTACTCAGGTAAGGGCAAAGGCAAGTAGATATGTTTAAGGCCTAAGAAGTTTTGGGAAGTCAGGAATGGCAAGGAAATAGATAATTTCCTCTCAAATGTGAAGCAATAGTTTGATGTAGTAGGGGTACTAGACAATGCATTAAGGCAACTCGCATGCTTCAAATCATGTGGCTATGTAATGGTATCATAAATGATCTAATAGCTAATACTATCTGAACATGAGAAGAATTTACGGATGAATTTTGAGCTTAGTTCTAGCTAAGCAATGCTAAGAAGGATGCTTAAGCTAAGTTGAGGCAATTGGACTATATGGTGTCCACTAGGGATTATCTCCTAAGGGATTAAAGTTTTCAATAGGCTTTGACTTCTACCATCTTATAGTCTTCTTTATAGTCTCCAGTATACCATCCATTTGTGGTTTTGTCCCATACTCTATGTTCTAATTATATAGACTACTATCATAATCTACTCTTCGTCCTATTTCTTGCTCCACATAGTAAGAGATTGAAACTTCTTTCACTCTTATGTATAGGTTAGCTATCATAATTGGTTGTTTCCATATACCATAAAATTACTGCTACAACTCCAATGCCTAATAAGTAGTATTCATATGATTAGTGGTTAATTTAAAACATCGATAATTAATATCCAATTTTTCCATTGGAAGTCCACCACATGTTCAAATGTTCTATCTATTCCTTAGAGTCAAGAAGATGGAAAGCTTTCCTCTACCGACTGTTTTATCTAGGTAACCCTTAATATTAATAGTCAAATAAGCATTATATTTTCTTTTTGTACTCAACTGTACTTCCATTTCAAATCTTCACAAATCACTCATATATCTTTCTTTTACTTCTACACAAAACATTCTTCATACTAGTTAATTGAACCTTCATCTTATATCCTTAGTACTTTTTCCCTATATTACTTTTCTTGCATACAATTTGTTTCACTGTATACATGTCATTAAACTCTCTTTAATTATACTCATTATGATCTGAATCACACTTTATTTTCCAAAAATTGATCAACCATATGAGCAATCTTCTCTCGTCTTCCTCACTTCATGTAGTAAGAGATTTGAAACTTTTGCACCAGCACTATTTGGGAATTTGATCAATTTTCATTACTCTTACCTCATAGAAAAGACAAAATAACATACACCCTAGAATTAATTTATAGGTCTAGCCCTAATTTAAAGAAATTATGCTTAAGTTAGCTCATTAAATTGATGGTAAGGACAACAACTAATCAATAAACTTATCTTAAGATGATTTAAGAGGTTTTGGGATTGGTTTTCTCATTTCTATTTTCTTTTACAATCTTATGTTTTAAAGAGAGAGTCAAATGAAAACACAAGAGTAACAATTGGTATTGTAGACAAATTTGCATCATTAAATGGTAGAAATTTATAAGGAGTTTCAATTTTTTTATGAAGAATGACATGCCATACAACTCAAACATAGATGTTAAGATCCTCAATTTGCTAAGAAAATTGAGACCTAAGCCTATTTGGATTATCCATATAACCAATGATCTCTCTTACATAATAGGAAAATGTGTGCAAACAATCACTTTAGTATCATTGGATTACAACTTAAAATAAAATTGTTAGATTATACACTAAGCCATGGTTCTAGCATATCTAAAAGTGGAAGTTGTTTTGAACCTTGAATTGTTAGGATTGTGTTGCGTGTTTTGACCATATATATATGTATATAAAATGATGAATCTACTTATTACATAAAGTAAGAAATAGCCTATTTGCGATTGTGGAATACTTATGTATTTACATAGTTGTTATGTATTAAGCTTTACAACTCACCCCATTTGACTTTTATCTTTTTAGTAGATGAAGATTTCTTTAATTTTTATGACAAACTTATTAACAATTTGCATGACCAAAGTGGGAGCAATAGAAGCAATAATTGCTATCAATTTGATGATTAGATTAGATGATGGCTCTTTTCCTTTTTTTCCCTTCGCAAGAGACTTTGGTTAAGTTGATATTATTGCTAACCTTTTCTTTTTATGTTTTATTTGGATTAAGTATTTAATGATGATAGTTATGAGAGTTTATAGAGATTCCTATAAATATTTGTAGATATTAACATGAATCTATATCTTGGCATATTCTTATAATTGTTGGCAATATGTAGTAGAACCGATGAATCTTTGCATGGGGCATAACACTAACAAAAGTGTGACACTAATACTAATATACTATTAAGATGATGAGTAGTGGGGAATCTAAAGCTTAGCAGAATTCCAATTTTTTTTTTAATGAAACTTTTCTTTGATACGAAAAATATAGGTAGGTTAACAATTTGTTTATCTTTGTTTCCTCTTGGAGCTTAATAAGACAGGAATTAACTAATATTTATGGAGATTTCATTAAAGTATATGAAGGTCTATTGGTTATATACTATGGATTTCTAGTTGCTTTTTCACCCTTTTTGTACTCATGCTATGGTATTAGTAATCGTCACAATCTCGATTAGGGGTATGACAAATAAAGAAATAAATACCTATTACATATAAATTACTCATTGTTAGAGGATATAACCACAAGTGAAAGCATTACTAGATTGTGTTTCTTGTGCTTGTTATATATTAGGGGCTTGCTCATGTAAATTGTATTATTGGAAAACCATTTGTTTTAAACCATCTACTAGAGTACATGTATGAGGTAAAAAATTGACTATTATAGGCAATGATGATGTTATAATGTATAATTATAGTGCGTGCATGTGTGTATGTATATATATATATATATATATATATATATATGTAATTAAGCTAACCTTAGGATAATTACTTCAATACATGGAAAATACTAAGATATCTCTACTACATAGATAATAATAAACCCCCTCAATCTCATGATGTAAGAGTTAGCGTAAGACTAGAGCAATGATTAATAAAGCCTGATGTACATAGATTCTTGGTAAGGATATCAGTACACTAATGATGGTTAGGAATCTAGCAAATGAAAACCTAATCGATAGCAACCGTTTCATAAACAAAGTAATAATTAATATCACGAGTTTTTTTATTTATCATGTTACACAAGGTTTGATGATAAATAAACCGTACTAATGTTATCATAGCATAAGATGATAAGGTGTTGAATAAGAACTCTGATTTCTTGAGCAAGATAATAGATCTAGGTAGATGTAGCCACAATATATGCAAGAGCTTTGTATTCAACCTCAATGCAACTCTAAGACACTTTATGTTGTTTCAAAGATTGCCATGAGATAAGGTTGCGATGAAGATAGTAACATAATATGTCGCCGAGGTAAGGTGTAGATTATGCGTAATGGAGGAAACTAGAGAGGATGACTAGGATACAACGACAAAGGAAGGGTTTAAGGTAGTTATGTAGGGTTGATTATACTACATTGTGCTAGTGGCGGCATGGTTAAGCATAGGAAGGTCAATGTGTGTTTCAGTGGTGGCGGTCAACGAAAAGGAAGATGATGGTCATTAAGAAGCTGATTGGAGAAGAAGATATATGATGATAAGGGAGATTATGGAAGTGGGTAAATTCACAATAGGTGAGAAGGTCATAGTAGGAGATAACAAGCAATAGTGATACAAGGATACCAAAGATGATGGATCTGATGGGAGAAAATAAAAAGAAAAGAGTTTGGCAAATAATATAAAAAAAAATTAATTTTTAGCATTTCCTTTTACCCAATGCTTTAATACTATGTACAGGGTAAAGAATTGAGTATTATTGAGAATTATGATGTTATAATGTATAATTATAGTATATACATGTGATCAAGCTAACCCTAGGATAATTGCATCAATACATGGAAATTACTTAAGCATTCCTAATACATATACAATAGTCGTATCACTCATTGTAAATTCTAGATGAAAAGTTTATGGGTCAAGCTTCTTTATGAGGAAATTGGGTGGTTACAATAGAAAGATCCATAAACGTCATGACAAAAGTTGAATTTGAATAATGGATAAGCTTGTACTATTAAGTTATTAGTAATCAAGTCTCTTTTAGGTTATCATGTTTTCTTTCCATACCAAGCTTAGAGCTTGCCAACTTGAACAAATAGTGCAAATTATGGAAATGGAAAATTGGTAGAGACATTTAACTACTCTTTTCTCTTGAAAATTTGAGAGAAATGGATGAAAATGGAAACAACTTAAAGTTTCTAATGCACTTGTTATAACAATCAATGTAAAAATGAAATAAGGATGATTTTACTATTGTGTGCTTGATTCCTCTTTGTTTCTTTTTATCAATTGTAACCACATAAAGATATTGTATTTCTATACATGAATTGGAAATTTTACCCTTTTTCTATTTCCACTTGTTTCCTTCCATTTCTTCTCCCTTAAAATTTGCTAAAACATAATGTTTTGTTTACTTGTGGAGGTACCCTAACGTACGTTGTTGAATCTAGGGTTCATTATTTGATTTTAATGATAACAAAAAAAAAGTATATATCTAAACATGTTGATTTTGATAAGAACAAAACAAAAGTGAATGATTAAAACTAAGTTCTATTTAACCATATTAAGATAATTGAATAAGATCGATTAATTTGATTAATAATTAAATATATCAATTATCTCTACAACAAATTTAATCTTTTGAGTGGTGATCAAATTATCTTGAAGATAGATGGAAAAGTGTATTTGTTTGTTGGTTGTCAAAAGTATCTTTAGGTGATATTTGGCCTACCAACATAGCAGCTCAAGGAAGAACCAAGCTGATGGTGTAAAACCCTGAAAAACATAAACAAAAGCTCATTGTCCTGAAGGAGCCAACATGCCAGTTCACTTGCCAATGTTCATGCCGGTGTTCATACCGGTAGTGTACTTTATTACCAACTTATCGATAAGGGCAAGGTATCGGCATATCGGTAAGTCTAATTTAAGTAACCTTTAGAGCATTTAATGCACTAGAATGGGAAGAATTAAATAAGTTGATATAAATGCTCAATAACCCGAATAAGGACTGGAGAGAACTGATCTTTTGCTACAATATTCCAAAATCATTTTGTGCTTTTATTGTCCATTATTCTCATTGTCTCTTATACCCTAATTTGCTAATATTTAGAGAGGTTTGAAGTGTAGTGCTTATGAGCTATTAATTACAAAGTATTGAGAGTTAAAAACACTACATTAATAATATTTGAGATTGTGATTTGTGTTGAGAGTTGTGAGTGTGAAACTTATGTAATCAAGTTTGTATTTGTGTAGCTCTTAGAGTTTAAATTGAGAAATCAATAAAGTGGTGTGAAGTCCTTGGTTGGAGCCATTATGTGTCCATGGACACTAGGGAGGCAGTCCAAACTCCACATTATATCCAGGCTTAATCTTCTTTATCCCTATCTCTTTTAGTTTCTGCATTTATAATTGTTTTTATTATTATCATGATTATGCTCATTGTTACTTTTAGTACTTAATTTCGAAAAGAATTGCAATTTCTCCTTAAAACCCAATTCACCTACAAACCCTCCCCCCCGGCCGCCGCTCCTGAGTTTAGCCTAGTATTCTTCAATTGGTATTAAAGCTAGTCTCTAAATCTATTGCTTAACCACATTTATAGTAAAGATCCTAGCATTAAATGCACTAGGTTTCATGGAAGGGCAAGCTATAAATAGACCACTACTCTTAATCGGGAATAATTATCCTTATTAAAAATGTAGAATGAGTATATTCTTAAAAGCACAAAATAGATTATTGTGACAAGTGGTGGATAAAGGACCATCCAAGATAGAAGACAAGGAAAAAAATAATTACACTGATAATGATTGAAAATTATTAAATTTAAATGAAATAGCTATGAATATTTTACATTGTACCATTAATGAAAATGACTTTAATAAAGTTTATACATACAAGAGTGCTAAGAAAATTTAGGAAGAGTTAAAAAGTATAGATGAAGGAACTAGCCGTGTACGAGACACAAAAATAGGCTTACTTTGTGGCCGATTTGAAAATGTCAAGATAGACTCTAATGAAACAATTGATGAGATACACAATAGGTTCATTAACATTATCAATCCTTTAAGTGTCCTGGGTAAATCCTTTACTAACCTTGAGATCAATTCCAAAATTCTTAGATCTTTGCCAAGAGATTAGAAAGTCAAGAAAATCACTATTGAGGAAACTCATGATCTTAACACAATGCCAAAAGAGCAACTTTTTGAAACTCTTAAAACTCATGAGATGATTAAGAAGCAAGGAGAAGAATCTAAAAAGAAAACAATTACTTTGAAGGCATCCAAGGAGAGCTCAATTAGCAATGAAAGAGAAGATGATGATGATGTAGCCATGATCACGAGAAATTTCAAAAAAATCATGAAGTTCAATAGAAAATTAGCAAAAAATAAGGATGAAAACATATCTCAATCAAAGAAGGAGAAGAAGGAAGCAATCGAGTGCCATAGTTGCCAAAAATTAGGTCACATTCAATAATATTGCCCGGATCTTAAAAAAGCTAAGAAAGGAGCAAGGAAAAAGGCTATGATGGTGACTTGGAGTGATAGCAATTCAAGTGACTCAGAGGGAAAAATGTGCTTTATGGTAATAGACAATGAGGTATGTTCTACTTCAAATGACCCTTCATTTGATGAGCTCAAAAATATGTATGATGAGTTACTTAAAGAATTTATTAAGGTTCCAAAGAAAAACAAGATAATGAAACAAATGATGATTGAAATAGGAAGTGAATTTAATCTATTTAGAAATAAATATAATAAAGTGAATGATATCAAAGAAAATTTAGCAAAGGACAATGAGTACTTAAGATTAGAAGTTGATAAATTAAATAAAAATAATGAAGAATTGAATCTTAGGAATGAGGAGTTAGCTAAGAAAAATGATAAATTGAAAGAAAAGTGTAATTCTCTGAAAACAAAAGTTGAAAGTATGAAAAATGAGGATAATTTGGTTAATAGGCTAAGAGAGCTTCAAATTGAAAATCCTATTTTGAAGTTTAACCTAAATGATTCAAAACAAACTATAGCTAAGTTTATAAATGGAGAAAAGAATTTAGATAAGCTCATTGGTTCTTAAAGGTAAGGATTAGACAAGACCGAAATTGGCTATAGTAGGGAATATATTTACAAGTCTTACAAAAGTTACTTTGTAAAAACAACAACTAAGACTTAGAACTATTGTGATAGATATGGTCATATTGCTCATACATGTGCAATATGTCGCAATACCAATTTGAATCATAAAGGTAAAATGGTTTGGGTTCCAAAAGAACAAAGATATATTATTGCAACTAACCACAAAGGATCCAAACTCACATGAGTACCAAAAAAGCAATTACATCATTTTGTAGGAACTTCAAGTGGAAGCAACTTAAGAAACTCAAATGGAGAATGCTCAAAGAAAATTCAAAATGCTTCCAACATGGTATTTGATTTAAGAAACTCATTCAAAAAGTCTCTATACAATAACTAACATATTTTGTGTGCACTTAAAGTTCTTTATGCTTGCTTAGTTTTCATTGTGCACATTTTTGTCATCTATTGATTTCAATGACAACTATAAGCTCCCACATATTTAAATATTCTAATATTTTATGTTTAAATGATTGGCTTGATTTAATTATCAAATTATGCATAGTTGATATATCCTTAACCACATTTGAACCTCTCTACTATCTTCCGAACTTAAATTTCTTCACCTCTTGGACTCCATCCCAATCCTTTCTTCCTTCTTGAAATGTGAAGGGAATTTCTCGTGATCTCGATCCCTATCATTACCTCAAGAGTAGTGAAGATTTGTCGTCGAATCTATAGACCTTTTCCTTATTCTTTGCTAAAATAAATTGTTCTACACCATTTCAATGTGTCCTCCAGCAACTCTAATCTTCTTAACCTCGAATGGACTCATAGGCAGTAATTTAATTTCCTTTCCTCTCTATATGAAAGTATAGCATCTTTGAAACCTATCAAAATTTACCCTATGTTCTAACTACCAAGGTATTCCCAGTAAAAGATTGGCTACATCTATAGGTGCCAAGTCATATAGCTCATTAACATACTCTTGATTGACAATTGGTACCCTAACTCACTTGTTAACATTTATCTTCCTTTCAGTTCTAAATCAATGTAAATTATATAGCCTAACAAGTTGTTTAACTTGCCAAATTATGAGAAAAAGTCGTGAAATCAAGTTTACATAGTTTCCCCTATCCATCGTAACTAAGTAAGCTTGTTCTTTACGGTCCCATGAGTGCAAAATATGTTTTCTCTTTGATGTACTCCCTATACTCTCATTAATATCTTTAAGCTATTGTTTTGCTAGCATTAGAGGCAAATTCTCATTCTTCCCTACTTTGTGAACTTTTTCTCCATCAAACTAATCCAATTTTCCTTCAGTACCCTTCACACCCTCTTCATTATCTTGATAAACTATCTCATCTCCTCCAAACATTGGTACCCAGCGATTAGGACATTATGCTGCAAGATGTCTATATCCATAGCATTTAAAGCATTGCACTTCTTTAGGTTTTTGCTTAAAACTCCCAACAACCTAACCCTTTTAAACCACCTTTAACCTAAGCTTTTCCCTAATCTATAGATTTTTCAATACGTCTACCATCACCCCTCTCAATCACCTTATATTCAACAATCTCTTTAATCTTAATCTCTTTAATGATAATCGGTTTAAAAGATACTTAAGGTTTAATAAAATGTCTGAGCCTTTATCATTCTACCTTAACATCCATTTACATCACCACTTCTAATGTATCACATCTCTTCAATTCAACTACACTAGAGATCTCAAACTTCAACATCATATAAATCTAACAACCATCTACTTTAAAGGAGTCATTCAAATCACGGTAAATGCTCAACTTCTCAAACTCCTGTATATACTCGTTTAGACTAACAATTCTTTACCTCAGTATTTGCAACCTCTCATATAAGTCCTATTTATAATAATCTAGAACAAAACGATGACGCATTAGATCCTTTATTTCCCTCTACGTAGTAATTTCTCCTTCCCCAATATGTGGCCTATTACTCAAGACATTCTTCCACTACATAGTTACATAGCCTATAAACTCAATGGCAACTCATTTCACTCTAACCTCTTCTTTGTAGTCATAATAATCAAAAGGTTTTTCCTCCTTGTCTTCCAACTCAATATATTTATCTATATTCTTCGCACCATCATATGAAGGAAACTTTAACTTGACAAAAGCCAAACCTCTATTTTGTTGTGGCCTCTTACCATGTTGTTCATTCAACTCCTCATCTTCCTCATCAAACACAAGATTGTTCATGACCCCTCTTCGACCTATATCTATTCTGGTATTGTTAATGTGTACTTCATCTAGATGTCTATAACCTTAGGCTCCACTATGGCCACCCTCATTATTGTTAACTTAACGCTCACCCATTACATCCCTAACATCTCCTCTTGTTGCATCCCTAATAGCATATGCTATGTATGTTCCAAAAGCATAGAAATTTTTATCTTGCCTATTCATTAGAGTTAGCATCCTATTATTCAACTCTACCATATATTTAGTAGGAGTCTCTAGCACAGTAATCCTGGACCTCCTTTCATTAGTTCTCTCTTCAGTAATATGTCCTAACTCCATACACTTAGTCATTATCATAGATAACCACACCAATCTCCTCAAAGATCTAACAACAATAATTTCAATTCACAAAGTAAAAATTTACCTTATGCAATTGCAACCCATTGCAATGTAGCACCTAGTTGTTGCCCACTGCAAACCCTAATGACTGTTTGTCACGATCCTTGGCTATGATACCAAATTATGATATGCCTCGACCGAGGTCACAATAAAGGTGTCATCATGGAAATTGATATGATCAACCCCTTTAGTGATTAGGATTAAATTGAAGAAAAATATCCTCAATTCCTATTTCAACACACTAGTGATGATAGAAATTGATAAGAATAATTAAATTACCCAAAACGCTCATAGAGTAATTTAGATATCAAAGGAACAAGTATTTGATTCAAGAGCAAGAAAATTCATGCTTAGAATGGACTAAACTCAAATCAATGATCAAGAGTTACAATGTCTATTCTCCATCAAATGATTCCATTATAATGGATAAAAATAAGACCTTAAATTCTAGTAGAAAGAAATCCTAACATAACAGCAATATTGTAACTAAATTAAATATAAATAAATAAGAAATTTCACAATTAATAGTCAATGGCACAATCGTGAGCTAGTTCACAAGCATGATCATACTCGTGTTTCTCTCAGGTCAAGATGCACCCCTTTTTCTTTATCAATACGGCCATATTTCTCATAGCGATGACCATGTTGATGATCATGCACAATATGCAAGTGTACACTACGCTATCAACCTCTTTGCTATCTCTAAAACTTCAATTTCTCTACCTCTTTGACTCCATCCCAATCCTTCACACCTTCTAAACATCTTAAGGAAATTTCTTAAGACCTCAATCCCTATCATGCCCTTTAGACATGTAAAAAATTTCTTAACTTAATGATTTTCTCCTTTCTTCATGTTAGTTCTATTCTCCAACATCCCACTAGTTCTAATAATATTTAACATATCTTGATTGACTTCAAAAGCTTGTTTTGGAATTTTTGTTTGCATAATATTAGTTGGTACAATTCTCTATTTAAATTTTGGTCATTTAGAACATAATTCTGATTGCTCCAAACTACTACAATGTTTGTCTTGGCCTTACATGTATACTTTTTAAAGTTGAGAAACTAAGCATCACTATGCAGTACCATGTAGTGCCTCAGTTACACTAGATAATTCCTGAATGTTCTCACTCATTAATGTTCATGTCACACCCAAAAAAGTCTAGCTGTAACAACCCGCCATATATATGTAAAACCTATAAGGTTTAGATTAAAAATGAAATAATAATAAGGTAATAACAGGAGGTAATTAAATAGTAAATATATGACGAGGGGCAATTTTGTAAGAGTAAGAGAACATATATAAAGGAATGGAAGAAAACCCTAGCCTATATCTTATACACTCTTTTTTACAAGGAGCCTTCACCTCCCTAAGATAGAGCCTCCTCGTAAAGAGAATAACAAATAGGAAAAGTAATAAAGGTAAAGTATTGATCCATCAATCTAAAATTTGTATTGAATTTGAAATTGATCATGAATTCATTTTTATGAAGGTTTCTAGGATTATTACAGGGAGTATTCAATAGGCAAATTGTGGGACTAGCCTAAGGATTACAGAAGGTAAAAATTTCAATTAACATGTATATGTAGATTTGATGTTAGTGAAAAGGGATGGAAAGGAAGAAATATGATTGAAACATTAAATTTTATGTTGGTATTAGAGTTTAGAAGGTGCAGATTTTAGATTCTATAATGAGTTAGGATTGAGTTTGTTATGGGGCTAAGAAGTTTACTTAATGGTAGAAGAGAAACAAGAGCATAAAGCATGGTCGTAAACATGCTTGTAAACCCTTAGGGTGATGTTAGTAAAGGAAATATGGCATGCTCGTAAACCTTTAGGGTAATGTTAGTAAAGGAAACACATGTGTGAAGGAAGGAAATTATGGGCATGAAGTTAGAAACTAAATGGATGAAATGTTTCTAGTCAAGAGAAGGACCTTAATCTAGATAGTGAACCCAAGGGTGTTAAGATCAGAGAGAAGTACGGTAGTGTTTCTCCCCCTGATCCTTTTCTTTCCCTTTTCCATTTGCTTTTTTTTTTTTCTTTTCCTTTCTAAAACTTATCTAAACATTTTAGAGTGTTTTATAACAATTCGTAAACCTAAGATGAGGCTAATAGCATAAATATAATGATTCAAGAAAGTATATAATGAAATAACATTAGAGTTAGAGTTGTAGAACATAAAAGTAGGTTACTAGTGAAGATATGCTTTGTATTGTACTTTAGGTGTAGATATGTGTTCAAGTTCTATTGTAATTGATTCAATTATTCCTTGGGATCTAAATTTGTATTACCTTTATTTGTTATTTATGCTTGTTTAGTGTAGTTGAAAATAAACTAGACTAACAAATATTTGAAATGAAAACTATTTGCTACGTATGCTTAACTGGGGGGTCACACTACCAATGATACATCGAGCCAAGAACTAATAAGGACAGCAATATTAGAGGACGAGTCAAAGGCAGATTTGGCTCGAATCTAAATGGAAGATAAATCAAGGATAAGCAAACCATAGTTGTCTACAACATATGATACACCAATGAACACTTGTGGACTGATTAGTCAAGTTGATATGACATATGACTTAAGTTAGATTGGGTTACTAACTACCAAACCTTACTTAAGGGTATAGATAAGAGTAAGTAAGAAAGATGAACTTACAATGTAGGCAAGAACAAATTAAAGGGAAGAAGATGAATTCTATTGATGATAACTAGTGTTGCAACTACAAATTACAAAGGTATTTATACCCAGCTGTCTAAGGTAAGCATACAAATCAAGACATTTACAAAATTGGGGCACTTACCTAAAAGAGAAATTACTAAGAAGAATATACATTGTAAGGTTAACTCTGAAATTAGGAGGATATTTGGGTAGCTTTCATACTGGTACTTATAGATACCTCATTTTTACCATTTTCATTTTAATATTTTTATTGAGCTAGAAATAAAGAAAAATAAATAAATAAATAATAAAAAAAATTAAAAGAAAAGAGGAAAAAAATAAAAATATATAAAGTGTCAAATCAAGTCAAGTTGAGTTTAGTTGAATTAAGTTGAGTCGTTTGGGATCAAATCGAATAACGATATGTATTTAAATTAATAAATTCTTAAGTCATTAAAGGATTGGAATTGATTAAAATATTTTATCCCAATTTGATATAAAATGGACATTTTATCTAATTTATATTAAGCTAAAATAGACTTAGGGTTTATTAAGTAGATTATTAAGCCAAATCAAGTTGGATTAGGTCAAGTTCGAAAAATAGAAAGCCTAACTTAAGATAGGATTTCTAAAAATTAGGTCGAATCTTTAAAGAATCATTATCGTATCTTCTGTATTTGAGTTTATTATCATATCTTTAGATACGAAATATTCAATTGTGGGTATTATAAATAGAAATTCAACGGTAAACTTGAGGATGCTTTTCGCAATCCCCAACACACAACACATTCACCACATAATCACTCCACATCACTACATTCACTCTCTTACATTCACAATCAGATTTACGACCCTCACCAACACCTGCCTCACTCACATTAGCATCTCACACACATCTTCACCTAACGACAGCACACATGCAACACGATCAACTCACTTTTCCTCAATCACTCGCACAATTCCACTTATAGTTCCACATACATACACAGTCCAAATAGCAAATTAAATTTCACTCTACTATACGCCAACACGAAATCACACACCATGCACAAGCCAATCCGACCCGTGTTCTCTAGTCTAATAGTTAGGTTTTGTCCTTTTTGTTTATTTTATTTTCTTTTGGTTTAGTTTTTCTTAGTTCTTTCAGTAAACTGTTAATGGTCCATACTATTTTTTTTTTTTTCTTTTTCTTGCAGGTCCTTATATCAATTCTCATAGAATAATATTTTATACATAATTTGCATATTCATCAAGAATCACTTTTTAAGCATATTGTATTTTTTACAAAAATTACATCTTTAAACTTATTATATTTTTAGAAAAAATCACAAATTTTAGAAAAATTGCACTTTTTTAGATAAAATTGTACTTTTTTAAAAAAATTGCATATTTTAAATACAATAGCATATTTTGTATATTTAGGATAAAATTTGCATATTTTATATCTAGGTCGCATATCTTAGAAGGTTATGATATGACTGTATAGTTTCCATTGGATTTGCATTTTTTTTTAATTAGGCATGTTGGGAATTTTCAGTGAAAACTGAATTTTGTCACTTGTTAATTTTTCATAAAATAAAAATTTTTAATTGATGTCTTTTCTATGGTTAAAAATCTTTTATGTGGTTTAGACTTCTTTTTTGCAGTATGTTTTCCCTGGTTTAGGCTTCTTTTCCATGTTCTAAACATCTTTTCCATGGTTTAGACTTTTTTTTCATGTTCTAAGCATCTTTTCCATAATTTAGGCATCTTTTTTATGGTTTAGGCATTTTTTCTATAATTTAATATCTTATTCATAATTTAGGTATCTTTTCTATAGTTTAGGCATATTTTCCATGGTTTAGGTCTTTTTCTCATGTTCTAAGCATCTTTTCCATAGTTTAGGCTTATTTCCTATAATTAGACGTCTTTTCCATAATTAAACGTCTTTTCCATGATTTAGATATCTTTTTTATAGTTAAACATCTTATCCATAATTTAAATATCTTTTTCTATAATTTAGGCTTTTTTTTTCATGGTTAGACATATTGTTAATAGTAATTGCATTTTTTTCATAAAATAACACGTTTTTCATAATAATTGCATGTTAGCATAATTTCATAAAAGTTGCATCTTTTATTTATTTATTTTTTTCTCATTTAGGTGCTTTAGGATTTTTTTTAAGTTTTGTCACAAAGCAGTTTGTCCAAAAAATAAAAAATACTAACTTAAAGTCTTTTTCAAAATTAAGTCTTTAGGTTCTTTTTTTTAATTGTGAATAAAAATTAGTTTTTTTAAGGATTTTTCTTAATAAAAATAAATTGGTTAAAAAACGTAAACCTGACTCAATTTTCAAATTAAGAAAGATTAACCCACTAAATTTTTTCTAAAAAAAAAAAAAAGAACTACGTTAGTTTAATCTCAACTAACAGGTATATAGGCATCTTTAAGGCAACCATGAAAAAAAAAATTTTAAATAATTTTTTTTTTTCCTTTTTCTGAAAATTTCTTAATAAAAATTGATTTTAGTTATATTTTACATATTTGTGTATTTTTTAGTATTTTTAGAAAAATAAAGCCCATTAATATTTTTATCTTTTACATAGTGACTTAATCTTAATAGGTTAGCCTTCGAACTTAGCTTTTTCTGGTTAATTTTGTGAAAATAAATTTTTTTAGAAAATCCACAAATTAGTAGCCCGAAAACCCTAATTTCATTTTTTACTGGTTGAATTGGTTGGTGACTTCAATCTTTAAAATATTTTTTTAGAAAAATATTTCTTTAATTTAATGTCGAGTAACTTATATTAAGTAGATTGAGCTTAATATGGATTAAATTAAGAAAAAAAAAAAAAACCAAAGCATGACTCGACAATACTAAAGTCAAAGGATAGGGATAGTTGACAATATTTGAGTAGTTGAGTGTTTTGAGCAGAGTAGATCCTAGATACTACTGGTCGAGGACATAGAGTAACTTAGTATGCAAATTGGATCTTGGTTGGCAGCTATTCCTAACGAGTAATCTTCTATGGATGCTTAGAACCTAGGATAAGGTTGGCAGGAACTCAAATAGGTTAGCTTTTGGTAAGACTAACTTAAAATCAAGACAGCTATACATTTGGGTAGGTCAGTTAAGTTGTTTGATTGGCTGACAAGGTCAACTTCAAATTGGCACTTTACAAGGTCTTCAATCCTTGGAATGGTGTAAGGCTTAAAACGGTTAGGGAAGCGGGGAAGGGTGAACCTCAATGATAGGTCAAATTCTTTAACACTTGGGCAAGAAGTGAGAATTCATCAAGCCATACTCTCTAACCCTCTGGCCTAGACTTGAGTAAGGGATTTGGTCTACTAATTCCTATCATCCCCTTCGAGTTAGTTAAGATTTGGGATCAAATCCGAAACTTTTCCTTGCCGATCATCTTCTTTAGGTCGATATGGGATTAAGTTAACAGTATTAACACATTGGATACTCCATAACCTTTTGGTGACTCTAATTAGTATACATTGTCATTAATTTTATAGAGTATTTTGAATGGTCCTTTGACTCAGACAAACAGTTTGTTCTTTCTCTTGTTCAGGAATCCATCTTGGCTTAGATCTAACTAAACTAGGGCGCCGGCTGAAATTGCCTTCTTCTCCTTCCTTTCCCCCTCTGTTGTAGTCTCTATGCAACTCGATCCAATTGTTTGGTCACTTTTTGGTAGATTATGCAAAGGGCCTAAGCTCGGTTTCTAGCTTCATAGTCTTCTTGGTCAAGTACAAGTAATGGCAAGTGATTAGAGGGTAGATCTAGGTTGAAACCATACGCAACTTTGAATGGCGATTTCCCTATAATGATGCAGACAAATTAGTTGTGGGAAAACCTAACTACAAGCAAATAAACATCCTAGTCCATAATGTTTCTTCCCATTATAGATTAAAGCAAGGACCCCAAAGTACTGTTGATGACCTATGTCTAGTCATCAAGCTGTGGATGGTATGATGTACTGAAAAGTAATTTGGTTCCCAACTAATGCTAAAGTCTTCAAAAAGTGACTTGGGAACTTTGGGCCTCCTTCAGATACTATGCTCTTGATGACTTCCGACAAAAGAGAGAAAAAAATATAGATGAAGTATCATTAGTTTTGAGCAGGGCACAAAATGTGTCATTATGTTAAATCTGTCTACGATGACCATGATAGAGTCCTTGCCTCAGGCTATCCTAGGAAGGCTAAGAATAAAGTCCATGCTTAAATTAATCCAAGGTTGAGTTAGGATAAGTAGAGACATTGCTCTTCCTTTCTCAACTCGGCTCTTTGCTCTTTTACAGATCATAACATTTCCACAACCCAAAACATCACTTCAACTTTAGGCCAAAAAAACCTAACTTTCAACAATTGAAAAGTTCTTTTCTCTGCAAAATGATCGAAGAGTCCTCTACTATAGGCTTCTCTTACTAACAAATCCCTCACAAGTCCACACAAAAAGTTTGCCACATTTGAATAGATATCCTTCCTTAACAAAGTATTCAATTATTACACATCCTTCCATTACATCTGACATGGATCAGGCTAAAGTAGGGATATTGGTGGTATTGATCCTTAATGCTCACAAATCCCAATAGCCATATTTGTAGATCGAAGAGGATGGTATGCCTCCTTGAAAGGGCATCGGCTACTAGATTTTCCTTACAACACTTGTTCTTGATCATAATCATAAAACCTTTTAAGAATTCTACCTATTTTCACTAGTCGTTTTAAGAGTATTGGTTGGCTCCTCAAATGCCTAGATGATTCGTAGTTAATGTAAATGACGAATACTTTAGGCAGGAGGTAGTGTTACCATACATGGAGAGCTTAAATAAACACATAAAGCTCTTTATTATACACCAAGTAATTCAACTAGGCTCCTTTGAGCTTCTTACTATAAAATGTAACAAGTTGCTCTTACATGATCGCGGCACCAATGCCGACCCTTAGAGCATTGTACTCCAATTTGAAGAACCTCTCAAAGTCAACTAGAGCCAGAATTAGGGCAAACATCAACTTTTCCTTGACATCAGTAAAGTTTTTTTTCTTATTTCTCTCCCCCATTTGAACTTTACATTCATTTTGGTCACCTCAGTAAGAGGTGCCATAATTGTACTGAAGCCTTGTATGAACCTTCTATAAAAGGAAGCCAACCCATGAAATCTCCTTACGTCAGCACAAAAGGTTAGAGTTGGCCATTTCAATATAGATTGGATATTTTCTTCATCCATTCATAAGCCTCCTCTACCCATGACATAGCCTAGGAAGAACACTTTCCCTTAGCAAAAACAACACTTCTTCAAATTGCTAAACAATCTGTCAGCTTGAAGTATCTCAAACACAACTTAGTGGTGATCCTAATGGCTGAGCAGGTTAGGACTACAAATCAGGATATCATAAAAATACATCATTACAAACTTCCCAATCTAATTGTTGAGCACATAGTTCATCAACCTCATGAAAACTCTTGGTGTATTAGATAAGCCAAGTAGCATGACCAAACATTCATAAAGGCCATGTTGGGTTTTAAAGGTTGTCATCCATTCATCATCAAGCTTCATTCTTATTTGGTGATAACTTGATTTAAGGTCAATTTTAGAGAATACTCATACTCCATGCAGTTTATCCAACATGTTGTTAAGTCGAGGAATGGGGTACCTATACTTAAAAGTAATTTTGTTGACAACTCGACTATCTACATACATCCTCCATGTCCCATCCTTCTTTGACACCAATAATGCTAAGATCACATACGAACTAAGACTCTCTCTCACATATCCCCTCTACTAACCTATTAACTTGCTTATGCAACTTAGCAGCTTGCTCAAGGTTCATTCTATACACTAGTTTGTTTGGCAAGGTGGCACTTAGTGTTAAGTCAATGCCATGTTCTATCCATTGAAAAAGAGGTAAAGCCTTAGGCAATTCCTTAGGGAATAAGTCCTTAAACTTATCAATTAGCCTATAGACTTCTAAGGGCAGATCAATTCACTCCTTCAACTTTAGCAATTGTTTGATTAATAAGAAGGTCAACATGTCTGACTTCATAGCTCTCCTCAACTCAGATTGGCTTAACACTAAAGCCTTCTTCAAACCTTAAGCTAGCTTGGCCTATAGTCCACTGACTTAGGTCAATCTCATCAAGTTCAAGGTGAACTTCCTTCTATCCTTCTCAAATGTATTGGTGTTTCCAAACCTATCATGCATAACTCTTCTGTTAGATAGCCAAGGCCAGCCAAATAGCACGTATGATATTCACATAGGCAAGACATCACAGAGAAATTCATGAGAGTAATTCCCAATTGAGATCAATAAGAATACCTATTAAGATACATGAAGAGCACCCTTCTCATTTAGCTAGTGTAATTTATATTGCCTTGGGTGGGACAAGGTCAACAACTTAAATTTCTAGACTGGGCTAACAAATGCTACATTAATGCAGCTTCCATTATCCATAATCAAGGCACATAATTGGTCCTTAACTTACAATTGATATGGAACGAGTTCTCTCTCTACCCATCCTCAATGGATGACTCTAAGCTCATAGCATGACGGACAACTAAACTCAACATATTTAAGTCTTCAGCATATATCTCTTCTTCAACAAGCTTGTCCTTAACTCCTTCAGCACTTTCTTCTACTTTGATTTCCTCCTCAGGCTCTTCGTCAGTACTGTCAACTTTAAAGGTTGATAATTTTCCCTTAAGTCCATCGGTTTAGACACTAGGCGACTTGTTTTTCGACCAGAGATCCAACCTTTCTCAAACCTCTTAGGTGCCTTCTTCTCGATAAGTTAGCACTTTTGATCAAGTTAGCCCTCTTCTCTTCTAGTTGGCTTCATACTAAAATGAGCTCAAGCTCCACATTGTACAAGTCAATGGATTGAGTAAGTCAGCTTAGTAGAGCTTAAACTAGTCTATTCTTCCTCTACCTTTCCATACGTTGGGCAATCTTGATGGCCTTATTAAGTGTAGGGAGTTGTTGCAACTCAACATCTTTGAGCTCATATCTTCCCCATATAAGAAACCTTAACATGGTTAGGGCTTCAGGCTCATTGACCTCGTAACAAATCATGAGCATTTGAAGCTCCCATACATATTCATCAATAGTACAAATTCCTTACTTTAGCTCTTGCAGTTGGGCAAAAGTATCTTGTAAGTAAGAGTCTAGAATAAACCATGCTCTCATAATCCTCTTCATTTCAGGCAATGTCTGAACTTCTTGGTATTTGTCTCTCCTCCTCATGGCTTGGAAGTTTCTCCTCCACATTGTGGCATAGCCAGAAAACTTTAACACGGCTAGTCTCACCTTATCATAGTCCTCTTATTGATAACAATAGAAATTATTTCAACCTTTTCTTCCTAGTTGAGGTACTCGTCAACATGTCTAGTACCATTGGAGGTTAGAATCTAGAGTTTCACATGGTTAGTAGCTCAAGGTACATGAGCCCTCTTATATGCCTCATAATACTCCTCATCTTCTTCCTATTCTACATCCTCCAAGTTCATCCTTCATTAGGCTGATCATCCTATTCCTCCATTCTGGAATTGTCAAGTTAGGAATTGTCTATAGCCTTTCCACTACTTCTCCAACTCCATGAACATTTTAAGGAGCATTATGAACAATCTCAACAAGTTGGGCTACGGCCATCACAAATTATACGAGTCAACTCTTAATCATCATAGCTATTTCATCAAAGTGTTTGTCCATGCTCCTAAGGGTGGCGAGGTTTGCCTACCATGGTGGTGAACACCCCTATCATTTCCCCCAACATCAGCATTTATACTCATGTTAGTCATCTTCTTCGGTAGTAACTCTAACCAAGCAAACCAAAACACTAATGACAACCACCATACACATTACAAGTACCAAAACGCTCACAAACCCAAACTAAACACAATCATAGACCTAGACTTTTCAATGCAGTACAACCTAGAACTTACTACAATCTACTTATGAAATTATCCCACTCGAAAACTTCAACTACCATGACTACTCAGCTTTCCAAACTTAGAAACATGACATGACAAAGCACATTATAGGCATGATAAAACACCTAACAACTACATAGACTACTTTGCATACAGTTACTATAGAACGTAAACACACACAATACTCATCTATACAACCTTTGATAGGACCTAAAGCAACTCCAATCACCAATACTACCACAACACAACCACTTACTCAATTTCCATATAACATTCAATACACAACACTACTCATAATAGCTCCTCCTCACGAACCTTCTCTCTGATACCATAATGATATGCCATGTCAAAAACCAACAAAGGTAGTGATATAGGTGAATAGGTTGAAACCAAATATGGCTCGAATATGAATGGAAGAAAAATCAAGAATAAGTAAATCACAAGCTATCCAAAGGATATAATGCACCAATGAACACTTGTAGACCAATTAATCAAGTTGAATGATGCACTACTTAAGCTAGACCAAGTTACTCATCACCAAACCTTACTTAAGGGCATAGACAAGAGTATGTAAATAAGATGAACTTACAATGTAAGTAAGAACAAATTATAGGGAAGAAAATGAATTCTATTGATGATAATTGATGTTGTAACTACAAATTATAAAGGTATTTATAGCAATTGTCTTAGGTAAGCATACAAGTCATATATTTACAAACAATGGAGCATTTTCCTAAAAGAGAAAAGTACTAAGAAAAATATACATTATAACTGTAGTTCTTTAATCAATAGGATATTTGGGAACCTTTCATACTGGTACAAATGTTAGAGGATGGGGACAACTAGCAATATCTAAGCCATGGAGTGTTTTAGGCAAAATGGATCTTAAATATTGTTGGCTAAGGAGTTAAACTAACTCAGTGTGCAAACTAGGTCTTGGTCGGTAACTATTCCTAACAAGTTGTCTTCTATGGAGGCTTGAAACCTCAAAAAGGTTAATAGGAACTCAAATAGGTTGTCTCTTGGTAGGATTGGCTTGAAATTAGGATAGCCGAGCTTTTAGGAAGGTTTGCCAAGTTGTTTAGTTGGTTATCAAGGTTAACTTCAAGTTGGAAATCCACAGTATGGTGTAGGGCATAGAGTAGTTAGGGAAGTGAGGAAGGTTAGACCTTGGTCATAGGTTGGATTCTTCAGCACATGGGCAGGAAGTGAGAACTTGCCAGGCTATACTCTCTAACACTTTAGCTCAAACTCAAAAGGAGTCTGATTGGCTAATTCCTACATCCAATGCCCTTAAGGTAGCACCTTGTTTATCTTTGGTCAACGTTGTCCCTTATAAAGTCTCTTTGGAAATCATTCGACATAGATTAGATTGGTGTTCGAGGGGGGCAGTGCTAATATTTTGATAATAGTTAAGTTAGGAGGTGTTTAGGAGCCATAGTGTCAATATCCTAATGCCAATTTAATTTAGGGGCCATAATATTAGTGTTCTAGTTTAGGAATTGTGAAGTGAAGTTATGAATTGCTCTAAGTTTGGGGTTAGTTGCAAATGATCCTAAACTATGTTGTTTGATGGCTAATAAAAGACAATAAATTGGATTGGTTGTAATTTCCATTGCATTTTTGCATGTGAAATTGTGTATTATGCATAGCATGCATATGTGTTTGCAGGTTTCACATACAAAGCTTTAGCTCATCCCTTATTTTTTTTTAGATGCAGGTGCTTAGGTCAAAATTACGAAAATTATTAAAATTCGAGACTTTCACCTACACTATCAAATGGGGTAGGCAGCGATTAGTATTACAATTATGAGGATAACCTTTGAGTTAGACAATTAGAATTTCAATTTATGATTAGTAAATTCTCGTTCAAAATTTGATGAACTTACTTATTAAATATTTTGATTTTATTTGGAAATAAAATTTTATTGAGAATGTTTGAAGATTATAGCAAGTATTTTAGAGTTTTAAGTTAAATGTTTATGCCAGGCCTGTCATTAGATATTAGAGATACATGGCAATCCATGGTATTCTACGTTTAGGGTGTTACAATATACCAACAAATATAACTTAATTGCTCAACTGCTCATGCAATGTAGAGTTTGTTTTTATAGTGTCTAAAAATTGTCCACATTAGCACTTTCTTATAAAGTAGTTAAAAGCTGATCACTACGAAGTTTACTATTTCCATGAACATGCAACATGAAAATTTTTTTGTATTTCACATTTTCTAAAACCATTTGCTGTTAATCAATATCACGATATATAAACAAGTTGACTTTTACTTATCTCTACACTCTCCTTGGTATGATTTTCGTTTCACCAAAAACTGCATGGACTTCTGTATTAGTAAAGTCCAATTGATTTTCAAAATGGTGGAAGCCTAGGTTGCTTTTAATGCTTTCGTGAAAGGTAAATACTTAGGTACATATGTGTCTAACTATAAATAGTAAAAAAACATTCATCGATAGTATCATTTTATGTGTTTTAATAAGTGATGGGTAAATACCAATAATATTTAGACATATATTAATATTAATGGATCCATATTTTTACATATTAAAATTTTATTGGTATTCACCAATCCCTTATCAAAATACGTTATGTATTAGTAACATTAAAACCTTTCTTAATCAATTGTAGTCATCTCAAAAGTAGGGGTAAATTACATTGGAGATGATCCTTATTTGAAGGTTAGTTCAATTAGGGGATCAACGTTTATTTAAGTGAGTCAAGCAAGGAAATTCATTACTAGGCCATTATAACAGCATTTACCCAAGCCTAAATGAACCGTTACTTGTATACTTACACAATTAGCTAGCATTTTCTTAAGATATGAACACGACTTGGAATAAGCTGATGTAGAAAAAAAAAAAACAAAGAAAAAAACATCAAAAATAGCAAAACTCGAAATAGACAAAACCCCATCCACAAAAAAGAAATTGCAATGCAGTAAAAAAGTAACAAACACTTTAACCAAACATTGAGTTCTCTAAATCAAAACCCTAATCCCAAATGTTATTAGAAACCCTAACACAACGAAGTTGAAATAGAAAGCTTAATTGATTCTATAATCAAAAAGATGAACGCAATCTTTGGTAAGTTTAGCATCTCTCTTGATTTTCACTTGATTTTCATTTTGTATTAGTAAAGTCACGTATTTCCTTGTTTGTTTAATTTGCTTCTAGGCCATTAAAGGATTAATAGTTTAGGTCGGGTTAAGTTTTTCAATGGGAATATCATTGCAAAGATTTATTTTTATTTGCAATTGAGTGGGTCTGGAGATGCATGGCATGTTGAGTAGATTTCCTCTTTGAATCATAGACATATGGTGTATTGAATATTATAGGTTTGCAATTTTCTAGGTTTTTTATTTGCAACTTTCTAAGTTTGAAAATTTCTACGTTTTATATATGCAATTTTCTAGGTTTTTCATTTGCAATTTTTTAGGTTTATGTAGTCAATACAAAGAGGTGTCTAGGATACATGAGAATGGAATGACCTAGATTCACAAACTTTTTCCATTATGATCCATAAGCAAACTTCCATAAAGAGTAAATGGTCTCCTTTTTATAATTATATCCTTAAGGATTTTCTCATTGTAAAGATAAGATGATGTATTATAATATTGCATGTTGAAACTATTTGGCTTATTATATTATTAGGGCTTCTTAGTTTTGTAATGTGTGAATAGGATTTTCCGTGCATACTTATAAAAAATAGAAAAAGACAATAGAAAAGCTTGTCTGTTTCCTTTATCTATTTGTTTATTTTTTAATTGATAGGTTGTTTGTTTTACTTTTAGAATGTAATAAAAAGACTTCTTTTGACAAGATGTTTGTCTCCTTTTCCTTATGCAAATGTTGTACCTATACATTTCATCATCCAAACATAAAAGATAAGCAAACCTTTTTTTTATTTTGTTTCAAGTCATGATGGTAGAAAATAAAGTTTTTATTACATTAAACCAAGGGGGGTCTTTCATTACCGATGAGATACGCCCCATATACATAGGTGGCAAATTATCTATGATATATGCCCGCATCAACCAGATATCATTTGCTGATTTTATGGAGGACATACAATGTGGATTAGGTTAGGCGAATGTGGAAAGGATACTTTACAAACCCGCCCATGATCTCTAGTCTTATATATTGATCCATGACAACTCAAGTCTTGCAATCTTTGTATATCATTTCCTGCATAAAGCAGTTAATGAGATTTTTGTAGAACACAACTCTCCAACAAAGAATGTTACGGCTTCTACATCGAAAGAACCTAATGATGGCATGGTCATAGAGGATGAAATTGATTATAACCCTAAGTTAGAATGGAGTGATCTAAACCAAAGGGAAAGTGATGAAGTAAATGGGAAGCATGAGGGCAATGACGGTTCAAGTGCTACCAAAAACAATTTAAGGGCATTGATTATACAGCATGACAATGAAGTGAAGGATTCTAAGGTAAGGCTAGATGGTGATGATTTGACAAACTATGACAATACAAACGATGATCTTGTTGAATCCAAAGAGTTGGAAAGTGAAGATCATGGTGCAAAGAATGATTGTCAATGACATGGTCGTAAGAGAAAGACAAAGCATCATGATTATCCCCATTTTGATGCAGTTGAGAGATTCCTTGTGTTTTCAATATCAATGGTTTACGATGATGTCTAGTAATTCAAGGATGCTATTGTTCAACACTTCATCTTAGATCAACAAGTAGTGTGGTTCCAAGAGAACAACCAAAAATTTCTAGCTTATCTAAATGTAAGGATAAAGGTTATCCCTAGAATATCACTGCATCAATAAACAAAACAATAGGCAAGTTTCAAGTAAATGTATACAAGGAAAGGCATGAGTACCGGCAGGTGTACACTAATAAAGGGCCTAGATCAAAGTGATTGGTACAAGAGTTTAGGGAAACAATTGAATCATCACCTAGAATTGGATTGGGGGAGTTGAAGGAGTTGGTGCAGAGATGACTCGGATTAAATATAAGTTTGAGTATGAGCCAAAGCGAGATAGAAGATCAAGGCAGCTCAGAATTGGATTGGGGGAGTTGAAGGAGTTGGTGCAGAGATGACTCGAATTAAATATAAGTTTGAGTAAGAGCCAAAGCAAGAGAGAATATCAATGCAACTCGAGTGTGATTACAAAAAAGAGTATGAAAAGCTATGGGACTATGTTAAAGAGTTAAGAAAGAAAAATACGATTATTGTCCTTGAAGTAGATGAACGGGATAGGGAGGCAAAATCCGAGTTTAAACGAATGTACATTTGTTTCAATACATACAAGAGAGGATTCTTAGCAAGTTGTCATTGTGCAATTGATGTTGATGGCTGTTTCTTGACTAAGTTGTGTAAAGGCCAACGGTTATGTACAATTAGAAGGGATGTTAATAACGAAATGTTCTCGATTGCATGGGAACTAGTTTTAGTAGAGAACAAGGACAACTAGACTTGGTTTCTTAAGTTGCTAAAGACAGAGCTTAGAATAAGAGGTACAGGTGAAGGATGGACTATCATCAACAATCGCTAAAAGATTTGTGCTTACATTTAACTTTTATTTTTTTGTATATTGAGGATATGGTACCTAAAGTTCTAACCAATATCAATTATGGCAAGGGTTGATTGATGCTTTTGAGAAGGTCTTCCTAAAGAGGGAACATCAGTTTTGTGCCTAACCCTTGGAAGCAAATTGGATTAAAGCACATTCTAGGAAAAAGATGAAGAGGCTACTCTAGGCATATGTAAAGAGTACAAATATAGAAAATTTTTAGAGAAATATGGAAGTAATGCAAGCTCACTCTATAGCCGGCCATGTTCCCTTGAAAGATGCGGATTTTAGACATTAGGTGAAAGCATACTTTCAAACCCATGCCATTTGTGATGCTATGGAAAATAACATGTGTGAGGCTTTCAAAGGAAAGATCCTTAAGCCGAGGGGAAAATCTATCATAACTATGTTTAAGGGTATATGGACTTATGTGATGAAACGCATACAAATGCAAAGGGAATCTATGATGAAGTGAGCACGTGATTGTTCACCTTGGGCACTAAAAAAATTAACAGAAACGCGATATCAAAATTGATATTGTAAAGTTTATAAGCTCTAAATTGATTATATTTTATTTGGTAATTTTCGTGATTTGAGTTTATTTTTAGATGATGATACTTAATTGAGTAAAATCTTTCTTTTAAGTTTTGAAATTATCTAGGCAAGAAAATGAGAAGATTAAAACAAGTTTAGCTCAAATCGGAGTTAAAATAAGCAAGTTATGAAGATTTGAAGATCAATACAATATAATGACATGACTACGTCATTTCCAAGCGACATTAGAGCTTATTTTTAAGTATCATAGCCAGTAACACGACCATATCCTCGATTGTGTCATTCACAGTTTAAAAAAAAAAAAGGGAGAAGACAAGAATGGCAATGAATTACACAACCAAGAGATACGATCATGTCATTTGCACAACTTTATTTTGTTGTTTCCTATATAAAGCCCTTATAGGGTTTTCACAAGAAATGATTAGGTGATCTTTAAAGAGTTTTTCAAGCCAAAAACACTCAAGAGAGTAAGATACAAAGAAGACTTCAAGATTCCATCTTTATTAGACTTCATGATTCATTCATCTTATTTTCTCTATTTTTGATTTTATATTGCTATTTCACGATGTGTAAAGAGTAGATCTTTGATATCTAAGTCTTGTGGAACCAATATTTAAGTCTTATGGAACCTATATCTACTCATGTGACATGATTTTTATTAGATTTAATTAGTTTTTTATTCTTTTCTTGATTCAACCATATATGCTTCATTATTTAAATTATTATTTCCACGGTACTGATCTAAAATTTGATATCTTATAAGAGAATCAAGAGATTTCTAATAAGATTAGATCTAGGCATAGTTGATAAGGATTATTGCAAGAATAGAGATAATTTACAAGATCTTTCTAGAATTTTTAATTATAGCATTTGTTGTGCAATAATGCGATGTTAAATCATGCTATTGAGAAGAGATTCTAAAAAGTGATTTTAAGGTTATGGTTAATTAACTTAAGAAAATGATTAACTTTAGTAGAGAGTTCTCTCGATCAAGAAAGATTAAAGAAGAAATTAGATTATATTTAGGAAAAAATCACATCTTAAATCTTAGGAAAACAAAAATCTAGATAGAGTTTGTGAATCTTGAATTAGTTTATATTTTTATTACTTTCTTGCCAAGTTCTTGAATAATTCTCAACTAATTGTTAATTTAGTCATTGCTACAATTAATTTAGATTCTTTATATTCCCAAACTCGAATTTGTAGATTAGATAGTAGAGACAAAGTCCTTGAGGAATTGATACATAGACTTAATCCACTTACTACAAATTTAATGGGTATGCTTACCTGACATCAAAAGTGAAGTTTGGCAATAATAAGGGGTTTGAGATAGAGTAAAATGATGACATCTACATAGTCGATTTATACATGTAGACTTTGGTAGTTGAGAGGGATACCATGCCTACATGCCATCTTTGCCACCCATTACCTTAGGCAAGATGTTAAATCATACATCAATCCATTCTATAAGAAGGCTGCATTCATCTAATCTTATGAACATAACACACCACTTGTTAAAGGTATGCAGTTTTGGGAAAGCTCGAGCCGTATCGATCTTAATCCACCAATCCCTCGAAAAAGGTATCGTTGATGCCAAGTGAAGCTTAAGAAGGAAGAAACTAAATTAGTTGGAAGCAAGATGTCAAAAAGGGGTGAGATGCAAAAAATGTAGTGGAGAGGGTTATGTAGATTCCTCGTGTTCCACATCGCAGGTATTACTGTAATTGTTGTCCCATGAATGGTATGCTTTCAATGTTATTGTCTTTTTCAATACTAATTAATTGTCAATTTTCTATAGGTTAGGAAAAGCAAAGAGCAAGGGATCACAGCCTTCATACCTAAGAACTGAAGAAAGAAACAAAAAAAGGGGACGATGTAGTTATGGGGTTTACTATGACGAGAATACATTGCAAACACTTTTCAATGTAAATAGAATTCACTTTTTTTCCATCTTCTACCATGGTTAAAATGTTGAATATGTTCTTTTAACGATTTTTTATGCAACTTAGCTCAGAAAAAGTATTGAAAGAGTACTTATTAAAGGAGATAGTAACAAGAATGGTCGGAATGGCACGCAAAGAATGGGTGGAAGTTTGAATGAAAATCAAGGCAACATCAACTTCTATGTAATTGAGATATTAGTAGGGTGAACTTCTACATAATTGAGATATTACTAAGTGGAACTTCTGCGTAATAGAGATGCTCTTATGTAGAGGTCAAAGCAAACTCATCACTAGTATTATTACCTAAGGAAGTTTTGCGCCAACATTAACAGCCACTACCTCCAACCAATGTTAAGGTAGTATTAGAATTCACAATCTGAAGTTTGTATGGAATGATCTTGATTCATAATTTGTTTCAACTAGATATTGGAAACGTCTTAGTTATGGATCTTATAATTTGTGCATGAGCTCTACATGAATCTACATTGACAAGTTCAATCCTTGCTTTGTGTTTTTCGGTAACATAGCATTGAACAAGGAATTAGATGAGATTTATACTTTTTTTAAGCTAGAGAGGTCAAGTCAACAAAATAAATTATGGCTAGAATCACAAGCTTGAGTTTAATAATAAACTTACTTTCAATGTTGTCGTTTGTATCAATTAGTGCAAGGGATACAGAACATGTACACGAGTTTATCTACAAAATATTAGTGGGTTATTGATATGTACCTACTATTAGTGTAGTGGTGATGTTTTAGCATTTAAAAATAATGTTAGTATTTCTATAGAGTTAATTTTGGTCTATGTACTAGCTGGTAATAAAATTAGGTTCTTATTTTGATTTTGCTTTACACCAACTTCATAGTAGGTTGTTTCTGATGTTCACGAATGGCACTTATGAACTTGACTCTTTCCACACTTAGAGGGGATCAAAATGCACTTGACTTTGGTGTTGATACACAAGAAAGCATTGCCCCATCAATCAGCAACCACTACTTTGAATTCAACAAGAAGAGCTAAGCAACTAATTAAAAGGGGGGGCAAGTTATATGCAAAACTGGAGCCCCTCAACACTAACCAAGAGGAGCCAACAAATTATGAACAACAACTTCACGCATCCTCAAAAGAAAAACAATGGGATTAGACAATTTAACACTGTAGTTTTGGATGATTACGTTGTGTTTTTTTTTTTTTTTTTTATTTAGCAATGTTTACATCATGAACTAAATTTATTATTGATCAAGAGACATTCTTAAAGAGACCTACTACAATAGCCTCTCATTTTACACACAATGTTAACTCAATAGTGCATTAATTACGTTAGGAATGAAACTCAATTATTTTACCATCTTCCTTTTATATAACTTTTTTTTAGGATAAAATATGATAAATGTTCAACTATTCAAGGACTCACCCCTTTACTGACACTGAAAGGATACACGTAACAAAAATAATATTATGTCTTTCTATATGAAGAAGAAATTAAATTAAAATTAATTTAAAGAAGAAAGAAAAAAAGTGTAATTTCCTTTTGTTATTTGTTCTCCACTTCTCAAATTTTTTTCAAAGTGATTAAAACTCCTAATAGCAACAAAACAAAGAGAAAGCTAGAAAGGGAAGATAAAAAGGACAAAGAAGACTAGAATAATTATATAGAAACTAGTTTAGATTCTTACTAAAAGTATATAACAAACAAATAAGAGTTGCATATAAAGGATAAATCCAACTACAAAGTTACATAATATAGGAGCAATTAATAAGGTCTTCGCATTCATGGACCTGGCACCAGTATCATTCGACAACATCAAAATCATCATGATAAAAACTACAAAGAGCACTAACCATGAAAAAACAAGGCAACAAGTCAATATGATCGTCATCTTCCTTTACGACTTCATACTTTTCTTCACCACATTTAACTCGACTACCATTGAACTTTGTTCTTCAACCACATCATCAAGGCTCAATTGGACATAAATATTTGAATCTATGATGTTACCCAATCGCTTGCAGAGTTTCAAGATGACCTCTTTTGCATGCTCGAGCATCACTAGGTCTACCTAGTTAAAGAATGCATAATGCCCTTCAACTGTACAAATTAGACAACTATGGAATCTCCTCCTTAGGTTATGCTTTGTCTAGCTAGTTTGCTTGGGTGACAACAAGCTGCAAAAGCAATATTCCACACAATCACCACTACTTTTAGAGTTTAAGAGGAAGATGAAGCTTGCATTACGTTAACATTTGCAAAACTTTTACCTAGCCTTCGTCTTGCTACTAATTCATCCATCATTTAATACTGATGCTTTGGAATTTCCTTGTGCAAACCTCTAGAATATGAGGCTATGATAAATAATAAATACAGTAATGGGAACAAGGACTTAAGCTACATACATTTTTTCATCACAAACTAATGACAAGGAATAAACCCACTAATGAAAAGAACTTAACAAACTACATGATCTTCATACATGATGGCAAGTAAACTTCATTCCTAAACTACCAAATATTTGCAACTAAAAGATTGGCTAAAGATTTGACCAATTTTGTAGAAATAACATCCATGCTATATAAAACCTAAGCCAATTAAGTGTAGAAAGTACAATAGGTTAACCCTAACCATCATTCTTTTTACAAATAAGAGACACTCTTCAACAAATTAAACACAAATAAAAAAGAAAAGGACATAAATACCATTGAAAGTGGAAATCATTCTACAATAGGAAATGACTCTACAAAATGCTTCAAGAGATGTGAGAAAACTTACCAAATGTCATACTCGCCTTTTTGATAGTAGATTCAGTAAGGGTTCTGAATTAAGGTTCTTCAATTTAGGGTTTGTGCTAATTTGGGGATTTAAGGTTTTTTCATATATAAAGCATAGTGTTTCAATGGTTTGATTTAGTTTATTCTACTATGTTGTGTTGCTATATTTTTCCACGGGTAATTCTTAATTCGTGTTGGGTTTGCCATTTCTGCTGTTTTTTTTTTTTTAATTTTCCACATTATCGTATTCCAAATAATGTCCACATCTTAAAAAAATGCTAGCTAATTGTGCACATGTACAAGTAACGGTTTACGTAGGCTCGAGTAAACATTGTTATAACAACACGGACTCCCTTACTTGACTCACTTAAATAAACGCCAATCTCTCAATTAAACTTTTACAAACACCAATCCCCTCACTAAATTAACTCCTAAACATAAATCCCTTCCAGTATAATTTACCCCAAAATAGTCAACACCTAGTTGTTCCATGCTTATGTTCGTAACTTTAGTATCTTGGAAGTTACAGAACCTTTCTCAACAAGTTAAAAATGTAATAATGCTTTTCACACTTTTCCTGAGTTTTCTTTTTATTTTTCTAACTTAATTAGATATGTGCTTTTCATATCTTAGATGTATATTTCCTTTTCGTGTAATTAATAATGGATTGGAATCGACTTGTGTATTACACTTTTTGTTGGAAACAAAATGAAAGGTATGAGGGTAGCAAGCAATTGTCTGTTTATTATAACAGCTAATTCGACGATTCCTCTTAGGCCCTTAGCAATAAAGTTAAAGAAACTACAGCTCACTCAAGATGATAAAGCGATGTGCTTCTAAAATTGGCACACAATCTTCAATATGAAAAAATACTTATGTGAAATGAATGATGATTAAAGAACGAATTTTATGAGGAAGATCACGAAATGATTAATAGATTAGGTAAATAGTGGCTATGTGGTATTGGTTAAAGTGTTTGTTGATATGTCTAAATAAGGGTGTGTGATGAAGAATATTCTGGGTTTAGATGATTGCAAATGTCTTCCTTGAAACTAGTGGACCTGTCGTATTTTTTTCTCATTTTGTTTTATTTGTTTATAGGTCACTTGTGTTTCAGAAATGATGGTTGTACATGTATGCCTTTGATGTAGATTAATCTTGCAATGACATAATTACCAAAGAAAAATATGGAACCCAAAAAAGAAGGAAATGTTTTAGATGAATCAAATCAAGCCAAACAACACTAAACTCAAGCTTTACTCAAAGTTTAAGTTCAAAAGATGAAAGAAGTTGAGGTTAGATTTTTGAGCTAAGTTGGCTCATCTAGTTCATATATGCATTATTAGGAAAAAACAATCCTTGAACCAAATGTATACTAATGTTAGATGGTTTTATTAAACTCACAAGCCCATCCAATCAAAAGCATTAAAGCTTGAAGTTGGCTCAATAAGCTCTTTGAAACATAAGCTTGACTTGACTGCAACCAAGTCAAACTAGAGCAAATATTGAGCTTTTTTTTTTTCCTTTGGGGGGGGGGGGTGGGGTGTGGGGTGTGGGGCGGTCCTAGCAAGAGTAGCAAGGATTATTTTCTTTAACAAAGATGTTTTACTTCTTTCCTGGACATAATATGAGAGTTAATCATTTATTCAACTAATACAGGCTCTTTCTTATTGTTATTGCCTAGTTACTTCCCAAGTAACTTCTCAATGATATGTTATGAAAGTTAATTATTCATTGTACCAGTGGCAGTAACGATGGTACTGGTTATTCATTTTTCGTATGTAAACATAGTGGGTAGGCACTATCATATTTTAATATGACGTACTGGCCCAAAATATATATATATATATATATATATATATATATATATATATATATATATGAGGTAGAACCAAAGCGTGTCTGGGGACCAAAATTGATGTGCACTCTGTAAGGCCATTTTTCTAGTGACAATTACCAATGTCGCAACATCTAACCATAAACAACAGGTGCTAAAAAGGATCGAGATATATAGCTAGCTAACCAGGTTGATATAAGAATGCCAATGTTGCATGATTCTGCTAAATCCAGCTAAAGGAACAGGAGCATCTTGGATAATGATCTACTATTCATTGGTACCACACCAACATCGGAAGTAGTTTCACTAGTATTATGTGCAACTGACTTCTCCAGCCTATTCTTGATGAAAACCATTTGCACACACACCCTCCCCGAAAAAGATCAATACATTAAACACTAGACTTAGATTTATTGGATTCATTGCTAAAATCTGAAATCCAGAATGAAGTGAATCATAGATCTTCCAGTAGTTTTTTAATTTTTTTTTTTTTTTTTTTTTTATGTAACAGGTGAAATTAGATAATTTGTTGCTTAGAAAATGGCAGTTGATCTTGCTGAACACTCTGAAACTAGGAGGTTAGCATTATCTTCCACAAATGTACGGTAAAGATTCCAAGTTTGGAAAGTACATATTGTAAATTCGCTCTTTATGGACTTGTTAACATAACCAGTGGGATTGCTACCGTTAACGCTTTCTTACTAATAAATCACCCTACTTCTTTTTTCAAAGCACGGCCGATTGATTAATAGGAAATTCACATTATACGCTATCTCCAAATCAACTTAGTCTTGACATTCCTTAACCTCGCCTGCTAAGATAGACCTAGACATGCTCTCTATGCTTTTCCTGATGAGTCTTTACGGTACAGCTTGCTTCTGTTTTCAGTTTAACTCATCATGTCACCCTTTTACGAGAGGACATCGCTTAGGGTACAATTTCTCAAGTCAACTAAATAGCATCCCCGACCTATTGATCTTTCTTCTGGGTTTTCCTCAAGAATCGTTAATTTAATTCCAAAGGTCAAATTTTAGAGACCATACGTGTGATATCACGTTAAGCCGGCTAAATGGTTTTCACGGTGTTTAAACGTCAAGATTGCCAGATCGAACAGTTCTTCTGTCGATAGTTGCTCTTGAACTGGAAGGATAACATCAGTAGTAAACCTACCATTCAGAGGATGTCCAGCGGAAGCAACGAGACATTCTATAAGCATTCACTCCTTTCCGCTTCCACTACTTCCATTCCATTCTAGACTACTGCCATATCCAACGCTCCATCAGGCCGCTAGTTTTTTCCTCGTAGCCAATGAGGGATCATCCCTATTTTCGAGTAGTACTGAAACCATACGTCATTTGTGATTCGACTACTGTTATCTATCACCCATCCACTTAAGGATCTAGCCAGCATCATTGCAAGAGTAAGAGCAAACTGGCTTGTCTGACCGAATGAGCAGAAGGCAAAATTATCAGCCAGACTGCTACTAGAGCTGCAACAAATCTTACAGGATCTATTTTCTCCAAGCAAATGATTCCAACATGTTGAATATCATGAATAAACCCAATCCTTGAGAAGAAATTAAGAACAAAAACATAGACATAAATGAAAGATTGAGATGATGATGGGATCTTGCAAGAATAAATCGCACTTAATATTAGTATTAACCACTGCAATACAAGGAGTCTGATGGATAATTGACCACATTTTTATCCCCCATCTATTGACTGGATCTGGCCCCTTCGTATAAATTTGTTCCTCTAAGCTACAACAGACACCACAGCATGAAATATTTGATATAAAATTAAACCTGAACAATGACACAGCAAATGACGATGGCAGACTCCTGTCCACCGAAAGACAAATTTGTGGAGCTGTTAACTGTTGCTTCTGGTTGAGTATATCCTCTCAGGCCGTCATATATATACAAGAAATGCATCAACACTTCATCATCATCTGTGCATAAGAAAGCTGCTGAGAACAAACAAAACTTGGATCAAGCAACAAAAGTTAACTTCCAACTCTGAAGTTGCAGTAAACTAAAGTAATGACAGAACTGAGAAAAATATGAAGAGATGTTCTCACCACAAAGTATATATCAAACGTCTGTGGCTACACCAAAGTAGTTAAAGGGACCAATGTCGTAACCGGCCAACAAAGCTGACTAAGGTATAATGCTACTAGAAACTCCATACTGGCATCTAATAGGAAAGACAACAGAGTTTTACAAAATATTATTAAGAACCATGCCACTCCTCAAAGCAGAGGCAGCAGTACATATAAAAAGAAGGCAAATTCTCTATTCCATGCAGCATTGAGCCCCCTATCCATAACTAGCACTAATAAAGCAACGGAAAAAAATGTCATGGTTAAGCTACATAGACATAACGACCTCGCACAATTCTTCTAGAGTCCAGCTAAATCCACAGAGCTGCTCATATAAACATCATCAGCTCAGCTCTGCTATACACATTGTTCTGCTCGTCCTCTAAGACTGGATATGCCGCCACAAGAGCATCTTGTGAGCCAATATAGAGTGAGTTATAGATCTTCCAGTAGACTTCTCTAACTTTCCTTGCAGGGTGGAAAAGACCCTGGAGACAGTAATTCAGCACTATTGCAGCACCCAGGGCCACTCTCATACCTTCAATAGCTTCCATCACAGCATTGATGACATGTGGTGAAGTCTCAAATATATTGGGCCAGACATAATTGAGCAAATGAATCAATGCGTCTTCACAACCCAATCCAGCAACTCCCAAAGCCATGTGCTTAACTGCAGAAGCTGCAGTTTGTCGATGGACCAAATCTCTGTCCATAAGGGCATCCTCGAGCAATGGAGTCACAGCATAAATATAGTCTTTCCCCATCTCACCAATGTATTCAAACAGAAAAGACAGAGATTTCAGAACACCATTCTGTACATTAAGCTCTGGCACACGATACTCATTCATCAATGCAGGCAAAACTGTGAAAGGGGAACATGTCTCTGCAACAATAGCAATGGCAACAGTTGTGCAAACACGGTTCTGCCGCTCCTGCACCTTAAGGTTGTTCAACAGTGTTGCCAGGACATCTTGAGGGCCAATGGCCTTAGCGATATAACCGAAAGTGTTGACTGTAGCTCGCCTAATGCCCTTCTTGTGAGCTTTTAGCATCTCAAGAAGCTCAAAACAAATTCTCATCCACTCCCTGGCCGGAACAAACTCAGCTCCACGGTCAGCAATACGACCAACAAGATCAATACAATTCTCCTGGACTTTCTCATGTCTGTTCTTCAGAATTGGTGTTAACCTAGGCAGCAAGTCCTTAATAGGAGGTGTCATTTTTGTCATACCTATAACATTGACTATAGCCTTCAAAGCACCCAAAATAGACCCCAAGACTTCAGGATATTCTTCTCCCAGGTATTCATATAGCACTACACCAAGATGACCCATCAGTTGTTCCTCATGGCACTGCTTCATTACCACAGCAATCCTAGCAATAAGATCTGCTGCCTGTTGTCTAACTTTAGCACTCTTGTTATTTAGGCGCCACTTGATGGTACCACAAATCTGTGGAAGATACGGCTTTACTCTCTGTCCAAGAGCATTCACAACAGCACCAAAACCATTAAGCATCACATTGGCATCATCACTGGTCTGCTCTTGGAAGGCATAAAGAATACCATCAATAAGAAGCTCCTCCAAACGAGAATCAATATCAGATGCACCCAAATTCGCAACCACCTTCTCTATCGTCTCCATAACCATTCTTCTATATGGTTCACTCTCATCCTTGAGATCCTCAACAATTCTTCCAACAATATCTGCAACTCCTACTTTATTTGCTATCTCAACTGTTGTCTCCACTAGCTGTTTATAGTTTCTCCTATCCAAAGCCATCCTTCTCACCCAGAAGTTCCTGAAGAACTCAGGAAGAATGTCATTACGAATGTAATCTGGCTCAACTCCCTCGGTACTAACACACTGCTTCACCACCTTCAAAACTATCTTCTTCATTTCCTCATCAGGAGACTGAAACTCACGGATAAGAATAACCATAACTTCCTTCGTGTAATAACTAGCATACAGGGCTTCCATAAGAGGAATAATAAATCCAATAGCCTTCAAGAATGCAGCCAAGACCTTACCCCTGTGAGACCTAGTACCTTTCCACAAGGGCTTCAACACCGAGTCAAAGCTTTCAATACCATAAGGGGCAGCAGCCTCAGCAAGGGCAGCCAAAGACAGTGCAGTAATTGTCCGCACCTTCTGATTCTCATCATTAAGACCATGTTCTATAATTTCCACTAATGACTTCAAATGAGGAAGAACAGCACAACCAATCAAGATGGCGATCTGCTGCACAATCTTGATTCCAGTGTGACGAGCCTGCCAAGATTTCTTACTCTGACACACAGCTTTCAAGAAAGGCAGGAGAGCAGGAATTCCAAGAGCAGAAGCCACAACACTGAAAGCCCTAGCAGTTGTATTCCTCACATACTCATCAATGTTATCAATATCAGGACGCATAGCAGCAATCATAGTAGCCAAACCAGCTGCTTTACTCAAATTAGATATAATTTCTCTACCCTCAACACGTGCATAATAATCCTCATCAATCAACAATGGTTCAATAACAACAAGAATCTTATGCACATAAGGACGCACCAATTCATCCAATTTATACAGAACTCGGTCAATTACCTTAACCAAAAGATGTCTCTCTTGGTCCTCCAAAGTGGGTTGCATAAGCAATGGCAATATCCTGTTAAACAAAGGCCCAGCACCAAACTCTCTGGCCTTATCAGTCAATTGTCTCAATGCTGTCTTCCTCTGGGGTGGAGTCCCATTTTTCACCTTAAGCAAAAGCTTCATTATCTTACGCTCCTTTTGCTCTTCCGGAGACAACTCCTCCTCATTCTCCTCATTCAACAATGCTCCAAAGTACTGATAATCCTCAGGTTTCATAAATGGCAATCCACCAGGAGCTTCCTTAGGGACATCAAACTGCTGCCCACGATTCTCTTCAGGGATAGAATACAGCGGAGTACCCATAGGAGTTGGGGTTGCAAGAAGCTTCCTAGCTGGAGTCCTAATAGGCACATAAGATGCGGGTGGCTCCAAAATCTTATACCCTTCTTGAGGAAACATAGCATCTAACTCCTCATCTGTTAATGGCCTATTCCTCTCTTCAATATCCTTCTCCCACCTTAATAAATTATACTGCTCTGGCGTAATTGCACCTCGTAAGTTGATTGCCCCAGGGGTAGGAGTAGCAAGATCAACTCCACCCACAGGGGTCACTCCAGGTGTGAAAGCAGCAGCAGGGGTAGCCCCGGGAAGCGGGGTAGCACTACCCATAGTAGCTGGGGTTTCATCCCATCTAGAACGCTGCCTTTTCGGAGTGGGTGTAGCCATGCCAGCAAGCTTTGGAGTGGCGTCCCAAGTCATCCCAGCAGGTGTAGCACCGGGTGTAACCCCACCAGGGGTGGCATCTGCATCCGCAAGCCTCCCCGGCGTGGGAGTCTCATCCCAACGGTTCCTCCTTCCTACAGAAGGGGTCGCATCGCCAATCCGACCAGGGGTAGGTGTAGCATCCCAACGCCCGATCCCAGGTGTCGAATCAGGCAAATCCCAATCGGAACCAGTCCCAGTTTTTGCTTTCTTCACCGCCCCACTGTCATCCTGAGCTTGATCCCACCTATTTCTCCTTTTGGTCTCCTTCTCAACTGGAGCCATTGCACCGGCTTTAGCGGCCTCCTCTTCCTCCTTCTTCTTCTTTGCGATCGCCCTCAAAGTCTCCTCCCTTTCTCTCTTCAACGCCTCCTCCTTCATCACTTCCGCATAACTTCTCACTGACACGTCTGGCGTCTTATCCCCTGCAGCAAACGCATCGTGCCTGTCGGGCGAAATAACCCGATTTAACCGCCTCCTTCTATAATCATCCTCCCTATCAATAATCCGCTGCGGCTTCCGGAAGCCAGTGTCTTCATCCTCCCCAGTACGGGGAATCTCCTTGAGGAGCGATTTCGGAGCCGTGTAAGATGCCAGCTTACGCGCGACTTCGGAGTCCATAGGGTCTAGGGTTTCGTCCTCTTCATTTACGGGAATAGAAGTAACATAGTTCTCGCGCTCGGCGCCACCGTAGAGGTCGGTGTCGAAGGTTACAGAATTCAGAGAAGCAAGCTGTTGCTCCATCTTCTTCCTCTCTTCTTGGGTTGTTGCGATATCTTGATCGATCGAAGCCATCGTTATAGAAGAAAACACAAGGACGTCAGAGTGTAATCGATTGGCTAGGGATTTGATTTGAAAGGTCTAGAAATGGTGAATGGAATTAGGACAAATTTCAGATTTCTGGGGAATTAGGGCAAGTTTGTGGAGAAAGCCCTACCCACTAGTTCGTGGAGAGTATGTTCACGAGTGAGGATTGATATAGGTACTTATAGGCGGGTCGAAAATGGGTGAAACCGCCTTAAATCGGGTCGGTGAATTACCAAGTACGAAATTTATACGGACTAATGTGATAATTAACCAACACGAATGAAAAAAGGGTGTTGATTTGATATCATGATTTATATTTTGATCAAGTTTTACACGCATAATACCATGGTTTATAGAGTTAATTATACTAATTCAATTACCCAATTTCATCATAGTTTAGAGTCAATGTTGTTATAGTTGAATTTTTTACTACAAGCATATTAATTAATTTGGGTTTTATGATTTCCATATTTCATTAACTTTATATAGACATACTCAATTATAATAAGATGTGTGAAAAAAAAAATTATGTATATTATATCATAATAGATTTATGGGTAAATTATAAATACATCCTTTTATAATTATTTCAAATAGTTTAATTTTTCACTTTTGGAATCCAAAACATAGTTTTTCAAACCTTTGATAAATGTGTTTCTAGATCATGTTTTCCTATTTCATCATTGATAAAATAATAAAAAATACTATGATTAAATAAATGAACAAAATTAAGTATAAAATGATGATATAAGAGTAGAAATACACCTTTCTTAAAGTCCATATGCTCAATCTTAAATATAAGAGAGCTTAACACACATGAAAAAAAAATATATAAAAGGAATTTATTTGCAATTTACTCTTAATTTAACCTAGCATCTAGTTTAATTTAATATATAATCTAAGTTAATTCAATCTTGATAAAAAAAAATTGAACTTTGTCATTAGAATTTAATAAAATTGGAAGAGAATAATAATTCTTCTAATGGTATTTTACAAAGCTTCAGTTCCCCTTTAGAAGTCAGATGCCGAGCTAATGAGTGTGGCTTAGCTTAAGTGAAATCCTACTTACTAGAAATTCTTCGATGCCATTTTGTAATAGTTGAAAAAGTTGCGTCTTTAGCAGACTAAGTAGGACGAGAAAGGGCAGCTTCAATCCCAACTCGTGACTAGGAGCTTTTTCAAATTAGAGATATTTTAGAATAAAAGTCGGTAGGGATAAGTGAGTACAACGTGAACTCGGTATAAAAACCTAATTATATTCTACATTAAAAGATACATGTATTTAATTTTTAGAATTGTAACATATTTTATAGCACCTTAAAATCATCCTAAAACCCATACTTTATAAAATTTATAAGTTATAAGTTATCTCATGAAACTAATAAATTTTACCTTTCTTCTTATAAATTCAAGTTTATGTAATATCAAAAAAAAAATTCAATGTGATATTATAAATTCTTCACAAGTAAAACTTATGGAAAATCTATAACAAAATATATTAAATTAAAACAAAAAATATTCATTATTTCAAATTTATGTACTCTTACTATTTAGCAAATGGGAGGAATAAGGGAAAACAATAAAAAATGTAATGTTAGAGAGGAAAATGAAAAAATAATAAGGAAAAGAATGAGAATGGAAAGTAAGAGATATTGCATTAAGTTTAGTTATTTAGAGTTATTAATTTATAGACTTAGACTTCTTTTTCAATTTTTACTAAAATATTAATTAGTCAAAAAATATAATATGAACGTTTGTTATTCATTTAGTAATATTATTTAATAATTTTTTAAAGATTAGATATAGGATACCGTGAAACCTACATCCTTGGTCACTTATTGTGTAGATTCCAAGGTGGATACAAGGAAGGAAAACTCTACATCCTTACTCTACTCTCTAAGATAGCATTTGATTTTACAATTTTTATGGTACTAAATTAGATAAAAAAGTTTATGGTATGTTTAGTTTGTAAATCTTCTTAGTGGCCAAACAAAAACTAATTGATGGACTGGACAAAATATCTAACTTTTATCCTATCTGAATCATGATACAAAAACAAGATTTACTGAACAAAAATAAAAAATATTTTACATTTCCAAAAATAACCCTTTTATATTATAATATTAAGTTAGTAAATATTATTTTTATTAAATATTACAAAAAATTATTTTATAATATAAATAATTAATTTTTTAATATAAATTTTATGTTCAGTATTATACAAACCAAACATGATATAATAAGTTTATACTATTTAATCTTCTTTATATTTGTGCTGTCTAGTTCTTTTTATTATATTTAGTTTTTACAATCAAACACTACATAAGAATAAGTTTTAGAAGAATATATATTTAAAACTTACTCAATGAATTTTAATACTTAACTAAAATCTACTTGATCGATTAAGTATCCTATGGTTAAGTATACTATACAACACCATTAAAAGTTACATGTTGTGAAGACTAGTAAATCTTTTTATAAAAGAATTGAATAGGAATTCTTCATCTATTTCATGTGGAATAGACATTACTTATGATATAATTTTTTTTAAACCAAATAAAGGAAGAGCTTTTGCATAAGTAATAAAAATATATCAATATTTCTATTCCATTAAAGGAAATGCAACACAATTCAAATTCATAACTATGGCAAGCATAATTATTAAAATCACAAATCAATTTATACAATATACAGGTTGACAATTTTATGAGACTTTTTTAAGTTAAACACATGCAAAATTATTTAAATGTAGACTTTTGATAAGATTATAAATTTAGGTTTACAATTCTGCAAATTTACAAACTTATCGATTCTATGTGTTTTACCGTTCATACATTTTAATTCTAAGTAAAATTGAAATATGAAATTGATGAATTCATGATGGCAAGTATCATAATAAAAGGAAAATGATGGAAAGGAAAGATTAAAAAGAAATAGAATATAAAGGGATTGACAAAAAGGAGAAAGATAGAAAAACTAAATATGTTACAAGGGATGGGCAAAGAAAGAAAAAGAAACAAAAAAATAAAAAATGGATGAGTAAAATCTATTATTAAAACAAGGAATGTTACACATATTTTATGATAAATTTATAATTATTTTTGTTATTAATTTTATATGTATTTCCTTATTTTTCTAATTGATCATTTAGATCCCATATGAAAAAGAAAGAAAAAAAGTTCTTTTAAACCTATTTTATTATTTTACTATTAGATTAAACAATAAAGAAATGTTAAATTTTAAAAAGGAAATATATATGAAATTAAGGGCAAAGCGATGATGTAGAATTTTGATTCATGATCTATAAGGTGTAAATAAACACTATTAGCAATTTTCCAAAAAATTATCAATGTAAACATATTTATGTTTTGAGACATAAATTGAAGTGTTTTTCCTACAAATGGTTTTAGATAGAGATAAATAGTACAAGATAAATAGGGTATGAAGTATTATCCATACTTCATTCTATAGGTATAGTTTTTTAAATTTTTTGAACCAAAACATATTCTATAACAACTTGAAACCATCATATAATTTACACTCGATAGAATTTATGGAGTATAAGACATCTAATGAAATTTATAAATTTTCATAAATTTCAACTTCGCATGTTTTATTATAGTATATATTGGTTATATTTTTTCTTTTCCATATGAAAACATTACTATGCAAACATTACATGGATTATCAATGTTAACTAGCACCTTTTATTAACAGAGCAACTAAATAGAAAATGTATAAGGGTACATACATGCACAAAAGAAAAGAAAATACAAGTCGTTTGGATCCAAAAACAAATATCGTATAATATATCAAGAAATGTTTTTTAAAACCAAAGGCATTTTAGGCATTTCAGAAATTTCCTAAAACCTACCCTCATTAACCTACCTGCATTTTCAAAAACCTTAGTTTTTACCAAATAAGGCATCTACCCTTCTTATGCAACAAACTAAGACATCTTCCCTAAACCTTTCCATAAGAAGAAAATGAGGGGTAGTTAAGGTAAGAATCATGAAGTTTAAGTTCAAACAAATTTGTATTAAGCTTCTTAATGCCATAAATCCTCTTTATTCCTTGTTATTTTAAGCTTACTCATAAGTGTTTTCATAAGGAGATACTTAGTTCTTATGCTTGTCTTTCCAAGTATTAAAGGTGAGTTTCATGAAAGATTTCTTGAGTTAAGTTTTATTCTTACCTAAAAACTTGGTTCTAGAAGAATTATACTTAGGTGTTAAAAAGTTTTGAATCTAAAGCTAGATGTTATTTGCAACTATTAGCAATTTAGAGTCTTACTAATTTTACTTCACCAAGTGTTCATAATTTTGTAAGTAACTTTATTAAACTACAATTCTTAGTTTTGATTCTTGCATTGGAATTTGTTACTCAAAGTTGGAAATTGGGATTTTAGCTAAGTTTTAGTGTTGTCAATTATTAGAATAATGTGCTTTATGTTAGGTCTAAATGAGAATGAGTTTTAAATAAGGAAATAAGTGAAAAAAATTTTGGGTTCAAAGTGTTCTATTCTGCAAAAGCAAGGAGTCTAGACACCTTACTAGATAATGTTCAGACACTAGGCCACTGTAAGTAGCAAAAGGTTAACATTCAAAAACTATTCTCTATATCATTTAGATGCCATGAACTACTCTAAGCTTTTTTGTTTTCCAAGTTTCTTTTCAACCATTTTTAACCCGATTAACTCCTTATCTAGCCTTTACGCTTCAAAAAGATTTTATCTTTAATCTAGGAACTAGAGTTTAAGAAGTATTTGCAAGTGACCCAATTAATTGACTCAAGGGTAGAAAATAATTATCTTTACTTTAGAGGCCATAAGTTGGAATTGAGTGATTAATATGAAGTTAGGTCTAAGTATCATTAATATAAACCAACTTGTAAGCCTAATAGGAGTTACAAATTGATTGGAATGACTTTGTGTTAGATTACATGGATTGGGAGTTAGAGGGACTAAGTTGAGTATCTTGTCTTTAGGTGAAGTACTTAGATTTTCTTACCTTAAGTTCCCTTGCCAATTAGTTTATTCGGTCAACAGTTACGTATGTGGTGTTTGATTGTTGCTTATGCTTGATAAAACTTAGTAAGCAAACCAAACTAAATTATAATTGGCCTAAGTGAACTTGATTGTTAGTTCTTAAAGGGATAATTGTTAATCATATATAACGTTTCTCTAGTAAACTCGCATATGAGATGACATAGCTAGAAATCCAGGATGCAGGGACTTTGGACTCTAGATTCCAAACTCCGAACTCCGCGCATAAAAGACTTAAAGGAAAATTATTTGTATATCTACCTATGTATGTAAATAAGGATCATAGTGTAGCAGGGTTATGAATATCCCTTAGCTGGTTGTTGGCCTAAATTTAAGATAAATAATTAACTATTTGTTTAATACTTGATGTATCTTGGATTTTATGTATGTATATGTTTTAGTTTAGCATTCGTGTGTGCTTATAAATTATGTATTAGGACTTGTGTCACTTTTATCTTTTTCAAGCATAAGAAACTATGAGTATTTTATTTATGAGAAGCCTTTTGTGAATGATATCTAGGAAGAGGAGAGCATCGAGTATTTATACTTTTGTGATGATTAGGAATGAGATGACTTTTGTATTGTTGAAGCTATGTTTAGGAGAGCTTTGTTTCGTATTGAGGAGATAAACTCCTTTCTCATTTTGCGATCATGTGTTACCATATGGAGATTATAGACTCCTAAATTTCCTTTTTTTTTGTGTTACTAATGGATTTTGAGTTAGTAAACTCCTTGGGATATTTTGTTGATTTGATTACAATAATGATGATTTGAGTGGACGATGTTTCCCACTCTATTTGAGAATCTTATATGTATATGTGGTAAATGATGGTGTTAAAAACCTTAGCATATTTTTAGTTAGCGAGAATATGTAACAAGTTATAATGCCCAATTGAGGTCTTGGGGCATTACATATTGTCTCTTGAAGTTTTATGCAAATATTTTCAAGTTTCGATTATTAGCTTTAAATTTAAGGTTTGTATTGGGATTGAGCCAAATCTTTTTAACATTAATGTAATATTGTTTTTATTCTTTTATTTTGTTTAATTAAAGAAAATATAAAGTTATTTTTTATCCATTAATATATAGTGTATCATTTAATAAAATTGAAAGAATAAGCACATAGTATCCCAAAATTTATACTGTGTATACCTTAAAATATAGGTTCTAAGATAGACAAATGATAGAAAGGCATTATACCCATATATTATTCTATAGGAATAAGTTCTTGAAAATTACTATTTAAAACTTACTCTATTACTCTTAATGTCTATCCAAAAGCTATCCAGCTAAGTAAGTTACAATCACTATATAATAAAGTTATTTACTCATCTCTAGTTTTACACCCCTTAAGGAAAGTGGAATGAAGAGAGATATATTTTGAAGTAAAAATATAAATATTTAATACTAATAGAGCAATGTCTTTAGCGCATGTTTTTATGAATAACTTTTTTATTATATTCAATAATTATACTTATATAATCTTTAAGAAAATTATAAATACATCTCATTATTCTTATTTCATTTGCGCTTAGTCCTTTCTATTTTGAATTGAGTGTTTAGACTTCATGTATCTTTGAAAAGGATACCTTGGAACTCTATTTTTACTAATTGACCTTTGAATAAAATAGTGAAAAACAATTAAAATTTGAAAAATATAGAATAAAAGGTAAATGGTCCTAAAGGAGTATAAATGCATTTTTTCTATAAGGATTTAAAGTGTAAACACTCAACTAAAAAATAAAAAAATTTAGTATACATAAAACAAATATAGAATGATGTATTTACAAAATACTGTAATTTATATTTTCTCATTTGCAAAAACTATAATTACCGTGACAATACCATAAAGACTATAAAGACGGGGTAGTTGGAAAATCGAAGGTTAGAAGACTCGTGGATAGAACTGGAAACCAATCTTATATCAGAATAGAGGGATGGTATTAGAATATGAAATCACTTCGAAGATTTTTTATTGGACTTTTTCGATCCATACCTATTTTTTCTATGCCTATTTTAAATTTATTACATGCAAGATGACTCTTTGCCCTAAGGAAAATAGAGGGGTGTTAGAGTGAGGGAACGCAGAAGCCAATATTTGTTGGGGGTCAGGACTCATTACAGAGCCAAAGTATAATCCAGATCCCAGCTTCATGAGAGCAACACGTATAAGGTAGTGGATATAAATAATGGAAAACAGGCCCTCTTTTTTAGAGTCTTCTCTTCGTGATTCTGCAGCTTGCCCACTTTTTCCCACAAGACAAAGACATAGTTTTCACTAGAACTTTATTGGTGAAGCAATGGTAGGATTATCAATGAGGAAGATGAGGAAACTAATGCAGCTCCTGTAAAATAAGACGACAAAAGATGCATACAAACTATAAAATAACAATGAACGCGCACTTTTTTCTGACGGCTGCTGAGCGCACCCAATACAGAGGAACCTGCAAATCCAATGGCCAGGCACCACAATGCATGGTGCATAAGGAGTATTGCCGGTACTTTTACCTACATAAACATTATTGTTTGGATATCTGACATAAAACAAAAGATATATTGCAGGAATTTTAAGAACATAGTGTAGATGCATGAAATAGCTTTTTCCATTAGTGAAAACTACATTGTGTGATCTGCAATGAAGGGGATCAGAAGTCTCAGTACAGAAATGAAAACTACAACCAAGGAAATAATACACCATATTCAGCTCCTCTCTCCCAATGCTACACCTCCTGCCACAGAATAGAATAATGCAAAGAATGGACTAGTCCATGGGAGCAAGCTTATTTCTTGTATTCTTTTTCAAGATTAAAAATAGTCAAGAAAGTGAGTTCTTTGTGTGCGCATCTCCAGAAAGCAAGCAAGCTTCAAGCCTTTTGGTTATTGTCTTTATCTAGAGAAGTAATAAAGAAGCCACAAGCAGGATTAACAAGCGATCTGTTCTCCCAACTTTGAATATCATATTGGCAGCATTCATGCTATCAGTAGCAGGTGCAAAGCCTCCCTCTGTTGTGTTTGTGGTCAAGACAACCACAATCCAGTCATTTTTAGAGCCAAGACCAATCCCAGTGTATTTGGTATCATTGAGATTTTCTGCATACTGAGACTCGGTGTAGTTTGAAAGAACTAGACTTGGGACCAGATCGGGAACACAAGCAGGCATTACTTGCCCATCCCTTGTGTTGGTAACATTTAAATGGCAATCAGCCAAAATGGTAGGGTAATTTGGGAACTGAGGCTCAGTTCCTGGTACAGTGTTGGCACCTGTACTATTAGTACAAGGCTGATTCTTAAATTGCTCAGCTACTCCCTGTGCAAGGCACTCCGCATTTGAGTTCTTAGTGAGGGCTGTCAAGTTTAATGATGTGCGGTAGCTGTTAATGCCTTGAAGAAGATCATCTTCCTCACCTGTGAGACACAAGAGCTGGCTTTAATTGGTATTTTAAAAAATCTGAGGGTTGTATTTCTGGGGTTAGTAGCACTAAAAGAGGCAAGTCAATCCGAAATTCAAGCTCTTCTCAAAGAAAATGCACCAAGAAGGATTTTAATTGCTGTAACATTTCAGCTGATTTTAATTTGCTTTAAGAAATCATAATCATACGCATAATGACACATAGAGCATGGTGAGGATGACTAACTGTATGCAATAAATTCCCCAAAGGTCTAGTAGCTAGCTACTTGTACAAAGAAATATATGCTGCTTAAAATCATATCAGCTACACTCACAGTCAAGTCCAATTTAAAAGCAATTTCTTTCTGTATATGGCTTAAGGAAAAGATAGAACCCCAAAACCGGCATTCGTAAAAAAAGCATCTCATATAGCAGCCTACGATAGGTAACTTTTCATCTTATGTCTTTTATCCCCTTGTGAGATACATTGTAAACTTGGTAGAGCTGTGCATATTTGTTTTTAATACTAGGAGAAAGCTACATCTCAATAGTTAGAGGCTGTAGTGTTGTAGTTCTAGATTTTATAGTTAATAAAGCAACTAACAATAATGACAAAGTTGCCGAAAGAAAATATACTGATCAGAAGAGCACACACAAATAGTTTATTTGTTCTCATGATATGATGAAACAATACTCTACATGGAAATTTAGGGCACGACTACAATGGAAAATTTCCTTCACATGGGTTTTTAGGAGACAAGGACAATAGAAATTCTATTTTTTCTGGAATTCTTTTACAAATGCTTTCATTATTTGGCTCATGCTCAACAAACTTAAGATCAGGAATATCGACTGATTCAATGCCTGATAAATTTGTTGTAATGGCTGTGAAAGCCACAACCATCTGTTTGCTGAATGTGAATTCATGATCTATAGGGAAGCAAATTGGTCGCACTGACCCATGAATGCTACCAGTCCCAAAATGCTTTGCAAGCGGATTAAATGCTACCAGTCCTAAAATGCTTTGCAAGCGGATTAAATGCCTAGACTACGATGAGATGGTTCATTGGATGTGCAACTGTTATATATTACCCTTGGAGATATAAGAATGATGTAAGAATTTATGGTGCATAACCCCACCAATTCAGTTGTCCAGAAAGTATAGCTTGTGTAGTATGTGTGACAGGGATTTAAATCTACTGTTGCAGCCAGGCCAGAGTCATGGGCTGAGTCTTTGTGATCTGTTCTGATTTTCAGTTAAGTTTTACATTTTTTTTTCTTTCTTTTATTATTTTTTCCTCCTTTTTGGGCTATTTCCTCTCCCTCAGATGTAGAGGGAGATACCCAAGAATGTAAATGTTATGTCCTCTCATTGAATAAATTAATAATCAGAAAGAGAAAATATAATTATGCATTGACATGCAGAAACAAGGTCAAATTTTGTCTTTGGCATTCTCAAAGATCCTGGCATTTAGATGCAAACTAAATGAAAATGAAGCAGCATATTCATACTTAATACCCAATAGAAAGTGATACAGATGGTAGATAAGACTGGCTTTAACCCATAGTAGACTAAACTATACAGGGATTTTGTTTCCTTGGTCAACATTGAGTAGTGGGAGGTCCATATGTGCTCCCATCAGGACTGCTAGCTGAGAAGTTTGACGCTACAAGGAAATATGAACAAAAATGTGATATGCACCTAACAATCTAACAATATCCAACTTGATCAGTTTAGAGCACATGAAGAACTTCAATCAAACAACAGCCCGAAAAACACAATCCATAAAGCTCCATCAGCGAGA
>JAMXBB010000004.1:26150961-26285843 GCA_024138015.1 Lumnitzera littorea | reverse complement strand
TTTAATTATAGAATATATATAAAAAAATATCAAATATATTTTAATTTTATAATATATATAATTATTTAAAAAATAAAAAAATAAAGAAAAAGAGATGCAAAAAATTAGCAAAACCCAGCCATCTTGGTTGGATATCCCAAGAACAATTAGAAGCTAACACATGCTATAGATAGATAAAAAAATTAACAAAATTGATGGAAATTTTTATATAAAAGTTAAAACTATTAAAGACTCAAATATAATAAAAACTGGTCGAGAATTCAAAAAAAAAAAAGGTACATAACCGTTAGGACTAATGTGGACTTATTTTTTTATATATTAATTAATTGATCATTCCAACTCTATATTTCACTAAGTTCAATTTCCACTATTGAAATAATTTCAAATATACCCCTTAAGTTATTAATTGGGTATGGATAATGTTAAAAATAATTATATAGTTTGATGAAACATAAAATCAAAATCTTAAACATTATAATTTTCATAACATGATAGACTTTGACTTATTAATTTACACTATAATTAAAAAGGTCTCTTTATAATTAATGTCATCTCTTTTAGTATAACCTTTGACAACAAATCTAGCTTTATATCATTCAATATTGTCACTTGAGTTATGCTTTGTCTTATAGACCTATTTACAATCCTTTAGCAACTCAACAAGGTCCCAAACATAGTTTTGTTCCATGGGTTTTAACTCATCCTTCAAAGCACAAATCCATTTATTAGACTTAGCACTTTATATGGCCTGTGAAAATGAAATCAGGTCTTTATTAATTCTTAGATCAAAATGACGTTCTTGCAAATAAACTACGTAATCAACTGAAATAGCCGATCTTCTTTCCTTTTGAGACCTTCTTAATAGCATTTCTTGTGGTTCATTCACATTAGGTGGTTATGAGTTAATTTCATCAAGGGGTATTTCATTATTCAATTGTTATTCCATATTATCTAACTATAATTCAACAACTGAAACTATACTTGGAGTGTCTATGGATGAAGGAATACTTAAGAGTAGATCAATGTCTACCCTTATCTCTTTGATTCCATAATTTCTCTTTTAGGACTCCCAATAACTTCATCATTTTCAATGAATCTAGCATTATGAATTTTAGTAATTATTAGATTATGATTAGGACAATAAACCTATACCCTTTGAATTTCTATGAGCATCCTATAAAATAACCACTAGAGTTTGAGAATCTAATTTCTTTTATGTGGATTATAAGCATGTGCTTCTACAAGACAACCCTAAATATAAAGGTGTCTAAAACTAAGTTTCCCTCTAATCCATAATTTAAAAGGAGTTTTAGAAACTACCTTACTAGGAACCTTATTTAATAAATACACTGTAATTTTTAATACATACATCCATTATGATTTAGGTAGTGAGGAGTTACTCATTATACTCCTAACCTTATGATTTCCACTCTTTTACCTAATTATCTTTCAACTTCCTTAATATATACTCCAAGAATATCGACTGCTTGAGATTTTTCATTTAGCAAATAGATATAATCATAACATAAAAAATTATCAATAAAGGTGATAAAATTTTTTTCACTACCAAAAGATGGAACATCAAAAGGCCCACATATATTATTGTGTACAATTTCAAAAAGCTGGGTGCTTATTATGGCACTTTTCTTACTATGTCTAGTTTGCTTACCCTTAATGCAATCCAACATATTCTAAGGTCAGTGAAATCCAAATTTAGAAGGATTTCATTTCTTATTAATCTTTTCAACCTTTCTTTGGAAATATGACTTAAACGTTTATGCTAAAAGAAAGCTGAATTTTTATTCTGCATGCTATGTTTCATTCCAACATTATGATAAATAATAAGTAGAGATTTAGCAAAAACATTGTAAACCCTAAAACCAAGCCAAGTAACCATAGGTTTGAACTTAAAACCCAAAGTTTAGGACGATCGGCTAAAGGATCCGATCAAACCCAAATTATAAACTATTTAACAAAATATCAGTAAAAATGACCCTGTAAACTTAAATTTAAGAAAGTGAGTAGTAAAATAAGAGACTATAAAATTTTCAAATTTTAAGCATAATAACTGCTAATTACCGAAAAGGCAAAAAGTGTAATATAATAACTAATAAATTAGAAGAGATAGATTATATGTATACTAAAAATTTTAGAATGACCAAAATAATATTTAGGAATGTTCACGTGTACCCTACATGTATTTACGTGTAGATAAAAATACGCGTAATTGCTAAAATAGGCCGAAAATTAAGTAAATAATTAAAGAAAAATACAAAATAATTATAAAAAAATCAGAAAAAAATCAGGATAAGATACCTGCAACTAGATCAGGTCGTGACTGAAAAGAAAAAAAAATTAGCCAATAAGAATTTGCCAAACTAAAAGCCTAAAAGCAAGGAAATGGGCAAAATCACATCAAATTAATGCACATTAATTACTATGTTTGTCTATAAATAAGGAAAAAATTCTCAAAAGACATTTGGACAGTTTGTAATCTGAGAAAAATCGAAACACAAGAAAAATTGAGAGAAATTCCAGAAAATAAAAAAAAAAAAAACTGTGCAGATTAGCAAGGTGAACCAAAACCACCACCCACCACCACCTGGGACCGAACCACCACAGCCTGGGACCGAACCACCACCACCACCCTACCCTAGGACCAGCGTCTGGACCGGCCGACAGCCTTGGACCGGGTTTGGACGACCAGAAATCCTTGAACCGGTTAGTCATTTACTCATCCCGATTTTTGTATAATTTTGTAAAATTAGTTATTTTGTCCAGAAAATTATGAAACTTGTTATTCTGAGGTTTTATTGTATGTAGATTTAGGGAAAAATATTGATTTAGTTTAATTATGTCTGGAAATATAGGGTTCTTAAGAAATTGTTCAAAACCGAGCATGATTAAACCGGAAATTAAATAGGTTTAGGGATGTAGTTTGGGGCTCAAAATTTTTCTGTAGGACTCTCATATGATTTAGAACAGTGCTATGAAGCCCTTTTTTTTTAAATTAATTTTCGAAAATTTTAAGTTAATTTTTAGCCCTAAAATGATGGTAAAATTGGGTGATTTGGGATTAATTAGGTAATTAGAATGTTAATTACTGATTTGGATCTTGATTAGATGATTAAGGAAGTTAATCTCTGCAGTGGAACCCTAATCCTAGCTTTTAGGTACTAATTATGGTTAATTAGAGAAATTAGGTAAAGAATATAAGAAATTAGGAAAATGTGAAAATATAAATTACTAAATCTAAAAAAAATAAAGCTATTTAGTTAATATTATAATTGAAAACAGAAAAATAATAAATCTGAAATAATATTTAATTTTAAGTAAATATCTCAAAATGTAAAATTTTTACACATCGGGAATAAATCCGATACCTCAATTAGGGTTAGCGTGTACCGAATAGTTAGAATACCAAAATTACGACCCTATAGAATATTTGAATACCCGAGCATAAGGTGATTAATGTCACATTGGGATTCGAGCCTAATTACAACTTAGGAATTAAAACTAGAATCTGGTTTAGGAGCCGAACCCCGAAATACAATACAACGAATTATTAATACGTTGTAGGTATACATGAGGAAAATAAGTTACATTATAAATTAGAATAAGAATCCATAAAATACAAGTACTAAAAGAACTTATTTGTATTATAGGACACCCAGAAACAAATCAGCTCGCAATTTGAGGATCGAGCGATTGAGCAAATTCAAGTAAGTTGGGTTATTGCTTATTGTAATAGAGTACTAGTTTTGTAGTGCTCGGAGACTTAGGCTTGTATATGCTTGTGATTGTAAGTAGTTTGCGCATGTGTTTGATGTATCTGAATTCGTGCTGGAATTTGTGCTGTGAGTGATTTTGTGACTGATTTAATGGGTATGAACTTGTTTGAAAACCTTAACCGGAATTTAATCTTAGTTGACCGTAATAACCGAAAATGTCATGCATTGCAACCCGTTAGGGGATCATAAGACTCTCCAACCAAATACCGACCCCTTCAAAAAGGATAGCGCAGGATTGCAAAATGGTCCCTTCTTCATCCTCAGTCGAACTAAGTGACAGGAGAGGAGGTCGCGGCGGGGGTGAAGTCAATGGTTCGAAGGTAATCGCGGGAGGAGCGAGGTCTCCATTGCACAAGCCTGGGTTTGGTTGTGAGCTGCTGCATAACATGGAACTCCTCAACCCGGATCGGAGTGGGTGAAATTTCTCTGATTTCACAACGGATCGGACTACGTTGTGCGATGACACTTGATTGTTGCATTGCATGAAAATAATTGTTTGATAACCCTGTTTGTGCTTATATGCATTCATGAGTCTCCAATTCAACTTACTGAGCTGTAGTTGCTCATACCCTTATAGATCCTTTTGCAGGTTCCGATTTGTAATCTCTTCAAGTACCATGCCGCCCTACAATTATCCAGAGGTTAGTCTTTTTGAAGCCAAGGGTGTGAGGATCAAGTTATTTAGCTTAATGTGTAACCAGACTGACCTTATAGTTAAAGGATGAAGACCGTTAGTTATTTTGTAAATTAGTAAACTGTAGTTATTATGTAAATCTTCTTGGGAAGCTCTGTGGACTTATTTATATGAATATCTATGTTTAACAGTAATTTGAGTTACTTATCATATTTGTAGTATAATCATTAATCGAACTGTTTACTTCAAAGCGAGTGGTCGTCGACGCCTTGTGTAGATTATCTCTATGGTAGGAACTGTGAGGCCTGTTTCTATCATAGAATGGTTTACACGGCGGGACTGTTGCGACTTCGCGACTTCGGGGCGTAACAAACATTATCAAGTTTCAATTTGTACAATGCATCACAAAAAACATCTACACCAACTAAAGTAGTATTTGTTGTTAGTGAATTTCGGGATGGGGATAACTCTTACAAAAGAGAGTGAAAAGCTTGGTACCGGGACCAATCTAATGCGATCACTCTGATGCCTAAGTTAATAAGGTGATTTAGGATAGAAGATATGAGTAAGGAGTGTTCAAGAGCTCTTATAGAGTTTCTTTCCAGTATTTATAGATGGTTATAGTACCCAAGGTAATTGTTGAGATAACTGTTAAGACACGTGGAAGCCTCTTGACTTGACATCTCCCCTAATATATAAGGATAGTAGATGGTTATGTAATATAATCGTGCTTATGATAACTGTTCATACCATAGACTTGAATGCAAACCAAGAACGGACATATACTAGTCAACATAAATGTCATGTGTCATCAAACTAGTGGAATGCCAAAAGAGTTGATTACCCAACATATCGATAACCGAATGGATGAATGTTAGAAAGTTTTCAGCCATCAAATTTCTGTTATGAAACATGTGTCAACAATTCGCGCGATTGCCATATCAACGCATCATTACTGTCAAAAGCAGATTTGCAGTTATGGGAACGGATCGTCCATATATAAGGTATAGTTCATAATCAGGTTTCATTTCTCTGGTTGCATCTTAAACTTTCGTTCATTTTCTCATTCTTCAACTTCTGTTATTTCATTTCATACAACCATTCAGGTATGGTTCACAAAGTTGCTTGTCGACTTGTTCCATCCGATTCCGAGGCAACGGAAACTGAGGCTACTTTGACCCCCTAAATTAAGAGCAAGGCAGCATGTTCTTTAGGTGATTCAGCCGATAGTATGAAGGCAAGATAGGAAAAACTTACTCGGATTAACAAACTTCCTGTGGATAATTATCCAGAGGATAAGGAAGGGAGGTCTTCAACAAGATATCTGTACAACATAATAGCCTACTCTCGCGACTCTCCTAATGGAATCGCTAGTTCCGCCAATAGAGTTCTTGTCACAAAGTACAATTAGTATTGGCAAGATCTTCCTAGAACATGGAACTTGAGGAGGCTAAGAGACGGGGAGAGAGTATGCTTCCCAAGGGAGCGCGAGTTCCACATATACCTAAAGTATCTGGATTTCGGGCTACGCTTCCCTTTCTCAGCTTTTGTTCGAGGCTTCTTCAACTACTTTAGAGTTGCACCGAGTATGTTCTCACCGAACATATATTAGCTTCTAGTGACTTTTGAGATAGTTTGTAAAGAAGTCAAGGTCAAGGCTATGCCTCAACTATTTAGGTTTTTCTTCACTATCCGAAGGTAGCCTGACGAGTGATACTTTGCTGCTACGAGGCATGGGCGTAAGTTTATGGATGGGTTAGAATCCAAAATTCACAAGTAGCATGACAAGTTCACGTCAATAGTGTTTGACGAGGACTTAAACTTCTAGACCCAATGGACTGAGCCGATACATACAAAAGATATAGATCTAATGCCAAATAATGCAGTAGCAGCGAAGAAAATTCAAAAGAGAATGAGAAACAAAATGTTCTTCTAGGACGCTAAGAGAATTATACAACATTATGAAAATGGAGAACCAATATTTTTTTAAAAAGAAGGTACGCTAATGTATTACCGTCGTACTTAGTATAGCCATGAGGAAAGCTGTTCTCAAGACTTAAGAGGAGAATAGTGACCTTTGAGCCTTACTCAGCATGGAAAATGTAAGTTCATATTTTTCTCCTATTTATATTAATTAGTTTACTCGTCTCATAAATATGGGTGCTAGAGAGGTGAATCCAGCAAAGCTACTAGCTTAGGCTAAGGCCAAAAAATCTAAGGTTGATAAGAGGGGGACCACCTCAGTAGCTACCACTTGGCCTGTTGTTGTAAAGAAACCAATAAAGGAAGCTGCAGCAAAGTAGATGGCTACGCAGAAGATCTCTTATCCTACTAAGAGGTTGAAGGAGAATGAGAAAACATAACCAACCGAGGTTGTTCGTTATGAGAAGCCTTTGGTGGTGATTATTTAAACTTTTTTTAAGCTGAGGGATAGTAAGTGTTGAGAGACACATCCCGACAACGAAGATGAAAATGCCATTGCCACGGAAGGCTCATCATTAGAGATTACGGCGACTCCGAGTGATGACAAAAGACTAGGGAAGGAACTCGCTGGCCAACCACCTACCAAGAAGTCTAGGGGCTTAGATGAAGGGGTGAAGGAGACAATGCGTTCTAAAACTCTCAGCATCAATAACACCAAATTTATTACCAACAAAGAGGTTGGCGAATATTTCGTCCCTTGCTAAAGCCACCAAATTTTAGACACCGACTTTACCCTAGGAGATAGGAAGAAATCTTTAGCTCTAATGGAAGGGATCATTCTTCTAAAAGACAAAGATATCGCTAAAAAGAATGTCGATAGAGTCGACGATTGCAATAAGGCCTATATTGTAGCCAAATTGTATTATGTGAGTTTTCATAACTATTACTTTTAATTATCGAATTCGTTTGGATAACTAACACATTTCCTTTTCCAGATGAGCAGCCACATTTTGATAGCTTTGGACGAGGCCGACAAAGAGGCAAAGAAGGTAATATCTTCAGTTGTATGTGTCATACTTAATCATTCTTGATTGTAATAAATGAATTTGCTGCAGAAAGTTGAGGATGTATACAATGCATTAAAGGCCCAAATTGTTGCCACCGAGAATGTGAGGATTAGGGCTGAGATGGAGGCGAGAAAGCTTAAGGAAGAACTTGTTGTCGAGAAATTGACACATGACCTAGTCGCCGATGAAATCTCTAGCCTCAAGGTTAAAATGGAAAAACAATACAAAAAGTTTGAAAGCTTAAAAGAAGAGCTGTAGAAGAAGAAAGAGGAGTGCTGGAGCTTGGGATGAACTATTTGCATGATGAGCGATGATGAAGATAAGCTTCAGATGTAGATAAAGGAGTTGGAGACCAACAACTCAAACTTGCAGAGCCGTGTAGCCGAGTTAGAAGAGACTGTGAGGAGGGGATCGTCAATTGAAGAGGCTCTTAATATAGTCACTCCCAATCAGCAATACGAGAGGCTTCTACACAAGAAGTTGTTGGAAGGGGTTCAAGCAACAAGAAAAGAGGTCTTGAAGCTTCATCCTGATTTTGATCTTTCGTGTCTTGACTTTGCTGATGTTGACAACAAAGTTAATAGTGCCAACGAAGACGAAGGGGACGAGACAAGTACCGAGAGTATGAATCATAGTGACAATGAAGCTCATGTTGAAAAAATTGCTCACTCTGAGAACCTAATTGTAGAGAAAGCCCCAACTAATGATTTAAATATCACTTCTGCTGAGTTTGAGGATAAGCCATAGTACTTATTGTATTAACACATTACAATCTCGTATAATTATCGATTGAAATATATTCAAGGCAATGCCGAGTACTTATGACATTTATTTTCATGTACTACACTTTCTTAGTCTGTATGGTATATATATGCATGTTTTATTTCACACACTAGTTGTTTCTTAGCATGTTTTATTTCATATACTATTTGTTTCTCGACATGTTTTATTTCACATACCCAACTATCTTTCGACATGTTTTATTTCATATACCCAACTATCTTCTGGCATGTTTTGTTTTACATACCCATCATTTTATACTGTCCGTTAACTGTTTAAGGCGTAAACTAGCTGCATTACTCAACTATAAGGTTAATTTGTATAGTTCGTTAATCGCGTTAAGCTAGAACTTAGGTCAGTTCATTTGCCATGTAGCCTAGAACTCGTTAATTCAACAATCGTAACCAAAACACAATGAGACCTAAATATAATTGTCATAAATAAGTACCAATCTTAAAAACATGTTGGCTGCCACCAAATGATTGACGGTAGAAATCATCCGATATTAATTGAAATAAAATTTAAGATTCTTAGCATTTCAAGCTCGAAGGATGATGGATCCATCCAACCTTTCTAGTCGATAGGCCCCCTCGCCGACGACTTCCTAGATTCTAACAGGATCTTCCCAATTCACGCTGAGCTTTCCTTGATTTGCTCATGCACCAACTGCATCCATCTTACGACAAACTAGATCTCTGGGTTGGAAAACCTCGTGCTTCACTTTCTAATTGTAATGTCTTGCTGCTTTATGCTGGTATGCCGCAACCTTAGCTCTTAAGATGTCTCGAATTTCCTCAATAGTGTCCCGATTTAATTAAGCATAACATCAAAATTATGTGTCCATAGATTAGGTAAGTCCAACTCAATCAGCAACACAACTTCAGTGCCATAGGCAAAGTTAAATGGTGTTTCTCCCGTTGCAATTCTGTGAGTGGTTTTATATCCCTATAGGACATTTGGTAGTTCATCGGCTCACTTCCCCCTAATTTGATCCACTTTCCATTTTAGGCTATGCAATATGATCTTATTCACAGCTTCAACTTGTCCATTTGTCTGAAGGTGTGTTATAGACGTATAGTTGAGCTGAATGCCATGCCCTTCACAAAATGTCTGAAACTTAATGTTGCCAAATTACAAGCCATTATCTATAATTATCATATAAGGAACTTCGAATCTTGATATGATGGAATTGATGATGAAAGCTTCTACTTTTTACTCAGTGATCTTTACTACAGCTTTAGCCTCAGCCCATTTGGTAAAGTAATCCACAACAATAATGACAAATTTTCACTGGATGATAGACTTCGGAAAGGGTTTGAGAATATCTAGCCCTTACTAGGCGAAAGGCTAAGGACTGGTTAGGCTACATAACTCAATTACAGGTGCGTTACTCAGGACTCATGCTTCTGGCATTAAGGACACTGTCAAACAATGTCTTTTGCATCTTCTCTCATAGTCGGCCAATAATAGTCAAGTCGTAGTGCTCGAATGTATAGTGTTTATACCTTTACATGATTACTGCATATGCCACCATGTAATTCAAATAACACCCTCTAGGCATCCCTTGGGGAAAGGCATCGAAGGCAAGGTTGAGATATGCCACGCTTATATAGCTGACCATCAATTAGTATATAGTTCGCAACCTGGTAAGCTAATCTTCACGCCTCCTTTTTGTCGTTAGGGACAGTGCCATCTTTTAGATAATTCACTAGGGAATTCATTTACGGTTCTTCTCTTGGGTAAGGAGCTAACTCACAACTCTGCAAGAGATTAGATAAGCTTTTCTGTAGGAGAAACTCTACAAAAAGTTTCTCGTTCAACTTAAGGAATGCCATACTGGTCAACTTTGACAGCTTATTGTCAACAATATTCTTGCTTCTCAAAATTATGTGAATGGAAAAAGATAGGAATTCTTCTACGAACGTTTATACCACTAATAAGTACTTCCTCATCTCTTTTTCTCTCGATGCGTAACTTCTGGTGACTTAATTTACCACCAGTTGGGAATCAAAGAACACTTCGAGTTTCTCGACATCAATTTCTTTTACCAATTTCAATCCGGTGATTAGAGCTTCGTACTCTACTTCATTATTACTAACTGGAAATCCAAATTTCAAAGCGTAATGAATTTTGACATTATGGGGGCCTTGAAGAATTAGGCCTACACCGCTTCCTTCTTGTGTCGAAGAACCATCGACATAAAGAAACTAGATAAGTTTGTTGGCAATCTCCGCATAGTCTTCCTCTCTAGTGAATTCGACTACAAAATCCGCCAGTACTTAAGCTTTTAGTGTTGTTCTGGGTTTATATTATACACCATTGGCACTGACCTCTAACGCATATTTCATCATCCTCCCCGAGGAGTCAGGCCGCTGCAATGCTTATCGTAATGGTTGATCAGTAAGGATAATAATCTGATGAGCTTCAAAATACGACTTCAACTTTCTCGCCGAGAGAACCACTGCTAATATAAATTTTTTAATCTTTGTGTACTAAAGCTCTGGCTCCTGTAGAACATGACTCACATTATAAACAGGTCGATGCTCTTTGCCATCGATTTTGACCAATACAGAGGAAAGTGCTCGGCAGCTGACTGATAGATATAAGTATAAATTTTCTCCAAGAATGGGTATCGAGAGAATCGAGAGTTACACAAGAAATTCCTTGAGCTCATTAAAAGCTCTTTTACAGTCGTTAGTTTAGTTGAATTCCTTTGGATTCTTCAAAATTTTAAAGAATTCTACATACCTATTTACACTTCTCAACACGAATCTGTTGAGTGCGGCAATTCGCCTGGTGAGTTCTTGCACCTCATTGACTATGCAAGGTGATTTCATATTCTTTATTGCTTCAATCTTTCTTGTATTGGCCTCGATGCCACATTGTGTAACCATATACTTAAGAAATTTTCCTGACGTTGTACCAAAGACATACTTCTATGAGTTGAGTTTCATGCTATATCTCCTTAATATGGCAAACGTCTCCTCCAGATTAGCGAGATGCTAATCTTCCTTCATGGTCTTCACAATCATGTCATCTACATATACTTCAACATTCCTATGGATCTGAGATTTGAACATCTTCGTTACTAATCTTTGGTATGTGACACCAACGTTCTTCAACTCAAAGGACATCACTGTATAACTGTATATTCCAAAATTGGTAACGAAAGATGTGTGCACTTCATCTACCTTGTCCATCTTGATTTGATTGTAACCAGGGAAAGCGTCCATAAAAGAAAGCAACTCATGTCCTGTGGCTGCAGCTACATCTACCATTTGATCGATTTTTGGCAATCAGAAACAATCCTTAAGATAGACCTTATTGAGATCCGTAAAGTCTATGCACATTCGCCACTTGCCATTAAACTTCTTGACTAACACATAATTTACTAGCCAAGTCAGATAAGGCTCTTCCCGGACGAATCCTGCCTTTAATAATTTCTAGACCTCTTCTTCTATTGCCACTTATCTCTTTAATGCAAAATGTCTCTTTTTCTGTTAGACCACCTTTACATTCGAGTCAATTTGAAGCTTGTATACCATAAGGTCTCTCAGAATACTCAACATGTCCGAAGGTGACCATACAAATAGGTCAGCATTGGTTTGCAGGAAGTTAATCAGACTTTGCGGACATCTGCTGATATGGGTTTTCCTATCCTTGTTGTTTTCTCAAGATCATTTTCTAAAGGAATTTCCTCTATATTATTCTCATCATTGTCTATGCCAACTGACTTGCCTTTTAGACAAGTCTCAACTTAAAATACTTGCTCTCGTCTCAAGGCCCTTATAATAAGGATTGTGACTATTGTTGATCTCTTCTGTACATACCGACCCCCATGGGAGTAGAAAGCTTAGCCTTTAGATGTGCCATTGAAGAGACAATGCCGAATAAACATTGGCATGACTATCCCATTATCATGTTATAAGGGGACCAACATTTGACAACGAGAAAATCCATTTTGTCCTCTGCAACATGCTTATCATCACCGGTCTGTATTAGCAAAAAGATAACTCTGGCTACTTAGATGAGTTGATTATTGAAGGCATAGAGGTCATACTTATAAGACCATAGCTGCACTTTGATCTTGAGCCTCATTTGATCGAAGGCATGTTGAAAAATGATATCGGCTAAACTTCCTATGTCAATAAGAATCTGCTTGGCTTCAAAGTTAGTGACTTTCGCATTGATGACAAGTGCATCATCATGCGACCTCTAGATACCCTTAAAATCTTCTTCTCTGAAAGATATTCTATCATCAATCCTGACCTTCTTTCCATGAATATTGCAAACGTAATTCTTGGTGTTAATTGAGTTTGAATAACTCAATTAGCCTATACTAGGTCTGCCAACAATTGTATTAATTACTTCGTTGGGTGCTTTGTTAGGATTAACATCCTTTGCATCTCTCATGACCATTGCTCACTAAGCGTCATCCTCTTATTCCTCTCTTCTCCTCTGAGACGGTCTTTTGATTCTTTTGGCATCATGTGCTAGAAATTTTCATAGCTGCCTGCATTGTATTACATCTTCAATTACATTCTTGAGTTGAATACACTCATTTATATTGTGACCCTTGTCATAATGGAAATCATAGTACTTGTTCAAATATCTTCTTGAAGGATTCCTTCACATACTTTCTGGCCACTGGAGGATATCTCTTTCCTTACGTACCTCCATCAAAATATCCAAGATTGGATGATTAACAAGCGTGTAGGATGACAATGTTGGGGATCTTCGGTCTCTTCCTTTAGGCATTTAAACTGTTGTCATTATCTATGCCAAGTCTATCATTAGCATTTTTCCATTTGTCATTCTTTCCATCTCCTCTACTCTGATCAGCCTCTCATCGTGCATTTATGTTGTCTTCCTGTTGGATGTATAAGGTGGCTTTAGCCTTAAACTCAGCAAAAGTTTTTAGCTTATTCTTTGCGAGAGACTTGAAAAAGTCTCCATGAGTCTTAACTTCGTTGATTACAGCGTTGAAGGCCACACTCATATCTAGTTTTGGGATTTAGACCATCTCAGTAAGGAACACTTCTGCTAGTTCATCGAAACATGAAATAGTATTTGGTTTCAGGTGTTTGAACCATGTGCTAGCTATATTCCTTAAAATTAAAGGAAAGGCTTGACAGGCCACCGCGTCAATTAAACCATACAACTTTTCCAATGTACGGTAGTACTCTAAGTAGTCTTTAGGGTCCTTTGTCCCATCATATGTTTTGAATTAGGGTAGCTTAATGTACCAGGTTATTACTTCTTCCAAAATCTCTAAGACGAAAGGACTTTTCTTGATTTGGAACTGTTTGGCCGCTGCAACAGGGGTACCGATATACGAAGGTCCCGCAGATACACGTGCTATGGTTGCTTACCCTTATCAATCTTCTTGAAAGCAAGAGCTGAGGGTCTCGCCGAAACCTCAACTTGCTTTTTTGGCAATTCAAGTGAATAAATGGAATTGTTGGTGTTGTTGGCATCATGATCGCCATGCTCTTTGTCTTGATGCAGGTGAATACTTTTATAGAGAAGGTTAAGGATTTGTTCATGTTTTTTATTTAACTCAGAATTTTCTTTAGCTAAATCGATATAAAGTTGCTTGAATTGAGCCAATCATTGTTCATCAACATACCAACTCCCCCCTTCAAGGTGTTAGGAGGAAGTACCAACACTTGTACTTCTAGCCATATGGTCATATATAGAGAAAAACAGACAGTGCCAATTGTTGTTTGTGAATTTCAAGATGGGGATAACTCCTACAAAAGAGAGTGAAAAGCTTGGTATCGAGGCCAATCTAGTGCGACCACTCCGATACCTAAGTTAGTAGGGTGATTTAGTATAGAAAGTTTGAGTAAAGAGTGTTCGAGAGCTCTTACAGAGTTTTTTTCCAGTATTTATCGATGGTTGTAGTATCTAAGACAGTTGTCGAGATAACTGTTAAGATATGTAGAAGCCTCTCAACTTGACATCTCTCCTAATATATAGGGATAGCAAATGGTTATGTAATATAACCATACTTATGATAACTGTTAGCACCATAGACTTGAATTCAAACCAGAAACGGATATATACCAGTCGGCATAAATGCCGTGTGTCATTAAACCAATGGAATGCCAAGAGAGTCGATTACCCGACATATCGGCAGCCAAATGAATGAATGTCAAATGAGCAAAAACTAACTATCAATTATATTCTTAAACAAATTGAAATATCCATGTCTAAATTTATTTGAAACCCTAGAAATATCAAGTTTTGAAAGAGAAATCAAGTTTCTAGAAACTAAACGAACATAAAGAGTCTAGAATAAATCTAAATGATAACCGGTATCCAAACAATAAGTCCCTATACCTTTAATAGAAGCCTTCATATGATTTCCCATCAATAAAAAATTTTCATTTAGGTTTATAGTTTGGATCGTACTAAATCCATGCATTACATTAGATATATGAAATATAGTACTAAAATCAAGCCATTAAGTATTATTAGGAATTTCAGTTAAGTTTGATTCGAAACAAACATAAACATTATTGTTACTTTTTTTTTTTTTCGAACCAAGCCATATGCTTAAGGTAATCCCTTTAGAAGAGTCATGTCTTAACATAAAAATGACACTTGTCTTTTGTTCCTTTTTATCACCTTATGAAGCTTTACTAGCCATTTTCTTCTTCTTATGGCTCTCACATTAAGTTCTTTACCAACTCCTTGACTTAATCTCACTTCCTCTTGAGTAAGTATATTGGATAACTCACTAATATCCCATTTATTCTTAATGGTGCTATAGTTAATTTAGAATGGTCCATACTTAGGTGGCAACAAGTTAAAAATAAATTGCACTAAGAAGGATTCATTTACAATCATTCCTAAGGTTTTTAGCCTTGCTGTAATATTAGTCATCTCAACAATATGCCGTTGCATACTCTTTGACCCAATAAACTTCATGGTCATGAGTTCTACCATTAGAGTACCAACTAATGACTTATTTGTAGAATAAAATCTTTCTTCCACAAATTTAACATATTCCTTAGCACTTTCTGTTTATGGAATAGTAATCTTAATATTGTTGACAATAGTCATTCGCATAAACATTAAACTTAATCTGTTAGATCTCATCCATGCTTTATGATATAACTTTTCTTCCTCACTATTTGAATCCATAATAACAGTAGGCTTTTCTTCTATTAGTGTCAAGTCAAGTTTCAACACACTCAAATGGAGTTGAATTATTCACACCACTTACAAAAGTTTAATCCATTGAACACAGTATAAGATGCGACAAATTATCTATTAGAACATTAGCATCCAAATTGAAGGCTATAGTGAAGTTCACCATATAAATTCAAAAGTTAGGATAGGAGAAAAAAAATAAAAATAATCAAATGGCCTGGTGAGATAACCATAATAATAAATAAAAGTGTATTAAAAAGAAATGTATTGAAACTTGCTATACATTCCATAAAGTTAATTAATACATACACGTGTTAAAACAATTATTACAAATATGTAAAATATACCTAACATGATAAAGTACTCTAAAAACAATGATAATATTAATAATAATAAGCAAACACTGATCACCAAAATTTTGCATGAAGAAATTGAATTTCATCTAAAATTATGACTAAAGGTAGGAGAACTAATTAATTGACACCTAATACTTATTTGTTAAAAAAAAAAAAAACCCGAAGAAGAAGAAGAATAAGAAGAAAACATAAGTTTCACATGAATTCATTGCCATATTTCAATCAATTAAACACCCGTAAGCTAGCAAATTATCATCAGTTCAGTCAAATGAAAATAGCCAAGTTAATTAGGGAATCTATGAGGAGTTTTACCAAACCCAATTATGAAGGCCTTGTTGGGGGAAAGAAAAAAGAATATCACATTTCTTCCTTAACTTAAAAAGAAAACCTAACTGCATAGGAATTAATGAAGGGCTACAAGATATAGAACTTTCATCGGCAGCAACAGAATAGAAATTCAACTAAAAGATTGAATTCGATCAAATGATTTCTACAAATTGCCACTTTACTTTAGTGTTATAGTCTTGCATATGTTTCATAATTACTTTCCTATTAGTATATTTTACATCTAGGATGAATTTATAGCTACTTTGAGAACATAAATTGCAATTTGTTGAATAAGCCATGTTTTATAACTTCAACATTCAATGCTGGGAAAGAAAAAAAAATGAAGATCTTTATTATTTGCTTTATTATGCTATTTCATGCGCAATAAATATGTAGGCATTCCTTATGTAATTTGGTTGAATTAGGGCTATATATTGCAATTTTGGAGAAGTAAAAATGGCTATTCAAAACTTTTCCAATAATTGATTTATGAGCATGTGATGATTTTATGATAAGATTTACCTAGTTTAGGCTACAATTGCAATACATAGGGCTAAAAATCATAATTGTAGAAAAGAAGTAAATATAAATTTGACTAATTAGAGCCTTTAGCATCTCCTTCTATCAAAGAAAGCATGTTCATGGCTTATTCTACCTATAAACTTTGAAATAAATATGGTAGGTGAATCATAATTAATTTGTAAAATTTTAATGAATATTATTTACATAATAAATAACATTAGGAATTTAGCAATTCCTATGACATTTATTTTCCTATAGCTAAACCCCTTTTATAACTAAATTGCTAAGGGTCGGAAAGGGATTCTCAAGAAATAGGATCTTTATTAATTATGTAATACAATCTAAGTTGTTGGGTTATAGTTATAATTTGGAATATATATATATATGTATGTATATATACATATATATTTTCTTTATGGAAAAGTTTTCTTATGACAATCTCTCTTAAGCTTAAACATACTCACAAGTGGTTACTATATTTTGTTGCGAAGACAACAGTATGTTTTGTGTAATATTTGGTCAAAAGCACCAACAATTTCTTAAAGATATAGTTTTACAACATAAATTATGTTTTAAATATATAAAGTATGTTATGGTAATATGATATATAAAATATATAAAGCATAATTATAATATTAGTTCCATTTGTCCACTATATGTAATTTGCATATATAGGTGTATTCATGCTTCATGTTGAATAAGTAGGTGTGTCCACATATAGATGATTTTATATAATTATAATCTGTGCATTATATACATAATCCCTTATATGTGCATATTATATTATATAAATATATCTATAAAAATTACTTTCATTAATGAATAGCCATATGTATAATATATGTCACGCCCCGAAGCGGTAGAGTCGTAACAGCCCCCGCCGTGTAAACCATCCTAAGATAGAAGTTGGCCTTACAACCGCTATCTTAGACCTGATCTACACAAGGCGTCCACGACTAACCCGCTTTGAAGTAGACAATTTGTAATTTAAACAAATCATTTACCTAAGAAAGTGAGGAAATATATATATAATCACTATAATTTAGTTATTACATTAATTAGAAATGAAAAGTAAAACATGTGTTGATTCTTCAATGTTTTTCCTCACTCCCCAGGATCCAGCAGTTGCTAGCTTCAGAGTAGTTGTTGCCGCTTCTTAGCCAGCACCTGCACGACGTCTATAGGGATGTGAGCAACCACAGCTCAGTAAGTAGGGACGGAGGACTTAAAACTATACCATACACACAACAAGGTTTTCAATCACTTATTAGGTGCAATGCATGTGCAAGCAAATGCCATCGCACGATGTTGTCCGGCCCGTCGTGAGATTAGAGAAATTGCGCCCGCTCTAATCCGGGTTGAGGAGTTACCGTTAATGCAACAGCTCACGACCAAACCCAGGCTTGTGTAATGGAGACCTTGCTCCTCCCGCGACTACCTTCGAACCACTGTCTTCATCCCCGCCGCGACCTCCTCTCCTGTCACTTAGTTCGACTGAGGATGAAGAAGGGACCATTTTGCAATCCTGCGCTATCCCTTCCGAAGGGGTCGGTATTTGGCCGGAGAGTCCTAAATCCCCTAACGGGTTGCCATGCATGTTCGATTATGATTACTGGTCGTATATTTGATTAAGTCCAATTTAGGGTGATCAATCATTACATACAATTCATACAATATGCGCCAAAGCAACAAACATATTCATAGCATCACCCATAATCAAGCACATGCACGCATTTAACTATCTAACAAGCACAACCAAGCATAATCTTAAGCCTCCAAAATACAGTGTCGTATTAATCCCAACTTACCTCGACTCCTCGCTCGCTCACTCGAGGTCCGATCTGCTCAAGCCATCGCCGGTTATCCCTATAACACGAACGTGGTTTCAGCTTTTCATATATTTGTTATAGGTTCGTTTTATCCTATAATGCTTATTGTTAGGTTTTGTTTACGGTTTAATACGCCTAATTATCTAGGTATTAAGTCTTTTACAATTATTCTAGGTTTAGGTTTAAGTTTGGGTTCGGTCTCGGTTTCCGCATCAATTTCTAAATTAGGTTTTGGTTCGATTTTTAAATCCTAAACATGCTCGAATCCTAATGTGAAATTAATTACATTAAGCTCAAGTTTCCAAATATCCTATTGGGTCTTAATTTAGTATTCTAAGCTATTTGGTACACGCTAGTCCTAATTAGGGTATCGGATTTATCCCCGATGTGAGAAAATCTTATTTTATTTTATTTATTTTTTATATAATTACCTAAAATTCAATCTTAATTCAGATTTAATACTATTCTGATTTTTACTCTAATATTATCTAAATAATCCTAATTTTCCATATTTATTAATTTACAATTTCACATATTACTAATTTCTTATATTACTTACCTAATTTCCTTAATTAACTATACTTAGTACCTAAATGCTAGGATTAGGGTTCCACTGCAGAGATTAACTTCCTTAAACATCTAATTAAGATCCAAATCAGTAATTAACATCCTAATCACCTAATTAACTCCAAATTACCCAATTTTTCCATCATTTTAGAGCTAAAAATTAACTTAAAAATTTCGAAAATTAATTTTAAAAAAATGACTTCATAGCACTGTTCTATGTCACATGAGCATCCTACAGAAAAATTTTGAGCCCCAAACTACATCCCTAAGCCTATTTAATTTCCGGTTTAATCATGCTCGGTTTTGTACAATTTGTTAAGGACCCTATATTTCCAGACATAATTAAACTAAATCAACATTTTTCCCTAAATCTACATACAATAAAACCTCAGAATAACAAGTTTCATAATTTTCTGGGCAAAATAACTAATTTTACAAAATTATACAAGAATCGGGCTGGAATTTGAACTCACCGGTTCAGGTGGCTCCGGCCACCGCGGGCCGCCGTGGCCTTGTCGGCCGGCCTGGGCGCTGCCACCACCGTGTGGTGGTGGTGGCCGTCCACTCCCAGATCCTCGTTTGGTGTGGGTTCCCTTTAAAACCCCTAACTGCACAGTTTTTCTTATTTTTTTTTATTTTCTGAATTTTCTCTCGAATTTTCAACTCTCTCTAATTTTCTCTGATTTGTATCTGTCCAAATGAGCTTCTGAATTTTTCCTGCTATTTATAGGCAATTGTAGAATTTAATGTGCATTAATTTGATGGGATTTTGCCCCAATTCCATGATTTTAGGCTTTTTGTTTGTCAAATTCCTATTGGTTATTTTTTTCTTTTTCCGTCACGACCTAATCTTGCATCAGCTTATCCTCTTCTGATTTTTTCTGATTTTTTTTATAATTATTTTGTATTTTTGTTTAATTATTTACTTAGTTTTCGGCCAATTTTAGTAATTACGCGTATTTTTATCTACACGTAAATACATGTAGGGTACACGTGAACATTCCTAAATATTATTTTGGTCATTCTAAAATTTTTAGTATACATATAATCTATCTCTAATAATTTATTAGTTATTATATTACACTTTTTGCCTTTTTGGTAATTAGCAGTTATTATGCTTAAAATTTGAAAATTTTATAGTCTCCTATTTTACTACTTATTTTCTTGAATTCACGTTTACGGGGTCATTTTTACTAATATTCTTTTCAATAGTTTATAATTTGGGTTTGATCGGATCTTTTAACCGATCGCCATATACCTTGGGTTCTAAGCTCAATCCTACGGTTACTTTGCTGAACTTTGGGGCTTACAATATATACCTAAGAATGTTAACATTTGAAAAGGTGACATAACTCATAAACTAACTAAGCTTAATAGACTACAATGTTTCATTACTTTATTCATTGTAAACTTGGGATATGTTAAATAAGAGTTCAATATGAAGGGATTATGATGTAGTGGACTTGCCAAGACGAGTGCAATTTATAAATAAGTAAGAGATCTAACAAAATTTTAAGTTGTATAATTGGGTTAGAAAGTAATCTAGAGGATTCTTTAGAAAAAAGCTCTAAACTAGAACCAATTTAGAATGTAAGTTAGAAACTTCGTTAGGGAAGGACTCTAAACTTAGCCTAACTAAGAGGGTAGGTCTAAAGGTTCTTGAATACCAACTATGGATCTGGACTAACCTAGAGAGTAACTCAAATGATGACTTAGAGAGTGAATCGAAACCTTAACATCTACAACTAAAGTGAGCAGCAAGACTTCCAAGTAAGCAGGATCAATATTTCACTACATTTCGAAATATTATTTCAAAATACTTGGAGGCCTTTTTATGTATTTGTTTGTGGATGTAATGAGGTTAATTATGCATGTTTAGTGCATGTGCTTGAACATTGTCCTGTTGCTACGAAACCTAAGCTCTATGTATTGTTTGCTTTATGATTATTGTTTGGATTGGATTGCTTGAAATTAGTTGATCACCCTAAAAGAAAACTAACTACAACATGGCCTAACTTCTCACTTGACATGCATTATAACCTATTAGATGAATGATTAGGATTCTTGAGCTAAACACAGATCCTTCGATTAAGATGGCTGAAATGGTTTTTTCCCCACGCTTAGTTAAACTAAGTGATAGGAGAGAAGGTCGCGATAAGATTAGGGACCATGATTTAAAGATAATTTGGGGCTAAGGGTGTTCTTTATTACATAAGCCTTGGTTTGGTTTTGATTTGTGTATGAGATGTCAAACTCTTTAACTTAAATTAAAATGGGCATAATTTTTATGATCTTACGACAGATTAAATATCGCTGTACAATGAAACTTTTTTTTTATATATGCATTACATCTAACTAATTTGATTGAAACACTTGATTGTTTTGTACTAAATATATACTTCTGTTTCTGTCCCACTTACTGAGTAGATTGTCACTCATTCACTTATAGTTTGTTTTGCAGGTTCAAAGTGGATTTACAAGTTGAACACCCATAACCAAAATATTAGTAAACAAGGTTGGGGAGTAAGGATCACAAAAAATTAGCTAAATTCTTTTATTTTTTTGTTGTAAGCTTTTCTAACTTTTTAAGAAAACTACTTGGGTCACCTCAAGTAGCCCAATAGTTTTTTATTTGTAGTTTATATATTAAGTAACATGAACCTATGGATTCTAAAGTTACTCTTTTGGAAAATTAAACTATAAGTTTGATTCGACTACTAATTTAAAAGATTATACCATAGGTTTATATCAAATAGGTACTGAATTGGATGCTTCAAAATAGTTAAATCAAGTATGCTTGACGTGAATTAGGTTTACAGTAATAGCTATAAAGCTAGTTTCTATCTTAAGATGGTTCACACGGCGAAACTATTATGACTCCGTCTCTTCAGAATGCAATATACAATAACAAAAGAAGCATATGAATGGAGTGAAATAACTGCAATTAATACATAATTGTTCATTAGATAACAAAAATGGATTCACATAAACAAATCATCAGAGTATACTATAGTTCTCCTTAGGGCAAAAACCATAATATACTACCATTTAGTAAATACCATAAATAACATAATTAGGTAATTAATATTTCAAGCCAAATAAATGTGTTATCTTTGGATATACAAATTCATTTGACCAAAATACTAATTCACCTATATTATGTTTACTAATCATAGAATGACAATTTACTTTTGGGTAAATTCTAAAGTTCTAATGATAAGTGAATATCAATTTATCTATTTAATCTTGATAATAGATATTTCATCAATATTATGGATAAATGACAATTTTATACATAATACATACTTATCATCATCATAATTCAACTACTTTAGTGACAACAAACTGCAAACATCTCATGGAAATCTTTAATTTAATGTCCATATATTTAAAAAATAAACTATATAATAGAGATCATTTTGGCAACATATTTATTTCAATTTATTGTTAAATACCAAACAAGATTTGCCAAAGAAAAAAAAAAGCAATTACTATAACTCATAAACATCAATACTTAAATAATACGACCAAGAGAAAGTAATATCTTATAAATTTGTCAAGTATGTATCCTGATTGCATTTATGAATTTTTCCCATCTAATAATTGGTTCAAATCGACAATTCACCAATATTATAGATAAACATCATGGAGTATGTTAACATTGATATAGGACAAATTAAGATCATAAAAAGACTATTCACACATTATGTAAAACAGGGAGCATGCATAATATAAAAAATTAGAAATAACCCATAAACAATTACAAAAAAAAAAAAAAAAAAAGAAGAAGAAGAAGAAGAAGAAGAAAAAATCGTCTTTCTAGTATGTTTTGCTTCATAAACCCAAAAGATCCCCTCAATAAAAGAAAACAATGAAGCGATGCATAATCTGATTAGTGAAACAAAAACGTATATGGATATAATTTCTCAAAGAACCATATGATGATAATTTAATTAACATGTCTATATTACAAATACAACCAACATCAATTCTTTCATCTAAACTCTGTGACATCAAGCAATTAATGAACAATAAGCAATAATTTTAACATAAAATCAAATCATTGTGCAGCATTAATAATTTTTATCATGATGAATCTCAATCTTCTACCGTAAGGAATATTACATGTTATTTATGCTTCTCCTTAAACCATAATCCTTAAGATTGGAAAAATCACACATTTAAAATGTATGCTTTGATACCACATGTAAAAAATAATTCCATGAACATGTAAAAATAATTCTATGATTTGATAAAACATAAAATCAGGATCTTGAACACAACAATTTTCACACAACATAACATATTTGAAGCTAAGGATTAATCCATCTCTTTTAACCATGGCGAAAAGCAACAATAACCTTTTATGTAAATGGTTTCTTTTCCTTGACCATTTTTCGTCTTTATGTTATAAAACTTTGATGGATAATTTTTCTCAGTAAGAAAATGACCCATTTATATCTATTTAATATTTAATCTAGCACGTCCATTAAGTACCTAAATAAACGGATCAGACTTAATGTGTTATTAAGTAATAATACATATTATAAAGGATACGATTAATTTTATAAGAGAAAATTACAAAAAAGTCCTTAATGTTTTACGTTTTTACGAATCAGTCCTTAACTTTTTATCTAGTCCATTTTAGCCCTCAACATTTTCAAGTCGTATTAAACAAGTCATTTTGTTAACTCTCTTAAATTTTTCGTTACTACGAACACATGTTAATATATAATTGGTCCACGTAAGTACAAAAAAGTTCATAACGTTCACTTGAATATATGAATTAGTCCTTAACATTTATCTGTGTACATGAATCAGTCCTTAATCTTTTTCACTTAGTCCATTTTAGTCCTTAACATGTCCACGTATAATGGAAAAACTAGCGAAGGGACTTTTTATAAATTTATTGAAACATTAAGGATTAAAATGGACTAAATAAAATATTAAAGATTTATTTGTATATACAGGTAAATGTCAAAGACTTTTTTGTACTTTTCCCATTTTATAAATAAGGCAGCTAAATAGTCAATTTTATAAATAAGGTAGCTAAACAATCAATTCTAAAAAATAAAAATATCTTCCCATTATTTGAAGAATTTCTAATAGATTAAACCTTAAAATTCTAAAATCTAACTTTTACTCTATATAATTTTAAGAAAACTATAAAAATAGAACCTATACTTTTGGGCTGTTATAAACAAGTAACCCACCAAACTCAAAAGAAATATGAAATGAATTAGCCTCTAGTTGATAATGCATTTATTGGAAGATTACTCCAAATTTCTAATCACTCTCACAACCTAAACACATATACTCATGCTTTGCTTCACACCTCAATTTTTTGGTAATGTTACCTACAAAAGAGATTATTGAGGAACGAGCGAAAATCTGCCTACTTAATAAGAGGTAGAATATACTTGTTATACTACATCACATTATTAAATAAGGTTAATGTTAAATTTTAAGTACAATACAAATGAATCATACGTTATTTGTATTTTTGATATGATATGAGACCAAAGAACATTACTCCACCTTAAATTAGATTGAGCTCTAAGGAGTTTCGTAGCTTTATGTGCATAGTTCTACACCAAATATAGATAGTGTAATGAGAGTCAATAGTTCTGGTTGATAACTTATCCGAATGCACTCTCAACCTCACATGATCTTGTCTCCTATTACTTAATTTGAGGAGTTGAACGGAAGATGATCTTGTTTCATAGCTTTTTATAGCCAAGTTTGGTATGACAATCTTAATGATTTTAGGGGTGCAATATACGTCTTATTGAGATTTTGACTTGCTAGTTACAAAATATATATAAAAAACTCAATAGTATGTATTAAGTAAACCATAATAGCATACCAACTAATTACCTTCGGTACACATTCATTAATGACAAGCACATGAATTGCATATACACATTCAATATGCCTTCCACCATATACAAGTATGACAACTAATCATCTTCTAAGCATGAAATAGTACTCTTTGTGAGCCATCCTGATCTCGGGGTAGCCAAGTTCCTTTTTTTAATTTTTAGGTTCTTTTCTATTTTTTTCTTTTCTTTTCATTTTTACAACTTTTATTATTCTACTTAATATATATATATATATACTTAATATATATATATATTTAATCATATCATTTATTTAAATTAATTATTTTGACAAATTAGGCATTACCATGTATCATTATAGATAGAAAACTCAACAGCATTGACAAAAGTCCTAATTTGTCAACATGGAAAAGCATTGAGCATTTGAATAGAAAAAAAAAATGATGAGGACTCAAATAAAAATGTGAGTAGACATTAGGAACTAAAATTGTGCTTTTCTCTTTCAAATATCTTATATCATAATTTCAAATCTCCATTGGATGTTAAACATTAATAACATAAATTAGAGGGGGAAGTTACAAACATAAAATGTTTTTTTTTAACTAATCTAAGATAAATGCTCTTTTCTTTACACATACATAACCTATATTTTGTCACTATTTGTTAATATTAGATAATTGGAAATATATTAGCTAATTAATTCATAATAATTAATTTAATTAAATAAAATTATTAGATATATGTAATTAAACAATTTATTGAAAATAATAAACATTATATATTTTTTTAAAAAGGAAGACAAAAATAATTTTTAACCTTTAAAAGAAGTGGTTGGCTACCTCACATTGGGTTTGCATTGAAAGTTAAAATCAAAGAAAAGTAGAAAAGGAAAAAATAATTTTGAGTGTGATATTCAACAAAATTTTTATTTTGTCTCTTTTTTATTTTTTATTTACTTTTGAGAAAGGTGGGTGACAAGAATCACATGGGCTCCATAAAGTAGTAGCTAGCCACCACCACTAAGTTACAATGGATGGCTGGCCACCCTAAGGTAAAGGGTAAGAAACCACCGTTTTCAAGAGTCAAATTTTTATTTCAACTATTTTGGAAGCTTTTTGTATTGTTCTAATATAATTCTCTAATTAAATATATATTTAATAATATCATTTATTAAAATAATTATTGTTGTTAGTGAAATTTGAGATTAGGGTTTAACTTGCAAAAGAGAACACGTTAGGTTTAGGGGGTGCCAAGGTTGTCTTACATAACTATTCTAATGCCTAATTAGTGGATTATATAAGATGTAAAGTGTTTATGAAAGAGTGAGATGTTGGAGTGATTAAAAAAACTTATAGTTGTTTGTCCTTATATATTTATAAAACTATCCAATAACTATGATGGAGTAGCAGTTGAATTGCCTTGGACATGTGGTATTCTAAAAACTTGTACATGTGTTTAATGTGAGGAGTAAAGGGCAATTAAGCAATTATCTTGTTTGGTAACTATTGAATTGTTTGCACCTTTATGTTACAATTCAAATGTTCAAACTTATGGCCAGGGCCATAGCAACTCAAGCCCACATATGCATGTCGTAGCCTAAGTTTTCGAGTTGTCTTAAGCTCTTTCTACAGCTTATGTGACTCCAAATAACCTATTGTCACAAATAGCTTGTAAATTCTAGGAATAGTTGAATTCGACTATAACAAGTTGTATTAAAGCAAAAGAGCTTGGCTCCAACTCAAAGTAGGTCATATTCTTGCTTATATGGCCTTATAAAAATCTACTATCAACAATTAGAATGACTAATACAAAACTAATATGTATCCTTTAACTAGTATTAATATATAGTAGTAAAACATCGGTTATCTATTTGTCAAAAGAAAGGACATAAAATATGTGTGTGTGTGTGTGTGTGTGTGTGTGTATATTGATGACTAGCCTTCGACTCAGGGCTTTAGAGGCCTGAGCCTACCAAAAAGAGCTCGGCTAATGTGGCATTAAGATCTCTTAGCTCAAATGAAGAATAGGCTCCATCTCTACTCTCCAATCATAGGAGAAGAGATTGCCTCCCTTCTCGAGCACAATCTTTAGGGCACTTACTAGTTAATGCAACCTATCTTGCCCTTCTTGCCTTGTATCTTTCTCTCTCATCATTAAATGTTGAATGGTCACTGGATACATTACCTACAGTCTAACCACTAGGTTAAGGTAACCACCCTCTACCAATGTGATAAGCCAACCTCTACTAACCAACAAAAAGAGTGGAAGTCCCTTTTTCGTATTGATGACACCACCTCCTTTGATTGCGTACCATCCAATCCCCTTTTACCATATGTTTGATTAGGTCAAATCCCTTAACTTATAAATAAGGGTAAAGCCACTAGGTAAGAGATGTTTAGACACTCTTGGGAGCCCTCTCATTTACTTATTCTTTTGTTCACCAAAACCATACTACTTTCATCGCTAACTTGAGCATCAGAAGGCACTTACCCGGCTAAGCCATAGGGGGCTTTTTTGTAGGTTTACTATTAGATGCAGTAGTTGGATCACCATAAGTTTACCTAAGGGTTGTACTCATGATATCTACCATCACCATTTGGTACCTACTATTTACACAAACTTAGTATCATGGTTAAGAGCAAAAACATACTACCTCATCCTGTACTCCTAGGCGGTAGCAATCAATTTGCAACTGCCATCGGCGGAGTTACAACTATTAAATATGGAACAGATGAAAGCAATGTTCTACGAATTAATGGAAACTAATAAGAAAGTCCAACAAAACAATGTTAGCTTTTGACAACAATTGGCGGCAACTCAAAAATTAAAGCAAAAGGCTCATCCTGATGATCGAGCTAACTTCAAACAAATTGTTGCCAGCTCTCTCAGTTAACTTAGTAAGCGACCTAAGTGCTTATCTACACCACAAACATAACTTGTGCACCCACATGATGGTTTTCAAATTGAGCAGCACCTGCTACAAGATCTATGTGACCGACTGAACACCAACTACGGTAAGACACACCATCAAGTGCATATTCGAGCATAAGTAGGCCATGGAGAGACATCTCCCCTGAGTACTTACCTAAGCACTTGAATGTCATGAATGTTGGAGAGCTCGATGAGCACATCTAATAAGCATCCAACCTTTAAGATTAGAAACGTCTCAAATCCTCTACTCAATAACCAAGCATCATAGTGAGCAAAAGTTCATTCATCCTGATCATATTAGAAGAAACCTTACCATAAGATATATGACTTCCTCACTTAAATACATATGATAGAATGAGCGACTTGGATGACCACTTAGCACATTTCTGCATAATGATGAGCTTACAAAACTTCTCTGATGCAATCATGTGTAAAGCATTCCCAAACACACTTGCTAAAGCTGCTCTTGAATTGTTAAATCAACTCTTAGGTGGTTCCATTTGCTCTTTTGACAATCTTGCCACTTGTTTCCAGCAACATTTCCTCAGCACTAAGGTACCATGTAAAGATTCCTCCAAATTGTACAACGTTCGCCATTGCTCCAATGAGACTCTAAGAGTTTACCTCAAGCATTTTAATTGAGCCAAGCTTCTCATCCCCAAAATTGAAACCAGAATAGCCCTCCAAGCCATCATCTACGGCTTAGAACCCAATACCAAATCCTTCAAGGCCATAATGTTATGTCAGCTAAACAGCTTCGAAGAATTCTTGATTGTTATTGAGTAATAGGTCGCATAAGAAGACACCATCGGGCAATGCCTTAACAATGACCCACATCAAAGCACCTTTATGAAAGATTAACTCCACCCTTGAGAGAATCACCCTTCGTCTTCTAGAGAGCATTGAGATAGATAGAAACAAAAATTTGTTAACTATCCTACATACACCCCGCTCAACCGCCCCTTAGGAGAAGTCTTCTGTGAAGTCTACTAGTAATTACCTTACACCTCGAATATCAAAGTCGCATATGAAGCACTCGCCTTAGGCAAGTTTTGTGACTACTATAGTACCCGTAGCCATAACACTAATGGAAGTAAGAACTTGAAGAATGCATTCAAAGGCCTTATTTGCAAAGGTTGCATTGATTACCTTATCATTAACAAGCAAAACCACCTTCTCTCAACTCAACGATGCCGCACTTAGGAACCACCATAACAACCACAACCGGAATAAGACAATCCGCTCAACGACAGAGAGTGTAGGGTTGGATAAGGATAGGTACAAACGATGACAGGTAGACTAGGGTTATCCAACGAGGATCGCTCTATCCACCTCCGACATGAGGTGCTTTTCATGCAATCTAAGAAGCCAAGGATAGACACAACCATCTCCTTCACCGACAATGATAAGGAGGGCATCGAGTACCCTTACATTGACCCTTTGATCATTAATGCAGAGATTGGATATTTTAACATCTTAAAGACATTCGTAATAATGGCAGTTTGGCTAACATTCTCTTCTATTCGTCCTATAAACACATGAAAAGAAAGCTAGATGAAGAGCTCTAACCTTATAGGCAAAGCTTCGCCAAATTCGGTAGGAAGACAATTCCAGCTAAACGCTTGATTACATTCTTTGTCAGGCTAGAAGATCATAAGCAAATTGCCTCATAGCTAATTGATTTCGTAGTCATCGACTACTGGTCCCCTTATAATGCCACCCTTGGGCATCCCAACCTCAATAAATTTGATGCGTACATTAGCCAAAGATGCCTTATGATGAAATTCCTTACACCTCAAGGATCGAGTTCACATACAAAGACTAGAAACTATCCTAAACACTTTACCTTAATGACATTTCCCATGACAAGATCATGCATATTGAGTCCACCCTCGACGTAACATAAGCTCCTAGGGAGGAACCAATAGAGAAGGTCAAGGTCATCCAGGATGGCGACTACCCTAGCCAAACCACTTAAAGAGGGACATCCTTATCTCAAGAAGAAAAAGAAGACATTATAGTTTTTCTCTCAAATGTCTTTATGACGTCTCCCTAAAAAATGCTTGGGATAATCAACATTCCTAAAGCCACTCACCACTTGAGGGTCAACCTTCGTATCTAACTAGTGAAACAAAAGTGATGACACTTCACACCCAAGTGACAAGCTACCATAAAGTAAGAGGTACAAAAGCTCCTACAAGTTGGCTTTATTAAGGAAGAGTGATACTAATGGGAATCAGGCTACTAGATCATTGAACTGTAACTAAGCTCGAGGACTAGAGGGACTAGTAAGGCGAATCCTCTTGGTCTAATCGACTCTTGCTGAGGCCGAATATCTTGTTACCAACCAAATCTGTACGTCGAGTTGAATGATTGGCCATCTCTTAGAAATTATGTAGCGAGTAGAAGAATGCCCTAACAATAGCCATACTCCATGCACCAGCTCGATCTTGTCCAACCTGACCACTTGCTCAGCGTCATTATTGTCGAGAGACCAAAAGTTCTACCATGCATGAATCTTCATCCACTCCTGTTTAAACGAACCTATGACTGCGTAGAACTCCTACTCAGCCACCCAGCTAGCCCGTATTGCTTTGTCTAAACCCTCAAATAGCACCACCAATGTATTGCTGCCACATGTTTAGGACCACTCATAGAATCTGCTACTATAATCATTGCTTTTTTTTTGCGAATATTCTTTTTTTACCCTTTGTATACTTTATACATTACTTCTTTAGGACTATACCTTTTTTGTCTTTTTCCTTTTAGGCATGTTGCCCTAAATTCTCGAGTATAAATACCCCTAGTATTTGTAGCCGTAATGATCATCAAATTGATATTAATACACTTGACATTTTCCTCTCGTAAACATTGTTTTGTTTACTCTTATTTTACTCTTATCATAACCCTTAAGCAAGACTAAGTGGTGAATAACCTCATCAGACTGATTCATACAATATATCAAGCTGTGCCACAAGTCCTCAGAAGTTCCATCGGTACGTCATATCCATCGAAACTGTTCATAGGTTTGCTTACTTTTCATTTGCGTTTGTTCCTTCATACATTCTCCACCACCTCCTTTTCAAGCTTTCAATAAGCTTTGACCTATTCAATAACCGGCCTTGTTTGCTCTTGGTTACAGTTCACATTATTTTGGTATTAGAGTAGAGGTTTTGTTTGAGTTATAGCTTGTTTTCGAGGTTTTGTTTATACTCTATTTTGCATATGTAAAACAGAGCAAGTTACTATATTCATTTAATTGCTGTGCTTGTTAGCTGTTACTTTTTCAGTTTGTCAAAGTGTTTGCTAAAACACCTAGTTGAGGAGTTTGAGCTTTGAATTTGTGAAGAAAATGAAAAACCCAAGTGTAAACGTTAGTGTTGGAGATGATAACAGTGGAGTTGTCCACCATGGCCAACAGTCGCAAAGAACCTATAAGAGTACTGACAAGAGACTTAATGAGGTGGCTAACCTCTTGGTAAATTTAACCCGAGTTGTTTATGCATTGGCTTATCGACCTACTAAAGCTTCGCATAATACCCCATAAGTTGCCTAACCTATGAGAGGTTAGAATCCAGCTCAACAAGTTTGAGGTAGAGGAGTAGATAGACGAGTAAGAAGAAGGATTGACTTGGGAAATTTGGAAGAAGAAGATGAGGAAGAGTATTATGAAGAAGAGGAGCGAGTGCAAGTACCCCGAGCCTTTGACCATGTTAAATTTGGATCCCGAGTTTCAGTAGGTCCAGAAGTGCTGATGAATATTTAGAATGAGAAGAGAAAGTGGAGTGCATTTTTTACTATTATCAATACGAGGATTATGAGTAAGTGAGAACTGCTGCTGTTGAGTTCTCTAGATATGTCAACATGTGGTGGAAGAAATTTTTAGGCTATGAGGAGGTAAGAAGGCTAACGAGAGATTAATACTTAGCTTGAAATGAAAAGAATACTGAGAAATAGATTCGTGCTGGATACTTATCTACAAGACACTTTTGCTTAGCTTCAGGAGCTGAGACAAGGAGGTCGAATAGTTGATGAGTATGTCTAGGAATTCTAAATGCTCATGATCCGATATAAAGTAGAGGAACCACCAGCACGAACAATCTATAAGTTCCTTACTGTGTTACGAGATGACATTCGAGACATTGTGAAGCTCTAACGATTTACTATAACGGATGAAGTTATTAAAATAGCCCATCGAGTAAAGAGGCAAAGAAGAAGTTGAGTATTGATTAACTGACTAGAACAGGGAAGTCTCCAAGCTTAGTTAAGTACCGAGCCAACCTAAAAGGTGGATATCCAAGCAAAGTAGAAAGGCCGATAAGGGTAAGGATCTAATAAGAAAACAAGCCAAATCAAGTACTTCAAGTGCCAAGGGTTTGGACATATGGCTACTTAGTGCCCGAATTGAAGGACTATTGTTATCAAAAGAGATGACCCAGAGTTAAATGTAGAAAGTACTATTGAGGAACCTGAAGAGGAGAAGAGTACTGCCAAGAAAGAAGCTACCAAGAAAGAACTAATTGAAGAGGATCTATTCACCGAAGACTTGGACCAAATGGCCTTAGTTGTCTAATACGCAATGAACATAGAACCCTCACGAGAAGAGGAACGGAGGGAAAACTTGTTTCATACCACCTGTAGGGTGAATAATCAAGTGAGCACATTAATTCTAGATAGTGGAAGTTGCACCAATTTAGCATCGATTGATTTGATCATAAGGTTGAAATTACCGACTATTGTACACCCAAGGCTGTACAAGTTACATTGGCTGAGTGATAAGGGATCACTACACATCACCTAACAAGTACTACTATTGATCATTATTGAACGTTACTCCAACAAAATTCTCTGCGATGTGCTGCTTATGTGTACCTCATACATGCTACTTAGCCGACCATGGCTATTTGATAAGAGAGTTATCCATGACGGATATAAGAACACATATATGTTCAAGAAGGATAGCCAAAAGATTACACTGAACCCAATGCCGCTAAGTAAAGTTAACAAACTATAGACTAAACTTACTCGTAGATTGAAGAAGGCTCTAGTGATGAGTAGAGTCGAACTCTGAAAAGCCATTGATGCTAATGAGCTGACCCTTATGTTGGTCAAGCGCTTGCTAGAGATGAGGGAGTGGGATGAACTACCCCAAGAAATGAGAGCATTGCTAGACGAATATGCTGATCTATTCCTAGAAGAGTTACTCGAAGGGTTACCTCCACTCCAAGGCATAAATCACTGCATTAACTTAATACCTAGCGTCGCTCTGCCAAATAAGCTAACCTATCAAATGAGTCCCAAATAGGCTTCTAAGCTCCAATGTCAAGTCAACAAGTTACTAGAGAGAGAGTATGTTAGGGAAAGTCTCAACCCTTGTGTTGTGTTAGCGTTTCTAGTGCCGAAAAAGGATGGAACCTTGCTGACGTATGTAAACAGCCAAACCATGAACAAAACTATGATTAAATATAGGTATCCTATTTCAAGATTAGAAGATATGCTGAATGAATTGAGTGAAGCCAAGATCTTCAGCAAAATTAATCTCAAGTCTAGCTAGCATCAAATTCGCATAAGGATTGGAGATGAGTGGAAAACAGCATTCAAAACTTGACATGGACTTTATGAGTAGATGGTCATGCCCTTTGGCTTGTCAATTGCCCTAAGCACTTTCATGAGACTAATGAACTATGTGCTAAGACATCTAATAGGGAATTGTATCGTAGTATACTTTGATAACATCCTAATCTATAATGCCGATATGCCAAGTCACTGTGAACATCTCTGATCCATACTAAATATCCTTTGTGCCGAGAGATTATTCAACAACCTTAAAAAGTATTGTTTTGCCAGGAGGAAGTGGTATTCTTGGGCTACGTGATAAGTGGAGGAGGCTTGCAAATAAATGACGAGAAGATCCAAACAATTGTTAAGTGGCCTACCCTTACTACTTGTACTGAAGTGAGAAGTTTTCATGGACTAGCTTCCTTCTATAGGAGATTCATTAGAAATTTTAACACCCTCACTGCACCCCTTACTAAGCCGATAAAGAAGAATATCGACTTTCGATGGGGAGAAAGAAAGAGAGGAGTTTTGCTGAGGTGAAGGAAAAATTGACCTCCGCCCTTGTATTAGTTATACTTGATTTTAAGAAAATATTTGAGCTAGAGTGTAATATGTCAGGCATTAGGATAGGCGCTATCTTAATACAAAGAGGCCAACCAATTGCCTACCACAGTGGGAAGCTTAAGGGACCTCAACTAAACTACCCCATCTATGGCAAAGAACTCTTGGCACTGATCTGAGCCCTATAAGTCTGGTGGCATTATCTGTTGCTGAGAGAATTTTTCATCTTCACTTACCATAAGTCTTTAAAGTATCTCTAAAGTCAGATGAAATTGTCAAAGCGACAGGTGAGGTGGGTCGATTTCCTTAAAGGATTCAACTTTGTAATAAAGTACAAACAAGGGAAGAGCAACGTTCTTGTAGATGCTTTTTCAAGGAGGCATACACTCCTAACTAAATTGTAAACCAGATTGTTTAGGTTTGCAAGCATTAAAGAGCAGTACTCCGAGGATCAACACTTTGGATCCATATTTACGTAATGTATCGATGGAAGGACATTAATGAATACAATGTAGAGGATGAGTACTTGTTCCGAGGAGGAAAGTTGTGTGTGCTGACCTGCTCTCATCAAGAATTACTTATTAGAGAATCCCATAATGGCAAACTTTCTAGGCATTTTGAGGAGAGAAGGACTAGTGAGTTGTTGAATAGCTGATTCTTTTAGCCAAGAATGAGACGAGACGTGTACTGAACTGTAGAAGGCTGTGCCGTGTGTAAACAAGTTAAGTGTCGAGCCAAGTAAGGGAAAGTAATGCCTTTGCCTATTCTAATGAGACCATAGACTGAGTTGAGTATGGACTTTGTTCTTAGACTACTACGAACTGCTCGAGATAAAGATTTTGTAATTGTCGTTGTGGACAAATTCAGTAAGATGGCACACTTTATGCCCTACTCCAAAACTAATGATGCTTCAGCTGTTACTTCTCTTTTCTTGCAGGAAATTGTTAAGCTATATGATGTACTGAGAAGTGTAGTTTCAAATAGAGACCTAAAGTTCTTGAGCCATTTTTAGAGAACTCTGTAGTGACGGATGGGGACTAAATTGCTATTTAGTACTTCTTGTCACCCCCAAACGGATAGCCAAATAGAGATAGTCAATCGTACTTTGAGATCACTACTTCGAGCTTCAATGGGCAAGAACTTGACCGATTAAGACGTCTACTTACCAGTAGTCAAATTCGCTTACATCTAAACAGTACATGATACCATCAAGCAAACCCCCTTTGAGGTTATCTATGGTTTCAATCCCAAGTTGCCCCTCGATCACACTCCGATACCTGAATTCGAGCGAGAAGACCCTAATGCAAGAGCCCGAGCACATTCCCTTCAACACATCTACAATAAGGTCACTTAGCATATTGACCAGATCGCCAAAAGACTACGAGAGAAGGCTAAAGGTAGAATTGCCAAACAATTACAGCTAGAAGACTTAGTGTAGCTGTAACTCAATAAGGAATGGTTCCCGAGCAAGAGGAGAAACAAGCTATCTGCAAGAGCTTAAGGAGTCTTTAGGATCCTCTAGAAGGTCAATGACAACGCCTACAGGTTGGAGGTGCCCGAAGATTATAGGTTATCTCATACCTTTGACATTGCTGACCTTAGTCCATATCACCTTAACGGAGAGCTGACTGAAGACTGTTTAGACTTGATCCCAAATCCAAATCAACCTAAAGGGAATGATGGGAATCAAGCTACTGGATCATTAACCCATAACTGAACTCGAGCACTAGAGGGATTGGTAAGGCGAATTCTCTTATTCCAACTGACTCTTGCTAAGGTTGAGTATCTCATTGCTGACCAACTCTGCATGCTGAGTCAAATGACTAGCCATCTCTTGGAAATTATGTGTCTAATAGAAGAATGCCTTAACAACAGCCACACTCCACTCACCAGCTTGGTCATGTCCAACCCGACCACTTGCTCGGTATTATTACTACTGAGAGGCCAAAAGTCCTACCCTACACGAATCTTCATCCACTCCTATTTGGATGAACCCACGATTATGTAGAACTCTTGCTTAGCCACCTAGCTAGCCCATACTACTTTGTCTACACCCTTCAACAGCACCACCAATGCATTACTGCCATGTGTCCAAGACTACTCCTAGAATCTGCTATTATAATCATTGCTTTTTCCATAAATGTTCTTTTTTTTACCCTTTGTATACTTTATACATTACTCCTTTAAGACTATACCCTTTTTGCCTTTTCCTTTTTAGGCATGTTGCCCTAAATTTTTGGGTATAAATACTCCTTATATTTGTAGCCGTAATGATCATTAGATTGATATTAATATACTTGACATTTTCCTCTTGTAAACACTATTTTGTTTACTCTCATTTCACTCTTATTCTAACCCTCAAGCAAGACTAGGTGGCAAGTAATCTCATCAGACCAATTCATACGTCATATCGAGTTATGCCGCAAGTCCTTCAAAGTTTCATTGGTGTATCATATCCATTGGAACTGATCGTGGGTTTGCTTACTTTTCCTTCGCGTTTGTTCCTTCGTACATTCCTCACTTCCTCCTTTTCAAGCTTTCAGTAAGCTTTGACCCATTCAGTGACCGACCTTATCTGCTCTTAGTCACAGTTTGCATCAAATGCGCTATTTGGCTTGCCAACACCGTCCTTATAAAGAAAGCAAATGGTAAATGGCGAATGTGTGTCAACTATACCTATCTCAATAAAGCCTGCCTAAAAGATTACTTCCCCCTCCCCCAAATTGACCAACTCATTGATTCTACATTAAGCCATGCCAGACTTAGCTTTATGGATGCTTATCTAGCTATAATCAAATTCACGTGGCCCTTATGGGTGAGGTTTATACTTCCTTTGTCACCAACTTTAGATCATATTGTTACAAGGTTATGCCTTTCGACATCAAGAATACTAAGGCAACATACCAATGACTAGCAACCACTATCTTCAAACCATAGCTCAAAAAAAATGTTGAAGTCTATATTGATGATATGATCGTCAAAAACAAGAACAAAGCCAACCACATCACAGATCTATGTGAAACCTTTGATACACTAAGAGAATACCAATGAAACTCAATCCTCATAAGTGTATCTTTAGTGTAAGATCCAACAAGTTCCTCAGGTACATGGTCATAGAGTAACACCATCATGGATGGACCCTATCCTCAACTACCTCAAAACTGTTATTTGAAGATGGAAGAAGGCATTTACAACAACTACATTTAGGTCCAAGCCTTATACATCCGAGCTCTCCACTTTGGGTACTATTAGTCGATCATGAAAGAGGACACGTAAACCCTAGTAAGACAATATCACAGTTGCCAAAACACATGCCCATCAACCATATGCTTAGCTCCAAACTTCACCCTATGACTAGCCTTTGGCTCTTTACCTAATAGGGGCTTGATGTTTTTGGACATTTTCCTAAGGCATCAGAAGGGTATCGATTCATATTGGTAACCATGGCCATGGACTATTTTACCAAGAAGGTGGAAGCGCAAGCAATTGCCAGTATTGCCATGAAAGCAACAAAAGGTTTTGTTCTCATTAGGATCCTCACCTAATTCAGGGTTCTTTAGGCCCTCATCACGAACAACAGTAAATAGTTTGATAGTACACGGTTCTAAGAATTTTGCAATAAGCATCTCATCCAGCACCGCTACACCTTGGTTACTCACCTCCAAACTAATGGATAGGTTGAGGCTATCAACAAAATAGTTCTCGAAAGCATGAGAAAGATGGTGGAGTGAGTAAGTGGCCTATGGGTGAAACAACTCCCTACAATCCTTTAGGGGTACCGAACCATGCACAAGATAGCTACAGGTAAAACCTCCTTTCACCTCACATTCAAATCGGAAGTTATTCTCCCCATTGAACTTAAACTTGAACTCCCCACGAGTAGAACTCAAAACTTTGATGTTAGTGTTAACAAGGTGGTCCTTTAAGCAATCTTGGACACGATTGATAAAGTAAGGGATGTTACTCGGGCCTAAGTGGTTGTGTACCAACAACCGGTGATAAAAGATTTTTATACCCAAGAACACTTAAGCCTCAAGCTCTACCTTAAGCACCCGATAAGTACCTATACCTAATGGTCCTAAAAGAGAATTTTGAATTTTGTATATAATTGGTGTTGCAATGACTATGATAGCGATGAGTTTATTAATTGATTGGAGTACAAAATGTAAATTAGCTAATGGTGCTTTGTGAGTTTATTGTATGTACAACTAAATATGTAAGGTGCTTTCACATTAGACGCTATGTACACGTTTTAATTTAATAGTCCAGGAAGATTTAAAATTGTATATAAAAGCAACTTAAACTAAAAAGGTGAAGTTGGTTAGATGTGTCTACTTATTATCTTTGCGGTAGGATTAAATGCAGTAACATTTATAAATTATAAAAATTAAGAAATATATGAAGGTATACTTTCCAGATGTTACGTGGTTCTTCGATTTGGTGAGAATCGAGTAAGACTTCCACCATTATTTACCTTACTCACTTCAAGTTAATTGAAATGAAACAAAATTATGTTACATTATGAGGTTCATTAATTAGCATATTTGATACATATAAAGGAGTTGTAAATATAAGATATAGTTCAAAGTCCTTATCTACGCTATCGTAGAAGAATTTACAAAAATGCTTGTAACAAAAAACGACTAGTAATATATAATTTTGTTGCAATAACAAATCAAACAACAAATTCAAGAACTTTAATCAAGAATAGAATTTGTAATTTGTATCATTTTTCATATGGATAGTGGATTCAAAGAAGAAAAGAGATATCGCTTGAAGAATACCCTTCTAAAATTTACCTCATCTCTTTTCTTTTTTTTTTTTTTTCTTTAGAGTTAATTTGGGACTCCAAAGCCATATAAATATCTCATAAAACACAATAACACTACAGTTAGAAACTAAAACACAATAATTTTATAAACATAACCAAAATCACGAAAACATAACTCAAGAAATTTGATTTGGTATATCAGTATGGACTCATAATTAGGCCCAAACTATTTTTCTTTGATGCCAAGAATCCTATCAATTAGTGTTTTTATTGATTCAATCATGACAACCAACCAAAGAATGAGTCAGATTGGTGCAACAATGTGATCCAATGGATCAACAATTTAGAGTTTAGAAATGATATCGAGATTAACCAAGAAACTTTAATGTAGATGTAAGAAAGATTCGCAAACATGTATCTTGAGCTTACTCTAAAAGAAAAAAGTAATAAAAAAGGGTGTCCAATAGTGAATAAAAATGTTGGTTCGATTAGTGGGACTCAGGGTTTATGTTAGCAAATATCCAATTTTATTGTTAGAGATTATTTTTTATAGAATCTTAAAAATCAAAGTTACATCAATATGTTATGGTTTCTCATCTAAGTGCTTTTGATGTTTATTTTCAAAAAGAATTTGATTTAATCAAAGAAATCAAGTTGGAGTTAATGAAACGTGTCAAACTTGTTTTCGGTAAAGAAAAGTTTGAAACTTATGTTTGGACCATTCTATATAATTCTTAAAGCTTTTTGTGAAGGCCACAGAATGATTTGGAGCATAGAGAAATAAGTTTGGATCGATCAATGCCAAGAGCATGAATGCTCTGGATTGATGGAAAGAGTATAGAACTTTCATAATGAGTACGGACCGGTTTTGAATGAAAAGGGGAAAAAGCTTTACAGGAGAAAGAGTCTGGACTTTTTATGTAAATCTACCCATTGCGGATATAAAGAATGCTGTAAATGCAAGAATGGAGGGGGTGATGACCAAAATGGATTGAACACAATTAATTGAGCTTAACTTGTAATCTTACAATTTGTTATAACTTTCATCAAATCATTGCCTCTTTGTTCATTAAGTTGCACATTTTTGGGTGAAAATCGAGTGAAGTTTATTAAAGTGGTTTTACTTGTAAATTTCGATAAAGCATTTCAACATCAGCGTACGTCGGAGAATGTAGTTTTCATTTTAGGGGTTAATCTAACATTAGATAGTGGCTTGTGTAGAAGAGATTTTCATGACTAATGCTTCTACATATTTTGACCCTAGGGACAAGCTCAATATTTCAAACTTGAGGGTCATTGATATACATACATACATACATATATTTAAATAGTATTCACAAATGTAACAAAAAAAGCTAGTAGTTTACAGTTCTGTTAAAATTAAAAATCAAACAACAAATTCAAAATCTGTAGTAAAGAATAATATATATTTTATAACATTTTCTATATAAATAGTGGAGATAAAGAAGAAAAGGGGTATCACTTGAAGAATAGCCATTTAAAATTGTATTTGTCTCCTTTCTCCTTCCTTGGGGTCAATTTAGTTTGTGAAAGCCAGATAAACATCTCATAAAAACAAAGTTGCACTAGAGTTAGCAACTAAAACACATTAAACTTGATAAATGCAACTAAAATCAAACAAACATATATCAATCCTTAATTTTCCTTGGAAACCCTTAACGAAAAGAGAGGAAACAAAGGAGTTTCCTAAAACAAAAATGGTAGAGAAGTGTTATGTTGCTTTAATCCGAATTTGAGAATTTTTCTTCAGGGCGGACCATCATGATTTCTGTAATTCAATTAAGTCTGGTCCATATAAGCAATTCGCATCGCTTCAAATTCAAAGCCACTGGAATCAGTGCAGCGATGAGCAGTGTTTTAGTACGTGGGATATTCCCTGAACCGTGTGATATTTTGTACTTGCAAACAAACAAGCAATAGTCCCGAAGATATTAAATATGGAAAAACAAGACCATTCCCTCTCAAAATATGACCACAACCCCAACACTCCAAACTGGTGGCTGCGATTGCTTCAGGATAACGTGGCCCAATCTTTTCCCATTCCCATGCACTCACAAACAAACTCCATGTAAGCAAGAGAGTCTTAAACATGTTTCTATTGACACTCTTTACGGTTTCTTCATGAACAAAAAAATTTTAATATCTCAACACAATCATTAAACTGCATTTAAGTTTCCTACATCTTCAAGGCCTATGGCGGTGTCGGCCGATGGCCGAATCTCCCTCTCTGTGTCTGCAGGACGGCAGCTGCGTTGCGCCATCGGGTTGGGAGGAGATAAAAATTCGAAGTTCAATGTGAAATTCTGTAATGGAGAGTTGATGGGCATGAAGATTAACTTGAAGCAGACCAATGTTCATAGTTGTAGCAAGATTAGTGTGAACAAGAATAAAAGTATTTCCATGTCTCTTACTGCTGATGTTGCAGGACAGTCAAAGGTAGGAATCATAGACACATGCATGTGTATGCAAGATAGAAATATTATTTATAGTAAATCCAACGTCCACACACACTTTTGATTTTCTCTGTTGAACATGCTAACATGTTCAACTAAAAATCATTTAGGCTGTAAATTTGAGTCGTAAGTGACTATATTTGTGATTAATCTGATCTTAATGTTGATCAAGTACATCAATTTATGCGGCAAGCTGATACATGTTTTGCAGTTCTCGAGGTATAGTTTGAATTTCAAAGTGGTCCAATCGGATACGTGATAAAACCATTTCGATCAATTTGTATATCTACTTGAGTTGATGTTATACATAACCAACAACTCGTTAGGCCATTAGGATTTTTCACAGGCTGTCTATGGCATTTATTTATGAGGGACAAATAAAAGTAATTGATGAGTCCAACTAACTAATGATGATTGATGGTAATGGTTGAATTCAGTTGAGGGACCTGGATTTGGAAAGAAGGGACCCGAGGACAGTTGCAGCAATTATTCTTGGTGGTGGAGCTGGAACTCGCCTATTCCCTCTCACCAAACGGCGTGCCAAACCGGCTGTGAGTAACTTTTTTCTGCATGAATTCTTTTATGGCAGGGCATCCATAAGCTTGCACATATACGCATTAAGAAAGGTTCTTAAAATGTGGTTCTAGAAAGACAACGTTGTCTTGCAAATTTAAACCTTCAGTGATTTCCTTCATCTGCTGATGATAGGAATTGTACATTATCATCTGACCTTTATAGCCACATGCTTTTCTCCTATCACACCAAAAGGAAGGCATCTTTCCTTCTCGGAATCTCGGGTACTTTTAGTCACATAGAAATTCGAATTAGCAACTTATCTAAAAGATTAACATGTGCACTGCATCTTGAAGTGTTAACCAATAAATGCAAAAAAAAAAAAACACTATGTCTACAACGCTTAAGCTTTTAGATCAGTTGTTTATGCATCTAAGATTTATCATGAAGGTTTAAATTTTGGGTTACTAGGATGGATTCAACTGAACTGCATGTCCGTGTATCTCATTTTGTAGGTTCCCATTGGAGGTGCATACAGGCTGATTGATGTGCCAATGAGCAACTGTATAAACAGCGGGATTAACAAAGTTTACATCCTGACTCAGTTCAATTCAGCATCCCTAAACAGGCACCTTTCCCGTGCATACAACTTTGGGGGTGGAGTTACCTTTGGAGATGGCTATGTTGAGGTACTTTTTGAATTCGGATCGACAACAATCCTTCTACAGTAGTTTGGATGTATCAAAATTCCTTCATTACATCGTTTTTGAAACAGGTTCTGGCAGCCACACAAACACCTGGAGAGCAAGGTAAAAGGTGGTTTCAGGGCACTGCAGATGCTGTGAGGCAGTTCCACTGGCTTTTTGAGGTACTCAAAGTTGCATATAATCTGTTATGAATCTTCCATTGTCCACAAAATCTGTATTGACTTGGGTAAAATGTGTAAACTAAATACAAGATGCCATTTGTCACAAATCAGCGATCATTTAATCACCTAACATTCCTTGTGTGCAGGATCAAAGGAGCAGGGAGATTGAGGATGTACTCATTCTATCAGGTGATCACTTGTATCGAATGGATTACATGGATTTTATTCAGGTAATGCACCTCTTGCGTTGAACCATCTCAACCGATGCAATACATCAATCTAAGAAGGAGTTGTACATATCTCAATTGTCAGAATCACAGGGAAAGCGGAGCAGATATCACCATATCTTCTTTGCCCGTTGATGACAGGTAGATCTATGTTTCCGCGTCCACTTACTGCCGTGCCAAATTCCCATCATTCGTCAACTTATGAATAGTAGTTGAACACCAAATTGCCTGATTTTCACCATCGTGACAAGTGTTCCTACAGTTTTCCATCTTCAAATCTTATTCTAAGACCATGACCCCAACTGTCAACCTAATGTTTCGATGTTTAGTATCTTCATATATATATTTGTTTATTTTGTCTGGCAAATTATGGCCGATGATGTGCATTCTATTCTTGTGATAGTCGGGCCTCAGATTTTGGCCTGATGAAGATAGACAACAAGGGAAGGATACTTTCATTCAGTGAGAAGCCCAAAGGAGAGGATCTAAAGGCAATGGTAATAACCAAAAATCAGAAAAGATCTTTGAGATATCAATATGCACTGCCATATTTACCTGTTCTGAGGTGTTTTTTAAATTAGAAAGTTGATACCACGGTCCTGGGGCTCTCAAAAGATGAGGCTATAAAGAAACCATATATTGCATCAATGGGAGTGTATGTCTTCAAGAAGGAGATACTCCTGAATCTTTTAAGGTACCTAAAGGCTTATTTTCTATCTGGTCATACAGAGACTGACTCTTGCTTTTGCGGGAGTAGTTCAATCAGGAGATGATAAACTTGTATTCCTTTTGAGTCAGGTGGCGCTTTCCAACAGCAAATGACTTTGGATCAGAGATAATTCCAGCCTCAGCCAATGAATTCTACATAAAGGTCTGAAATGAACCATATACCAAAGCTCTATGAGTTATAAAATGAAAAAGAACCTGAAAAGGAAATTTCTTTCTTCGAGATATGTTTATGACATCTTAATCAAACATCTAGTTCTTACCACTACAACTCAATTTACTTAGCCACATGGTTTCACTACTATCAAGAACTGTCATTTTTAGGCATTTAGTTACAGTTGATGGAAGAACTTCGTGCAGGCATACCTCTTCAATGATTATTGGGAAGATATTGGAACTATAAGATCCTTCTTCATGGCAAACCTTGCCCTGACAGAACATGTAAGCACAAACAACTTACCATGTTAGCACATTATACCAATAGAATTTCAGAAGCAAAGTGTAGAGGTTTTCTTTCCTCTCCTCCTCTCCTCCCAGCATATTACTTCTCATGTTCTCAGAGTATGTAATCTAAATTTCAACTCATATTTATTTTCTCTCCATCTCAGCCACCAAGGTTCAGCTTCTATGATGCAACAAAACCTATATACACATCGAGAAGAAACTTGCCTCCATCAAAGATAGATAACAGCAAGGTATATTTTTACTTTATGAATCTAGTAATATCATGAACTTATGCTTGTGAATATGAGCCTATAAGTACTTTCTGCAACTATTAGATGAGGCAATGCCTTTTCCAACCATTTAGAAACCTATAAAGCTTTTTGTTTATGCTTCTGCAGATTGTTGATTCCATCATATCCCATGGAAGCTTTGTAACTGAATCTTTCATCGAACACAGCCTTGTCGGTATTAGATCCCGTATAAACTCCAATGTCCACCTAAAGGTTTGTAAACCATATATTATCTTTGAAGCATTACCGTAGTTATTCAAGCATCCTGGAAGTGACTTCATAAAAACAAAAAGTCACGTTAAGAGATGATCCTTCTGTAGTAGATCCAAGGAAATAGAGGATTGAGTAACAGTGTAATGATATTTTAACAATCTCCATTTATCTGTAGTATCAGTTCTCAATGTTTGGCAATTTTAATTATCTTTGACAAAATTCCCTGTTCTCCTTGATTAACGCAATTCGAGACTTGCAGGATGCGGTAATGCTTGGAGCAGATTTCTATGAGACTGATGCTGAAGTAGCATCATTGCTGGCTGAAGGAAGAGTTCCAATTGGAATAGGAGAAAACAGTCGAATTAGGTATCTCCCCATCATAGAAGTCCATCAAATTAAAAAAGCTTCGTTTGCTTCATCTACGCACATATGTGGGCAGATTAAGCATGCTAATCTGCTTGAAAATCTACATGTGTGGAGAATGTATGAAAAATTTCACCTTTTGGTTCACAGGGAGTGCATCATTGACAAAAATGCCAGAATCGGAAAGAATGTGGTAATCGAAAACAAGGAGGTATGGTAATTTTATTCTCATTTTCCATTTCTAGACATGAGGAAGGAAAAGAGAAACCAGAACAAAATCTCTTTCTCCCTACCTGTATTTTCTTGTATTAGAAGATCAATAGAGAATCAGCGAGACAAATTAACCATGTGAAATTATGCCAGTTTCACATTACGTATTGTCTAAGCAAGATCAATGCACTTAGGATCCATTTCCCAGGGGAACATTTCTTCAGGCTACTAACCATTTGTAGCTTGTTCAAGTGCATAGGCTTTTAAGGGTCCTAATGTGTTCAAAAGTAGCTGGTCCAATAACAATCATCTCCATCTTTCCTTAAAGAAAAAAAAGGTCTATGCGTTTCTCTCTTTCAGGCGTGTAATTCTGAACTGATTACTTTTATGCAGGGAATACAAGAGGCTGATAGATCTTTAGAAGGATTCTATATCCGAGCCGGTGTCACTGTCATCTTAAAGAACTCAACAATTCCAGATGGTACTGTCATATAATTGTAGGGCTACCATCATTTTTTTTTTCTCCAATGATTAGGCTGTATACTAAAAATATCACGTGCGACATATAGTTTTATGCATGCTACTGCTGCTTGAGGGAAAAATTGCCATGTAAATGAGCAAGAGCTACATTGCATTGAAAAGTGACTGTTCAATTTTAGTTTCTGGTTTCTGCCCAGCTATCAATTCAGACATTTTTCCAGTAGTTTAAGTCAAAAACTTAATTTGTGGAGAGATGGTTAAGTTCACTTGAAATTTATTGTGAGTGAGAAAAAAGTATATCAGTGGTACAGAGAGACCTGGGTCATGTTGGTCACCGTAAGAGAGTGATGATCTCGTATAGACTATAAACGCCTGAAATAGACACCTGAGCGTTTGTTAGAGAAAATGTTCACTAATGAGAGTTGCAGATTTGAATCGAGACCTAAGAATAATAGATCAAGACCTAACTCCTCTAGTTAGATATATTTGGTAATATATTTAGCTATAATATTACAATGATAGCAAGAATCTACTTTGTGTTTCTTCCGCAATGTAAAGGGGTGCTTGTAAAAAATGGGTTCCTCTGCCAGGAACCCATAAAGTAATGTTCGTTCTTTTTAGTCCACGCATGTGATTCTTTTGGGAAGGCTGCATTAGTTTATCGAGCTGTCACGTGGGACGCGTGTGACAGTCCAGGCGAAGTTTTAGGCAACTTTGGAATTATATAGAGTTAGAAATCAATAATTAAGATTGTATGGAGTTTTTAAATAATTTATGATGTCATCTTGTCTTTCATACCTTCGATCATTTATTTCCAGCAACCCGAGAAGTGTTTTCTCTTATATGAAAGAAGGGCATTACATTAAAGATTTTCCCGAAGCATTTTATGAACCGTGATCGTATAAATATGAGATGAAACGTGGAACAAGCCGCTTAATATTTCAGTGTGACGATTGATTGCAAATATATTTAATAGAAATATCTCGTGATATTCCACAGATATGTTATGTCACTGCAGATCTGTTATCGATCATTCAATAAATAAGACCAATCAAACCTCAACCATGAAATAGCTACTTAAATGAACACGAAAATCAAATATGATTAAACAATATGAAGCCGTTTGAAAAATGTTTAGATCACTGCAGATCTGCTGGACTTCCGATCATAAACAATAATATTACGAAGCTAAGATGTACACATTTTAAAAGAATTCACTACATCAAATTGCAAAATCAATTAAAGCCCAAAAAACGCAATAAATCAACATGTCGAAGTAAAAAACTCATAGCAACTTTACGACAGATTTTTATCAGATGGATAATAACTTTGTACGCTCACCTTTTACCTGAGTAATGAATGTGTGAATGCAGAAAAAAAAAAGGACTAGATCAAGAGTAATTCCCATAAGCAAATTAATCAACCATCATAATAAGAAGTAAAATCAAATCTATTCAGCTGTTTTAATATATCATGAACTAAAAAAAAAAAAAGATTAATGTGAATCATATCATGTAGCAGTCGAAAGTAGTGCAAACTGCTCTCACGTGCCTTCATCGCCATTTCAATCTAAAGCAAACCCGTCGCCGATCCCTGTTGAAACTAGGCAATAAAGCAGACAAGGTAGTCCAACTCACAGGTCTAAACTCCTCCAAATCCTCAGGGCTTACAATACTTGCGTCTTCCAAGTAATTATGCCAACATGTTGTACGTTTAGAATGGCAACACCGAAAGACGTTTTTCTTTGCAATTTGCTGGCAGAGTGCCATCAAGAAAGGGGCATCTGAGTCAGGGAGTAGATACAATCTTTCAGGGTGAACCGTTGCAAATACAAGCTTAAGGAGACCCGAATAAAACCGTGAAGGATTCATCTTGACATAAAGATTCAATTTCTCTACATTGCATCCAGGTCCAGGCAAATCTACACATGAATTTTTACCCGTGTAAAAAACAGAGAGGGATAGGACTTTGAATCCAGATGTAGTAAGAAATTCCTTGACATGGCTAAACCCAAGGCTACATAAATAATTTTGAACGTGTAACTTAATATCGGCTATGCACTGTTGAGGAGAATTCTTAATAATCAATTGTAATGGTGGAAGTGGGAGACTGACATCATCGTCACTGTCAGACACCTCATGCAAAAACCTGGAAAACTTTAAAGAATCAACATCGGGCACTAAAAACTTTAGCCGAGCATCATCCAATGCAACCTCCCTAATGTCCTCAGTTGTGAGACATACGAATGGAAACTGGGAAATAAAATCTAAAACATGCGGTTGCAAGAAGTTGATGTTTGGACAGGAATCCAAATTGAGCTTACTATGAAAACCAGAAACCCCTCCGATATTTACAAACACAAAAGTATTGACTGTGGGTGCATCGATGAAAACATGTCCATATCCATAGCTGTACCGCATAACCTCTAGCATTTTAAGACGACTAAGGCCAGACAAATCAAATCTGTTTATGGTATATGAGCAGATCGTGAGCTTCTCAAGCAAAGGGCAGCCCACGATCACCTTCTTAAGCATTTCTTCGTTCATAGGTATACTGAGAGATAAAGTACGTAGTCCAGACAGATTTATATTCACATCACCACCGATAGAAAAGGGAAGCCGTATTCCTAGTCCTACTAACTTAAGGGTTTGTATAAATCTATTTGAAAACACTTCCTTAGGCTTAGGCAAAGTATAACACGAGGAGAAGTATCCATGCTGATGCCGCGTACAACCTACAGCCAGCGTAAGATCTTCAACACGATGGTTTAGAGCTATTTGAATCCAGCGATCCATGTAATCTTTCAACTTCGAATCATAGAGCCTTAACTGAAGCCGTAATTGCTTCACCGTTTGATTGATGGATAGTCGTTCATACTTGGAAATTGCACCGTCCACTAGATTTACGTAAGTATCTGTTTTCTTAATGACCCTATTTTGTACTCTAGATAAGTACGGATTCATTCCCTGTGTGACGTCGACTTGGTTGAAGATTAAATAGGGAAAGGTGTTCCATGCGAAAAGCCAACATTTTGAGATCAGGGCCTTTCGGGCTCTTTCTTTTGTGTCTGGAAGGTAGGATAATATGACGTGAATTACCTCTACTGGAAACTCATTGCTACAGCTGCTGTGACTGCCGTCGCAGGCGTTCGTGGTGTTCATCTTCCTACGTTTACCGTTGGAGACTCATGTTGTGCTTCGAAGACCGGAGAAGGTGTAACCAGGTGGGTCGATATAAGTTTTCCAACTCGTGTGATATGGCTAGATTATTGGCTAAGTTTTAAGATTTTAAAAAGATCCGGTAAGAAATCTGTTGTTGGATAAAAATAATAAATTAATAATATAATATTAATTAAAATTTTTAATATTTAAAATAATAAATAAATAGAAATAAGGATAATAATGACTTTTGATTATGATTATTATTTTTTATTAGTATTTATCTACATGTATATGTATATATATATTTTGGGAATTGGGGAGGTAGGTGAGGGGGTGGGGTTAGCGCTAAAATCAACGTAATTCTTTTTCAAAAAAGATTTGATAGGTAAATCTTTTTTAATAGAAATCAAGTTAGATTTACGTTTATTTAATAATTTATTATTAAAAAAACAAAAAAAGATTTAATTTTATGAATCTATTTTAAAAGAAAAAAAAAACCTAATTTTACGGCTAGATTGTTGGCTAGGTTTTAAGATTTTAAAAAGATCTAGTAAGAAATCTATTGTCAGATAAAAATAATAAATTAATAATATATAGATAGATACATGTAGATAAATACTAATAGAAAATAATAATCATAATCAAAGTCATTGTTGTTTGGTGCTAAAATAAGGTGGTTGTTTGCTTTATATAATAGAATAAATAGTTAAGCAAATAATAAATTTGATACAAATATTAATTGTATTCATAAAATTAAAATATACAGAAAAATGAAGATAAAATCTAAATAAATCATTAAGCATATTGTATAATATTACTAGTAGATGCTCCATTGATACCATCATAAGATACACGAGATGAAGAAGTTACAATAAATGGATTCCCCCATCCTTTTTGTGTTACCTTGTGTTTTATAAATAACAAAAATCAATTTGTGATATGACTAATATTAACGAAGTGAAAAATTATCGTTTGGTAAATTATAAATAGATCCAGCAGTTCAAAAAGTAGATACCTCATCAGCGTAGCGTAGCAGGCTTTAGATATAGTTTGGGATAAGTATAGGACCTGCTAGTGTAGTAAGATGCACTTTAAGTTTGTATCATCCATCCTAAACTTACCTTGTTTGCATCCCTAAAAAGATCATTAGGCATGCTATGGGATGAACTAAACCCATACTGAAACTGACCCAATGAGTCCAAAATTGGATCCAAGGTTGGTCATCGACTAAGACTCGTCTAACTCAATAGTCTTAACCTGTCAATAAATATTAAATCTAATAAAACAAAAAAAGATAAAATATTAAATGAAATAGAATATAATTAAAATTAAAAATTGAGTAATATTGAAAATTTAAATTAATTATATGTGAATAGAAAAAAATTATTTCATATTTACAATATTTAATGTGTTAATATTAATAACACAAGGAGTAAATATATGCATTTAGTGCACTTTTAGTTTAGTTATATTTAGACTTCTATCAATAGAAAAATCTTATTCTTAACAACGTGGAATTAGTTTTTGTTTTTTTTTCTAACTTCTTTTTAGCCTATACATTTTTGTTATATATTACTAATGTTACAAGTCGTTGGTTGTAATTGTATATAAATAAGTCCATGTCCTGAACAACTACTTCATAAAATAGTCTACAAAATTCTTAGCTTGGGCCTTTTTTTTTTTTTAATCTAATTTATTTCGTTTAAAAATTAACCTTAAAAATAGAGGGTTTCACAATTCATGAATCCAAGAATCCGACTCATGAATGGACAGGTTCAAGACTAAGCACATAATCGTGATCGGCCGGCAAAAGTGTAATGTAACCTTAAGGGGCTGGTCCCGATTCTGAGTTGGTCGAACTAGTGGCTAGGTCTAAATTAATGGGGTAGGTATAATTATCATCCAATAGAGGTTCAATGTCACATGATATTCTATATTTTCAATGTTGTGGAATGCTATTCAGTTTTCTTTTTGGGTGTGATAACGAAACTAAAACTACTCTCACTATCCAATTCTATCTCAACTTCTCTTCATGTACCAAAGCGAGTGAAACAACTAACTTCGCTTGAAGAATTGTCTCCTCCACTAAAGAAAGGAGGTGCTTAGGCTCCTTTACAGGCTATCCCGCTTTGATTCGTTCCAGTGATTAATTTCATGCTCAAATGTCTTATGTTTTTAATTATAAATTTTGAATGTAATTTAATTAGTATGTTTAAGTTTTAATCTGACCATATTAATACCTAGTTATCGATTGATAATCTGTAGGGATTACATGTTCGCTTCGCTCGGTATCAAACAAAAGTTGTTAAAGGAAATAAGGAAATTGATCTTGATTTGGTTCTTACGCAATTTATGATATCGGAGATGAAATCGGCATAGAACTCTTCTTGATCTTCCTCGGCTTTTTTAGTTTTTGGATTTGTAATAATCTGCTTTTCCTTTTTTTTTTTTTTTCCTTTTTATTGAAGCATCATATTTGTTGGTACGTAATAAAATTAATGGCCTCAGGAAAAGGATGTCAAGAGTTTTAAACGTTTGGTTGATTTTACTCTATAAAATTTATGGCGTATTCAAAATATTATTTGCATCCTAAAAGAGAAAGAGTTCGAAATAGATAGCCATAAGTTTTTCTATTTTCTAAGTTAGCCAAGTTAAGCTCCATCTCCTAGTTAATCAAACCAAGCAGAGAGTCATGAGTAATGACGTGCTAGTTTAGCTTTTAGTTCAGCAATAATGCCACGTTTTATAGCAGTCCCAATCCCTTAATCTTAGCATAACACAAGCCTAGTTATGTCAATATTCCTCTAACTTTGCTAAGTATACCGAATCATATTTCAGTTTTCCTTAATTTAACTTATATTAAGTTTATCTCGCTTAATATAAAATACTCAATATTAAATTAAGAAAATATTTTTTAAAAAATGATTTTAATAAAAATTGAAATTATCAACTAATTAGACTACTTACAAGTGAAATTAGGATTTCTAGATAAGAAAACCTTAATTTAGCTACTAATCTATGGATTTTTTTAAAAGAATAATTTTAGAAAATTAACCACAAAAACTAAGTTTGAAGCTAACCTATTAAGACTAAGTCACTATGTAAAAATAAAAAAATTAACAGGCGTTATTTTTATAATTTTTCTAAAAATACTAAGATGTATACAGATAGACCAAATTATAACTAAAATGATTTATTTATTTATTTTTTACGAAGAATTTTCAAAAAAAAAAAGAAAAAAAATGTTTTTTTTTTTAATTTTTATACGGTTACCTCGAAGATACTTACGTATCCACTAATTGGGATCAAATCAATGTAATTCTTTTTCAAAAAAGATTTAGTGGGTGGATCTTTTTTTTTTTTTTATAGAAATTGAGCTAAATTTAGTTTATTTAATAATTTATTATTTAAAAAAAAACCTAAAAGATCTAATTTCACGAATCTATTTAAAAAAAAAACCTAATTAACTAAATCTTTTTAAAAAACTCCTGTTAAGATTTTTTTTTTTTTAAAAAATCACTATATGTCAAAAAAATATTTTTTCTATATCCTACATACAAAATATACTAAAATATGTATCTAGGAGAAAAATATGCAATTTTTTTTTTAAAACACAATTTTGGTTAAAAAAAGCAATCTAACTACATTTATAAAAAAATTGAAGTTTATCTAAAAAATATAGCAAAACAATATGACAATTAAAAAAAAAAAACCTATACTAAAGAAGACGAAATAAATTAATTAACTAATAAAATAAATAAATAAATAATTTTTTTATTACCTAAACTAATCAAATCATGTGAAATTGGCATGTTCATATTAGCCGTGTTGTGATCGTCTGGACTATGTTCGTCTACTTGGTGTGGAATCTAGTCGTGCTCGTGTAGCAACATTGATCAAGACATGGTCAATGTATAGCTTATGTGTGATTGACAGCGTAGATCGTGTGTTGCTGATCAGATCGATGTGTAGTATGTATATTTGTGTTTATGATCGGTGATTGAGTGGAGTGTATGAGATTAATGTGTATGATCGAGTGAAGTCAGGACATGGCTGTATGTGTGATATCGTATGTATGATCAAGTCAATCAGGTGTGACGTATGGCTGTGTGTGATATCGTAAAGTCAGTTGCGTTGTATTCAGGTGAGGCAAGATCAGGTATGCATTTGTGTATGTTAGTGACCAAGTGTTCAGCAATGAGAGTGTATGCATTAGTAAACGTATTAGTAGGTAAGTGTTGTATGTGTGTCTTCATACGATTAGTAAGTGAGCGCTGTGTGTGAGATCTCGTGTAATGTGTAGCAATAAGTGATCTTGTACAATTGTGTGGTGATTAGGCTTACGGTAGGACAATGGTGTATAGGCAAGTGATCAGTGAGTGAGTGCTATGGGTGTTTGGTCGATGGAGTGTGGCATAGAGGCTAATCAAGTGTGGTTGGTTATGTGTAATTGGAGAAGATTATGAACAATATGAGGACATGAATATGTAGCGATGTGTGTTAGGGATTCTAAAACGTATCTAAACTTTATCATCAACTTACTATTTATAAGCAACTCAATTGAATCTTTTGAATCCTTTTGGATATAGATCTAATTTTAACAAATCTTAGATACAAAAAATACGATAATCCTTGATTTGAATTTATTGAAGATTCAACTTAGTTTCTAGAAACCCTATATCGATTTGAGCTTTCTATCTTTAGGCCCGACTAAATCCAACTTGATTTAGCCCAAAACATACACTAGCTCATTTAATAAATCCTAAATTCACTTTATATTAAACTGGACTAAAAAAATTATTTCAATGAAGCCTGATTCTTTAACGACTTAGAATTTATTAAAGTAAACGTGCACCATTATCCAATTTGACCCTAAACAACTCAATTCAACTCGATGTGACTTGACACTTTATTTTTTATTTTTATTTTTCAATTTTCAATTTTTTATTATTTATTTATTTATTTATATTATTATTCATAAACTTAGCTTAAATAAATACGACAAAAATAAGGTGTTTATAGTTGTCTCTCTTTGTAATGAAATTCAATTAGAACTTTACTACAAAAATAAAAGAAATACCTATTTTTACCAAACCCTACTTTGAACTAATAGAATGAAGATTACTAACTTAAATGGTCAACTAAGTTGTGCTTTATCTTGAATAAGAATACTGACTTGAAAAGTCGTTATAAAGAATAAACAACCCATCTTGAAGGGGCAAAGTAAAGGAATGGGAAACCCATCTTGAAAGAACAAAGCAAAGGAATAGGAAGTTTGTCTTGAAAAGACGACATAAAGGAATAAGAAACCCATCTTAAAAGAATGAGGTAAAGAAATGGGAAACCCATCTTGAAAGGACAAGGCAAAGGAATAGGAAGTACATCTCGAAAAGATGGTGCAAAGGAATAAGAAAACCATCTTGAAAGGACGGGGTAAAGAAACTAAGGTGCCTATCTTAAAGGGATAGGGCTAAAGATTTAAGGTGATTAGGAGGCCCATCTTGAAATGACGGGGCAAAAAGGAGCCTATCTTTAAAAAACAAGGCAAAAAGTTAGGTGGCCTATCTTGAAATGATATGGTAAATGATTAAAGGGGGCAATCATGAAAGGATAAGAATAAAGGATTAAGGGTGCCTATTTTGAAAAAATAGGGCTAAGAATTAAAGGGCCCATCGAGCTTATCTTGAAATAACAAGGTAAAGGGAGCCTATCTTGAAATAACAAGGCAAAAGATAGGGTGTTTATCTTGAAAGGATAGGGCAAAACCACTAAGGGTCACTTAACTTGTTTTGGTTTAATGGATGATCCAAAGAAGATAAATCTCTTCAAGATTTCAAAAAAATTTCTTAATTCTCCTAACTATCCCTTTTAAGAACTTTAGGATCATTTTACCTAAGAATAGAGAATTTCACAGATAACAACCAATCAACATACTTTACATTGAATCTCAATATTCACTCATTCAGATAGCAGAATATCACCAAAGTATTTCCTCAAGATTGTGCTTGTTTCTTATTTTCTTTTTCTTTTTTTTTTTTGGGATTAAGGTCTCCTTCATGATTGAAACCTTTTGCTGACAAGTCTTTTAGTTGTACCATGCTCATGTCTTGATTCTGCTTTTGTCATCATAGAGTGTCAATTTCTACCCCACTATGATTCTTGAAAAATAAACCTCTTTTAAAAAAAAACTAGATTAAATCATTAAGAACATTCGATTTCAATTTATTTGATGATTTAAAAATCATTGATAGGTGTTTGGTGTTTAAGTGTATGAGGCTAAGAAATACGGTATATAAGGATCTATTGGTGAAGTGTTTGTTGGTCAATGACCATCCGAATTCAAGAACATTCATGGATGTCAACATTACATGTAAATGATGAAAGATTAACCACAAATAATTGTGAAGAAAAATTTGAATCTTTATTGAACTTAGTTTTCATGGATAATACAATTTAACTGTATCCGAATTCATAGGTCCTCTTAATTCTGGACTATCCATTTTTGTCAACACTAATACACATCCCGATAATACCCTTTTTACCACATAAAGTCTTTTATAATTTGGAGAAATTTTGCCCCTAGGTTCTTTTACATTCGACAGTACTTTCTTCAACACCAAATCTCCTTCCTTGAAGTACTTCGAGCATACTTTCTTATTAAAAGCTCAGATCATTCTTTGTTGATAACACTGACCATAACATATTGCTACAAACTTCCTCTCATCTAAGAGATTCAAATGCTCCATTTGTTTCTTCACCCATTTTGCTTCATCAAGCTGAATTTCTGCCAACACTTAGAATGAAGATATTTCTACTTCCACCGATAGTGCTACTTTAGTTCCATATACCAATGAATAAGGTATTGTTCCTGTAGAGGTTTTGACTGAAGTTCTATAAGCCATGAGAGCAAAAGGAAGCATCTCATGCCAGTCTTTGTAAGTGATCGACATCTTCTCAATGATTCTCTTAATATTCTTATTAGCAGCTTCAACTGCCCCATTCATTTAAGGTCGATACAAAGTCAAGTTTCTATGATTGATCTTAAATTGGTTGCATACTTCAGCCATCAGCTTGTTGCTCAAATTTGACTCATTGTTTGTAATTATGGACTCAAGTGCACCATATCTTGCAATAATGTATCTTTTCAGAAATCTGACTACCACTCCTTTAGTTACCGTAACAAACGACGTTGCTTCCACCTACTTGGTAAAATAATCAATCACTCCGAATGTGTATTGATTATCGAGCCTTAAATAAGGTCACGATAAAAAATAAGTATCCCATTCCATTGGTATCGGATCTATTCGACAGGTTGGGAGAAGCTAGATACTTCTCCAAATTGGATTTACGCTCGGGATATCACCAAGTGAGGATTGCAGAAGGAGATGAACTCAAGACCACTTGTGTTACAAGGTACGGTGCTTTTGAATTCCTAGTCATGCCATTTGGCCTTACCAATGCCCCGGCTACTTTCTGCACACTTATGAATCGTGTTTTAGCGCCCTTTCTTGATCAATTTGTAGTAGTGTACTTAGATGACATTATGATTTATAGTAAGACGTTGGAGGAACATATAGAGCACCTTCGCTCAGTATTCTTAGCTTTGAGGAGGAATGATCTGTATGTAAAAATAGAGAAATGTGCCTTTGCACAAGAAGAAGTGACATTCCTTGGTCACATAGTGGGGAGAGGAAAGATTAGAATGGACAAAGGAAAGGTGCGGGCCATCTGGGATTGGAAGGAACCCACCAAGCCTACTGAGCTGAGATCCTTCCTTGGCTTAGTAAATTACTATAGAAGATTCATTAAGGGCTATTTAAAGATAGCGAGCCCATTGACGGACTTACTAAAAAAGGATACCCCTTAGGTTTGGAGCACAGAGAGACAACGGGCACTCGAGACCTTGAAAATGGCAATCACGAAGGAGCCGGTCCTTCTCCTTCCAAACTTTAGCAAACCCTTTGAGGTATGTACCGATGCTAGTGATTTTGCTATTGGAGGGGTTTTAATGCAGGAAGGACACCCTGTAGCATTTGAGAGCCGAAAGTTGAACGACACAGAGAAGCGATATCCAGTGCATGAAAAGGAGATGACGGCGATAGTACACTGTCTTCGGGTATAGAGGCACTACTTATTAGGGAGGAAGTTTGTGGTCAAGACTGACAATATGGCCACCAGCTATTTTCAGACTCAAAAGAAGCTCTCGCCTAAGCAAGCCCGATGGCAGGTTTTTCTGGCAGAATTTGATTTCGACCTTGAACATAAGTCAGGTAAGACTAATGTTGTGGCGGATGCTTTGAGTCGAAGGGTTGAGTTGGCAACCATCAGCAAACTTGAAAGCAACCTCATTGATAGAATCCAAGAGGGGATAGAGAGTGATAAGCAAGCTAAAGCTCTATGGATTCAATGTCAAGAAGGGAAGACAAGGAGATTTTGGCAAGAGAATGGACTAATATATACAAAGGGACAACGAATTTATGTGCCCCATTCCTTGAATCTGAGAAGGGAGATACTTAGGGAGTGTCATGATTCTAAATGGGCAGGTCATCCAGGAATGCACCGTACCCAAGCATTAGTGGAAGAAAAGTATTTTTGGCCACACATGAGGGAAGATATTGAAAGCTATGTCCGAACTTGTCTCGTGTGCCAACAAGACAAAGTTGAACACAAGGCAACTCCGGGACTACTAGAGCCTCTTCCCATTCCTGAACGGCCATGGGAAAGTGTTTCCATGGACTTCATTATAAGCTTACCCCGATCGGAAGGGTATGGTACAATTATGGTTGTAATAGACAGGTTCTCAAAATACGCGACTTTTGTCCCAGCAACAAAGGAGTGCCCAGCGGATGAAGCTGCCCGGTTGTTCTTGAAACATATAGTAAAGTATTGGGACCTGCCCAGAAACATTGTGAGTGATCGAGATGGGCGATTTACAGGGAGATTTTGGACAGAGCTGTTCAAACTTCTGGGATCTGAGTTGAACTTTTCAACTAGTTGTAAGCCCCAAAGTTCAGCCAAGTAACCGTAGGATTGAACTTAGAACTCAAGGTTTAGGGCGATCGGTTAAAAGATCCGATCAAACCAAAATTATAAACTATTTAACAAGATATCAGTAAAAATGACCTTGTAAACTTAAATTTAAGAAAATAAGTAGTAAAATAGGAGACTATAAAATTTTCAAATTTTAAGCATAATAACTGCTAATTACCAAAAAGGCAAAAAGTGTAATATAATAACTAATAAATTATTAGAGACAGATTATATGTATACTAAAAATTTTAGAATGACCAAAATAATATTTAAGAATATTTATTTATACTATATATGAATATACATGTAAGTATAAATACGCGTAATTACTTAAAATACGCGAAATGTGCTAAAATAATACTAAATGCTTAAAGAAAATTTATAATTAATTAAGGAAAAATCAAGAAAAATCAGGAAAAATCATGAATCATCCAGAATTGGGTCGTGGCAGCTGGGAAAAATAAGAAAAAATTCGGCCAATTAAATTAAGACAACATAAAAGCCAAAAATCAAGGGATAAGGCAATTGTCTTGTCTCATTTAATGCACAATAAATTCCACAAAGCCCTATAAATAGTAGGAAAAATTACAGAGCACATTTGGACAAATACAAATCAGAGAAAATTAGAGAGAGTTGAAAATTCGAGAGAAAATCCAGAAAATAAAAAAAATAAGAAAAACTGTGCAGTTAAGGGTTTTAAAAGGAACCCACACCAGACGAGGAGCTGGAAGAGGACGGCCACCACCACCACACGGTGGTGGCAGCGCCCAGGCCGGCCGACAAGGCCACGGCAGCCCGCGGTGGCCGGAGCCACCCAAATCGGTGAGTCCGATTTCCAGCCCGAATCTTGTAAATTTTTGTAAAAATAGTAAATATAATTAGAAAATTATGAATTTTGTTATTCTGAGATATTTCTGTATGTAGTTTGTAGGAAAAATATTATTTTGATGAAATTATATCCCGTAATATATGGCCCTTAAGAAATCGTGCAAAACCGAGCACATTTCGATTTAGAAATAAATGATCTTAGGAGTGTAGTTTCAAGCCCAAAATTTTTGTGTAGATTACTCAGATGATATAGAACAGTGCTATGAAGCCCTTTTTCAAAAATTAATTTTCGAAATTTCTAGATAATTTTTAGGTCCTAAAATGAGGCATAAAATGGGTAATTTAGGATTAATTAAGTAATTAAATTATTAATTTTTGACTTAGTGAATAAGTAGATGTTTTAGGGTGTTAAGATCTGATGGATTATGATACTTATAGCATTTAGGGTGTTAGATGTAATTATTAGGTTAATTATGTAATAAATGAGTAATAGGAAAAAAATAGTTAATTTTGTAAATTAGGGAAATTTGGAGTAAAATCTGATTTAGGATGGATTTAGACATTTTGAAATAATAATTGGTGTTTAGAGATGGTAATTAGGGTAATAGAAATATTAGAAATGCATTATGTGCATAATATGCAATAATGCATAATGTGTAATTATTGAAAATATAATAAATAGAAAATATTATAATAAAAATTGATATTTTGAGAATAATAAAAATGCACAATAAATCTGATAGGAAACTTGAATTTATGGAATTATATGAAAAATGTAAAAATTTGTCACATTAGGAGTGAATTCGGTACACTAATATGGATTTAAGTGTACCGAGTAAAATAAACACTGACAAAGGGTAATGATGGTATTTAGGTTATCGGGAAATAATGTGATTAATTTCACATTATGGGTTGAAACTAATTTCTAGGGTTGGAATATAAAACGCTACTTAAAAATCGAACCAAAACCTAATTTAGAAATTAATGCGGAAACCGAGACCGAACCCAAACCTAAACCTAAACCTAGAATAATTATAAAAGACTTAATACCTAGATAATTAGGCATATTAAACCGTAAACAAAACCTAACAATAAGCATTCTCGGATAAAACGAACCTATAACAATTATATGAAAAGCTGAAACCACGTTCGTGTTATAGGGATAACCGGAGATGGCCTGAGCAGATCGGACCTCGAGTGAGCGAGCGAGGAGTCGAGGTAAGTTGGGATTAATACGTTGCTGTATTTTTGGAGGCTTAAGATTATGCTTGGTTGTGTTTGTTAGATAGTTGAATGTATGCATGTGCTTGATTATGGGTAATGCCATGATTCTGTTTGTTGCTCTGGTACATACTGTATGAATTGTATGTAATGATTGATCACCCTAAACTGGACCTAATCAAATATACGACCAGTAATCATAATCGAGCATGCATGGCAACCCGTTAGGGGATTTAGGACTCTCCGGCCAAATACCGACCCCTTCGGAAGGGATAGCGCAGGATTGCAAAATGGTCCCTTCTTCATCCTCAGTCGAACTAAGTGACAGGAGAGGAGGTCGCGGCGGGGATGAAGACAGTGGTTCGAAGGTAGTCGCGGGAGGAGCAAGGTCTCCATTACACAAGCCTGGGTTTGGTCGTGAGCTGTTGCATTAACGGTAACTCCTCAACCCGGATTAGAGCGGGTGCAATTTCTCTAATCTCACGACGGGCCGGACAACGTCGTGCGATGGCATTTGCTTGCACATGCATTGCATCTAATAAGTGATTGAAAACCTTGTTGTGTTTCTGGTATAGTTTTAAGTCCTCCGTCCCTACTTACTGAGCTGTGGTTGCTCACATCCCTATAGACGTCGTGCAGGTGCTGGCTAAGAAGCGGCAACAACTACTCTGAAGCTAGCAACTGCTGGATCCTGGGGAGTGAGGAAAAACATTGAAGAATAAACACATATTTTAAGGTTTAAGTTTTTACTTTAGAACTTTTCATTTCCGAATGATGTAACAACTAGGAAATATATTACGGAGAAATATTGTAAACCTTAATTGCAATAACTGTATTATAATATATATAAATTTCCTCACTTTCTTCGATAAATGATTTATTTAAATGACAAACTGTTTCCTTCAAAGCGGGTTAGTCGTGGACGCCTTGTGTAGATCAGGTCTAAGATAGCGGTTGTAAGGCCAACTTCTATCTTAGGATGGTTTACACGGCGGGGGCTGTTACGACTCTGCCGCTTCGGGGCGTGACACTAGTTTGCATCCCCAAACGGATGGTCAGACGGAGCGAGTGAATGCCTTAGTGGAATTATACTTAAGGCATTTTGTAGGGGCTAACCAACATAATTGGACCAAGTTGTTAGATGTGGCACAGTTTTCGTTTAACCTACAGAAGAATGAGTCCATCGGACAGAGTCCTTTCGAGATTGTCCTGGGAAGGCAACCCTTAACTCCTCATATAGTGGCAATAGGATATACGGGGTCCAGCCCTCCCGCATATAAATTTGCAAGGGAATGGCAGGAAAATCATGACTTAGCCCGGATATACTTAAACCGAGCTATCATGAGAATGAAGAAGATTGCAAACAAGAAGCGGAGGCCGATGGAATATCAAGTAGGTGACCAAGTGCTTGTTAAGTTACATTTGATACAACGTTCGAAGGGACAACTACATAAAGGTCTAATGAGGCGATACGAGGGTCCATTCCCAATTGTGAAACAAGTGGGGCAAGTATCTTACAAATTGGAACTTCCACCTAAACTGAAATTCCACCCGGTTTTCCACGTGAGCATGTTAAAACCATTCCACAAAGATGAGGAAGACCCTATAAGAGCTATATCACAAAGGACCCCAATAGGAGTACGGGATTCATTTGATAAGGAAGTGGAAGGGATCATAGCTGATAGACATGTAAAGAGACGTGGACAAACTCCCAGACATGAGTATATGGTAATGTGGAAGGGAAGACCAGAGAGTGAGGCCAGTTGGGAACCAGTCGAAGCACTGTGGCAATTTAAAGACAAGATTCGACAGTTCCACGATGAAGGAGCGATGAGGGCGTCGCCGGATTAAGCGGGGGAGAATGTTACGGACCTTTCAAAGTGGGCCATTCTTAGGAGGTTCCTAAGGCCCAAAAACGAAAGCCCAAGCCCACTAAAAGCTTCTACATGATGAAATGTTCTAGAAGGTTCTAGAGAAGACCAGAATATTGTATAGTAGTTGGTGAAGGTAGGTGAATGTAGTAGTTGGAAATCAATTATAACCATTAGATCGAATTGATCTTGACCATTAGATTGTAAAGGCTTTTTGTATATATAGGGGTATTCCCATCAGATGTAACACACAAGTTATTTGAGTGAATACAGTATACTATCAGAGTTTCTCTCTCTACTTTCTTTCTCTAACATTGTGAGTGTGTTACAGGCTGACTTAGCCTTCCTTAGTGAGGACAGGAACGCTAAGTGCCGCACGGGGTCGAACGACGGAATCCGCCCGTGACATGTACACGTTGTGTATATGCATGTGTGGGTTTATGTGTATGCGTGTGTGTATGTCTGTGTTGGTATATGTATGTTTGTATATATATGTGTCTGTGTTTGTGCATGCCTATGTGTGCTTGTGTGCGCATCTGTGTATTTGTGTATGTGTGTGTGTGAGCATGTACGTATGTGTGTATGCTTTTGTGTGCGTATGTGTATCTATGTGTATGTATGTATGCACGCGCGTGTGCGCGTGCATATGTCATAGTTCGTGTTTTAAAGGGAAGTGGAGGTATTCAACTTGGAGCTTAATATAAAGCAAGTGGTGTCAACTGACAATTTGTTCGTAAGATTGGGTAGTTTCTCAAGATAGGGTTAGCCTCTCATGAGCAAATTAATCAGAAGTTAATACTACTTTCTTAATGATGGTCATAGCAGGTTGAAACTAGTTGAGAAGTTGGATGTCTCCTATTATATGATAAATGGTGACAATACCAGTCGATACTCCTCAAGCAAAAGTGGCTTGGAACAGTTCTGAAAAAACAGAAAGGAAAAGGCTGGCTCACCTTTTATAATCAAAGAAAATATATAAGGCAAAAGAGGGTTAAGCACTCGAAGGGGTGAACCTTCTGTCCCGTAATACATGTGCGTGTGTGCATGCGTATGTTATTTTGATTCAATTACAATAAGGTTATCTAAAGTATTTAACTTACTCATTTCCTTTATTTGTCGAAAGTCATTATGTTTAAGCTCTATTTCATTAAAAATAACATTAAAATATGCAAGTAATCAAACTTAACTACCAAAACAAAGTTGCATTATGTTGATCACATAAATTAGCTTTCAAGAATCAAAATGAGTTAGATTCATCAAATAATTTTATAAAAATGCTTTATTTTGCAAATTTTCCAAAACATGGTAGATTTGGAAAATAAATTGACTAAATATTACGTGTGTAATTTATCAAAAAATTTTGTTATGTAAATTAAATATAATATATGACAAATCTCTAAACTAAAAGTTTGCTCAAAACAACTTTGTTTATTATTTTTAAAAATTATTACAAAATTTGTTGTCAAGAACCATATAGTTTTGCTTATAATTTCACTAAAATAAAAATACTACATGATTCTACATACAAAATAGCTCCATAATACTATTTCTGAATTAATTAAGCTCATTCGATACTTTTAGTGAAATAAACAAGATTACTTTAAAAGTCAAAAACCGCATTACCTATATATCAGAGCCTTGGCCATAATTAGTTGGAAAGGATATGTTGGTCGACCTAAACGCCAGTAACTCTCAATTAATAGTGGTAACTACAGTTAGGTTGGCATTCGACATTGGAACAATACGAGACCAGCCCTTACCTAAATTTTGTTAATTATTTCTTAAGCTCCCATAGAGTTATCTTTCTACTCCTCTGCTCCTTTGTCTTCTCAACTCTCTGATAATACTAAAATGAATTGTAGAGCAATGAGGTTATAGCAAAAGTGTCAATGGATTTACATGCACAAGCCCATGTGTCACCCTTTGCAATTTTATTACCTTATGGTAGCGTTTGATTGTAAGAACTGTATAGGACAAATAGAATTAAATATGACAAGTATAATGAGGATTGGACAGTATAAGTTCATTGTACTATGTTTAATTTATACAATATTAAATATAAAATTTATATTAAAAATTTAATTATTTATATTATAAAATAAATAATTTTTTATAATATTTAATAAAAATAATATTCATTAACTTAATATTATAACATAGAGAGGTATTTTTGAAAACATAAAATATTTTTTTTTGTCTAGTAAATTTCATTTTTGTACCATGGTTTAAATAATACAAAATTTAGGCATTTTATCCAATCCATCAGCCTAATTTTGTTCAATTACCAAGCAAATTTATAAACCAAATATAAAATAAAATTTTTTGTTCAATTCAATGTCATGAAAATTGCGCAACCAAATGCTATCTATATTACTTATTTAGTTGTATGGTGTCCATTATTCCTATGCTTTGCCATCGTTTCTACAACAAAATTCGAATGCAACGTTAACAACAAAAAATTGATCGGTAAAAAAATTTTCAAAACAAAACTGTTAATTAAAAAAAAATAAATCAACCAAAACAAGAAACGAAACGAAATTATATATATATATATCTTCAAGGGATTGCTATGGATTCAAGAGAGAGGCTTTAATGACATAATAAAATTTGAGACATAGCCAAATACCTTTTCTTAAGGATCCTTCCTATTAAATGAAAAATTCTATACAACCTATTTTTTATGAGTATATACATAGCACTAATACATTGACTATTGACATTTTATTGTAGGTAAGAATGTATATACATAGCCAGTACACTAATTAAAGCGTATCTCATATCTCAGCCATAATCTTGTATCGATATCATAATTTTTGTCGCAATTTTGTCATTTATTTTGATTAAATAGGTATTACATTTCATTTTACTTTTAATTTATATCTATTAAATTTGAACTTTTAAAAATATACGTAATCGAATTATTCAAATCTAAAAGATATAAAATTATAGATGAGATCAAAGGCCTGTTCAATTAAAAATACAAATACAACAGTAGAAAAATCCTAAAAAAATGAATAAAGAAACTTACACATGCATGTGTCCTTTGTCTCACTGGTATTTTCACCATCTTAAACAATTATCTAGATAATAAACTAATAATTGCTGAGTTTAGTTTGTTGAATTTACCTGGACATGATATTTGCCAGCATCATTAATGCAACAAATATACGAGACTATAATCTATTTCAAAACCATGTATCTATAGTAGCTAATCAAGTCCTTACAGCCTAATAACATAATCTCTAATTTCCTATATAAGTGCTGCATGTTCGATTTTCCAAGTAAAATGTGCAGAAACATATGACCATACGCAAACACGAAACTCTGTCCCCGGTCCTAGTTGAAACATCTTGTGGATGCAGTAACTATAACTAGTTGAGTTGGAAGTTGGAACTATAAGACATAGACATGGACGATGTCTTCCCTGTTCAAACCCTTCTCAGCCATGAAGAACCTCGTATCACCGAACTTACATCTTATACCACTAAAGCTTCAGGTCTTGAGGTTCTTTACCCAACTTATCCACGAATCCACCGCCAATTTCCCAGCAAGAAACAACAAAACCAACAACTTCATTATTTACTGCAATACCCAGATCACAAACCATGGTCGAAACGGCAACATCAGTGAAGCCGAATCTATATTTCACCGAATGCCCCGCAAAACTACCGTTTCTTGGACGGCTATGCTAACTGCTTATGCTGGAAACGGGCTGATTGACAAAGCTCGAGGATTGTTCGATAAAATGCCTGAAAGAAACATTGCTTCATATAATGCTATGATGACTGCTTATATAAAAAACGATCGTAGTGTAGATCGAGCTTTTGAGATGTTTGAGGTTATTCCTCAGAAGAATGCTGTTTCTTATGCAGCGATGATCACAGGCTTTGTTAAGGCAGGAATGGTGGGTAAGGCAATGGAATTGTTTAGGGGAATACCGGCTGAGTTGCGAGATCCTGTTTGTTCGAATGCATTATTGAAAGGGTGTTTGAAAACGGGTGAGTTAGAGGAGGCAGTTCGTGTTTTTGAGGGTATGGAGGAAAGGGATGTTGTTTCCTGGAGTACGATGATTGATGGCTATTGTAAAAGGGGAGGCATGGCTGTGGCTAGAGAATTGTTTTACAAGATGCCGGAGCGTAATGTTGTCAGTTGGACGGCATTGATTGATGGATACATGAAGATAGGAAATTTTGAAGAAGGGTTCCGCTTGTTTTCAGAAATGAGGAAGGAGGGAGTGGTTAAGGTGAATTCTACTACAACGACTGTTATGTTTGAAGCTTGTGGTGGTTTTGAATTATTCTGGGAGGGAATTCAGATGCACGGGTTAGTTCTTGTTATGGGATTTGGATATGATGTCTTCTTGGGGAACTCCATGATCAACATGTATAGTAGATTTGCTTGTCCAGATGCAGCTAGGAAGATTTTTTCCATGATGAATAGAAAAGACATTGTCACTTGGAATTCTTTGATTGCTTGTTATGTAGAGAATGACAATGTTGAAGAAGCCTACCGGCTTTTCGATGAAATGCCTCAAAAAGATGTAGTTTCCTGGACAACTATGATTAGTGGATTTTCTGGGAAGGGGATGACTGAAAGATCGATTGAGATGTTTGAGATGATGCCTGTGAAAGATGATATTGCTTGGACTGCCATCGTATCAAGTTTTGTCAATAATGAAGAATATGAGGAGGCTTGTCATTGGTTCGTTAGAATGCTCCGGCAACCAATCCGGCCAAATAATCTCACCTTGAGTAGTGTACTTAGGGCTTCAGCTGGTTTAGCAACATTAAACCAGGGAGCTCAAATTCATTCATATGTTCTGAAGATGAATATGGAAAACGATCTCTCTATCCAGAATTCACTTGTATCAATGTACTCAAAATGTGGAAATGTCATTGATGCATACCGTGTTTTCACCAAAATCACTGAACCCAACATTGTCTCCTATAATTCAATCATTGGTGGTCTTGCCCAAAACGGTTTTGGTGCAGATGCCCTCAAGTTGTTCAAGAAAATGCAGGGTGATGGGCAGGAACCAAATCAAGTTACCTTTCTTGCTGTTCTTTCAGCTTGTGTCCATGAAGGTATGGTAGAAGAAGGATGGAGCTACTTTAGGTCCATGAAATCCATGTATGCGTTCGAGCCATCCTCTGATCACTATGCTTGCATGGTTGATATCCTTGGCCGAGCTGGGTTGCTGGATGAGGCTGTCCAATTGGTTCATTCCATGCCTCTTGATTGCCATCCCGGTGTTTGGGGAGCTCTCCTTAGTGCCAGCAGAACCTACTCAAATATCAATCTTGCGGAGCTTGCAGCTCGAAACCTCATCAAATTGCAACCAAATAATGCCACCCCATACGTTGTCTTATCAAACCTTTACTCCGTTGCGGAGAAAAAGGAGGATGAGGAGGGCATAAGAATGACCGTAAAATCTATAGGTTTAAGAAAGAGTCCAGGATGCAGCTGGATAACCGTAGATGGTGACATTCATTTGTTCCGAGCTGGAGAAAATTGCCATGCGAACTTTGCAGATATCAGAAGTACACTTACCACTATGGCAAACACGTGACATATAGCCGGCTTACTTCATCATAATACCAATTTTATTCCCTTCTATTCTTTATGAAAGAGCTATTATGGCATTTAGTTATACTTTCACCCATACTAGTAATTCCTTAATAGTAAACAATCATTATTTAAACTCGTTATTCCTTAATAGTAAACAATCATTATTTAAACTCGTTATTCAATGCTGGCATTGATTTTTTCCTCAAAATACTCTCAGAAAGTTAATATTAAATATGGTGGTGGTGGTGTTGTTGTGGTGAGCGCGGTAAAAGTAAAGCTCTATTATATTCCTCAATAGTCGATATTGTACCGACAGAGTGCACGACATGTGAATTTATGTCATCTTCCTGATAACTGCTATTGCATTAGAGGCATCTCGTACACCTTGTGGTACGAAAAGTTGCTAGCGTGTTTCCTTCTGATTATAATGATATATCCAAGAAACCTATCTCAAAAAATTTCACATAGTTGGCTATGTCTGGCGTGTTATTTGACAGAATCACACCAAAGGACATCATTAAATTCCTATTATATAACTCTATCATTAGAACTACATGCTCAAACTAATTCAATTCTTCAACAATTAGCTCTAGTGTAGGATATATAAATATGTATCCTCCAGAAGTTTCTTTTTCCCACATGATACCATCACATATTAAAATAAGATGAGGGATCATAAACACATAACAAGTAACTTTTAACTGCTTAAGGACCCATTGATCAGCCAAGTTATGTTATACTCGCTGTTAACAAACATTATAGAAATAGCCTTCATTAAATGAATAAAACTCTTGCCAACTCACTAGACCAGAGAGAAGAAACTGCAGTTTTCTTTTCTAACATGACGAGTAACATCAGCAATGTAGTGCCTGATGTTTGTAGTGACTTCTACACTGAAACCAAATGAGTTATTAAAATAATGCATTGCATATGAATAATTACCAATTTCCTTTCTGCAGTTTTATTAAGGGTGAACAGTTTCTAGGCAATTTTGAGATACCAAAAATCACTCCGTGCACGTTGATCATATAGGAGAAAAAGAAAAAAGGTGACAAACAAGAAGATTATACAAGGATATATAGAGTTTGTTAGGAATGTAAATCCATAATGGTTGCACTGTAATTTCTGGAGACCAACGGCTTAAGCTAAGAAAGAAATTAGCCTCAAATTTGTCCCAAAATAACCTCAGCGCTTGAAAGCTTGAAGTCGGATGGAGCAGCCTCCACATTAAAAGCTTTAACCTTTCCATCTTCCACATATGCTGACCATCTACGTAAAAACAACACAATAAATAAGAAAAAAAATCCACAATACAAAGCTACAGTGTTTATTTTGTTCATTAAAATTTTGCAATAATACTTGAAGGAAAGCCAAATTAGTATTAAGTGACAATGGTGGTTGTGGTGGAGAAGGAAAATATGCCAAGAAGTGGGCAACTTCCACAATGGATATGCAGCAGTTATTGAATTTTACTATCTGAGCCTCCAATAATAACTCGTTATATGTTGAAATTTACCTTTCAGAACGGTGGCCAAGTAAAGCAGCTGAAAGATCTTTACTTAAGTCCAAGCTCTTGTGAAAGCTACCATTGAAGTCCCCATAAAATTCAATCTGCAGAATTTCAAACCATACAAATATTTATTTGAGCCATCAAAGTTAAGAAAAAACGACGCACACCATAAAACACACATGTCCACATAAACATGTTCCACCATTACTGCAGGCCCCAATCAATTCCTTCAAGTTTCAGCCATGTGGCCACACTCCCCAGGCAGAATATTTCCACATTAGCTGGGCCGCTAATCCACATAAAACTCTCATAACTCATGACATGGACTATAGGGATACCTAATACATTATCTTGTTTACTTCTGGATTACAAAGAAGAATGTCCCTGAAAAAGGCAAATGTTCTCCCCATTGTTTTCTTTTCTCATCCATTTTGTGCGTAATATTGCAAGACAACAATCTCAATTTCTCTAGTCAACTAAATGCACAACTCCACTAACTGACACTTCCATTGGTTGTGATATTTGCTTTGTTCATAACATCATTACAACTATCCAAATTAGATCCATAACCAAGTAATCTAACCTTCACAGCTACCAACCTGTAATCTCTTGCTCTATATTAAATTTAAATCCACAAATTAAAGTAATAAATTAAAGAAAACCAAATATTTCAACTTATCTTGAGTTACTAATGATATAAACTTAAATATATGATTTTTCTTATAAACTTTCTATTGGAATTAGAATCTATATGAAAGCTATGAATATTAAAGAACAAATTAGAAGAGAGAGAGAGAAAGAGGAAAAAAATTGGAATATAATAGAAAAATGATTTATTACCTTAATAGTCAATGAGATTATAGAAGCGTAGTTATATATTTTTATCTTTAGCTCATTTAACTCATATATATAAAATCAATGAACTCGATTAAAAACGTAAGTTTTTACAAGAAAATGATTTTGTACACAAATCAACTCAAAAGAATCTCCGAAAATCGTAAACTCATAAAATCACATAAGTAAAATCGCGATTTTGACAATTATGATCCTATACATTGGTTGACATTAATAGAACAGTACTTTGACGTACACAATGTAAGAGAGAATTGAACAGTTGCTATTGTGACTTTAGGATTGAGAGGTTGAATGGTGTACTAGCATAAAATGCTAAAGAAAAGCATTCCATGTCTTGATGGGGAATTATTTAGACAAGAATTCTTGACATATTATGTTAGTCTATCAGCTGAAAATCCTTTTGTCACTATCTCTATACTTTAGCAAACATCATCAGTGAGCGCATTCTTAGACTTTTTCAAATCTTTAATAGCACAAATTCTAGATATAACAAAAATGCAAATGTTAGGATATTTCTTGGGTAGTTTAATAGAGGACATCAGACTAAGGGTGCAAACATTGCGTCCAATGTCATTGGCTGACACTATTGAACTTGCACTAAGTGTTAAGGAGTTTCAACATGGAATTTTTCTATCCATCGAGAGCAATGTGACTATTACTCAGATGGTTCCTTACTCTACATGGTCTATTGTATATTCTTAGACTATAAACAATTTGCATTCCAACTCAATTTAGAAACTACTAGCGAGTACATTGAGTGTTGCTGGATTTTCATCTCAGAAGCAACCATCGATCTATTCTAAGGATACTACTTCTGCTGCGTCTTCTAGTTCTTCGACTAATGGCAATAGTATGTGACAACCTCAGCAACATAAGGGACCAAAACAAATAACTTATGTGGAGTATTTGGATAGAAAGAACAACGGCCTATGTTTCAAGTGTGAACCAGGACATAAGTATCCAAACAAAACCCTACGAGTATTGATTCTTAAAGAGGATGATGATCAAGTAGAGGAACGTTGGGTTGAGTCACAAGAACCACAACCAACTGGAAAAGATTCGAAGAAATTGCAAGCTAATTCCAAGTTGTCACTATTAGCACTCAATGGATTTAATGGATTGAGAACACTCAAATTTCATGATATGATGGAGGGTCATACAATTTCTATTTTGGTAGATAGTAGCGCTAGTCACAATTTCATTTCTTCAAATGTAGTAGAGTAGCTAAAGTTAAAAACGGATCCAACCATGTCTTTTACTGTAAAGCTGGGTGATGGACAAGTTGTAAACTCTAGTAGAGTATGTCCAAAATTGAAGATGCATGTGGGGACTTATGCTATGGTGGTAGACTATTATATTTTTTACTTGGGAGCTATTGACATGATTCTTGGAGTGGCTTGGCTTCAAATGCTTAAAAAGATCAAAGTAGATTAGAGTAGAATGTGTTTGAAAATTCTTTAGGATCTATGTGAACATGTGTTGATGAGTGATCCATCCTTATCTAAATCTAAAGTTACTTTTCAAAAGTTAAAACAAGAGGAAGATTGGGATTATTGCAGCCTACCGATGCAAGTTGCGGCTTAGAATTTTAGTGCTAAACTATGTGAGCAAAATGAGCAATTAAATCAGTTGTTGGAGGAGTTTGCTAATGTCTTTGCGGAAATTAAAGATCTCCCTCCTTCCCACACCACAGATCTTAGGATTCCATCAAAAGAAGGGGTTGATGCTATTAATGTGAGGCCATATTGCTATGCGCAAGTGTAAAATGATGAAATTGAGAAAATGGTGTCCAATATGTTGAAGGTGGGCATTATTAGGCTGAGTATGAGTCTATTTTTAGGTCCCATAATTTATGGCGGTTTTATGTCGACTACTAAGCCTTGAATAATGCCACTATTCCAAATAAATATTCTATACCAATTATTGATGAGCTTTTAGATGAATTATATGGTGCATCTATATTTTCTAATATTGACCTTCACTTTAGTTATCACCAAATACAAATTCTTAGTGGTGACATTCCTAAAACAGCTTTTAAAATGCATCAAGGCCATTACAAGTTCTTAGTAATGTCTTTCGAGCTTAATAATGCACTGGCTACTTTTTAATCTACCATAAATAAAGTATTTCCTCCTTATTTGCACAAGTTTGTCCTAATATTCTTTGATGATATTCTTATCTATAGTCATCATATGCATGAACATTTAGATCATCTTCGTATTGTGTTGAAATTACTGAGATTTAATCACCTTTTGGCTAATAAAAAGAAGTGTTTTTTTTGAGAAAACTTAGAATATTTAGGCCATATTATTTCAGCCAAAGGAGTATCCATAGATCCATCCAAAGTTCAAAGCGTATTGAGTTGGCCACTTCCTACTTCTCTCAAAACTCTTCATAGTTTTCTTGGTTTATTGGGTTATTATTGGAAATTTATCAAGGATCATAGAAAGATAACTACGCCACTTACCAATCTTTTAAAAAAGGACTCTTTTGAATGGTATGATGAGGCTACTTTGGCTTTTAAGCATTTGCAACAAGTTTTAACCCAAACTTTAGTGCTTGCCATGCCTAACTTTCAAAAGCCTTTTATTATTATTGAGTGTAATGCTTTTGACCTTGGTATTGGTGCAGTTTTGATGAAAGATTCAAGGCCAATTGCCTATTTTAGTAAGGTTATTTCATCTAAGACTTTGACTAAGTATATTTATGAAAAAGAATTGATGGCTTTGGTGTTGGCAATGAATCATTAGCAATCATATTTACTTGAAAGGAAGTTTATCATCCGGACGGATCAAAAGAGTTTGCATCACTTGTTACACCAACATATCACAACTCTAAATCAACAACATTGGTTAGCCAAACTCTTGGAATATGAATTTGATATTAAGTACAAATCTGGAAATGAAAATTGCGCAGTTGATGCTCTCTCTTGGATTTATGATGAGGTTGACTTAATGGGCATTTCAAGTCCTATATGGACTGATGTTGCTACCATACGTAGAGATGTCCTTGAAGATCCATTTTTTGCAGCCAAAATACAACTAATAAAGGAAGGGAAAGAGGCTGGTACAGGTTATGAGTTGATCAATGATACGTTGCATTACAAAGGAAGGTTAGTCATACTAGCCAAATATGTGTGGACTCACTTATTTTGCATAAATTTCATGCTTCAGCTATGGGGGGTCGTGCAGGTTTTGTTCGCACTTATATGAGGCTGGCAGCTCATTTGTTTTGGATTGGTATGAAGCCAGAAGTTGCTGCATTTGTAGCTTCATGCACTGTTTGCTAGCACAACAAGGCCCAATTTTTATCTCCTGTTGATCTGCTAAATCCATTGCCTATCCCTCAAGCTATTTAGGAAGATATTTCTCTTGATTTTATCACAGGCTTACCTAAATCAAGAGGTTTTGATGGTATTTTGGTTGCAGTCAACCGGTTTTCTAAATATGCTCATTTCCTTCTTCTAAAGCATCCATATAATGCCAAAATGGTAGCAGATGTGTTTATGAAAGAAATTGTGCGTCTTCATGGGTTTCCCCGCACAATTATTTCGGATCAGGATCCTTTATTTTTAAGTGTTTTTTTGGAAAGAGTTGTTGAATCTACACAGTACTCATCTAAACTTTAATACAGCGTATCATTTGGAAATAGATAGTCAAACCAAGGTTCTCAATTGGAGTTTGAAGTATTATTTGTGTTGTTTTGCATCCAAGCAACCTAATGCTTGAGCTACTTAGATTTCTTGGGCAGAATTTTCTTATAATACTAGCTATCACTCTTTAGCTGGGATGACACCTTTTGAGATAGTTTACAGGCATCCTCCTTCTTCTATCCCTATATATCTTTCAGGTGAAGTGAAAAATCTGGCAGTGGTAGCTGCTTTGGTGTCCAATGATGAGATTTTGCGACATTTGAGAAATAGTTTGGAGAAAGCACGGTTACAAAATTGTAATATAACTAATGGGCATCGCTGTGATGTTCAATATGCAGTGGGAGATTGGGTTTTTCTTCACTTACGCCTTGCTTTAAATGCTAAGCTAGGTGCTAAGCATACTACTGAGTTGGCTCTCAGGTATTTTGGCCCATTTCAGATCTTATCTAGAGTAGGGGATATATCAAGTACCAACACCACTTTGAGCAATTGGCTGCTCATGCATGCTCATTAACTTCGGAGCAGAAGGTAGCAATATTTATCTGTGGTTTACAGGATGCAAATGCAGTTGAAGTGGAATTACATCATCCTCGAGGTTTAGCCTACACCATGAACCTAGAGAGATTATAAGAAAGGAGATTCACTAAAGATGAAAGTTTGAATGCACGCAAAGGAGATATAGTGGTGAGCAAGAGCAGCAGTTTTTTGTTTCAAACCATGCACAAGCCTTTTGTTAAGAAGCTCACTAGGGAAGGGATGGAGAAACAAGGAGAGAAGGGTGTTTGTTTTAATTGTGATGGAATCCTATTATTTTGGACATGAGTGTGAAAGGTTAGTTTGGTCAGAAGTATAGGAAGAGAAGGGTGGGGAAGAGGAAAAAAAAGTCAAGGAAGGAGAAAATGGAAATATCTGTCATGCCATCACCAGTTTGCAACATCAAGAAGCCATGCAAGTTTGGGCGAAATTCATGGCAAACCCTTGCAATTCTTGTGGATTCGGGAAGCATATACAGCTTTATGGATTAGCATTTAGTGTCCGAATTACATTTGCCAGTAGATCCCAAAGAGAAGCTCAAAGTGTTGCTTGCCAGTGGTGAGCATGTAAGCAGTTCGCAAATCAGCAGAAAAATTCCTATGCTGGAGGGAATTAATTCCTTCTGCTGTCGTATATTTACTGCCAATTCATGGACACAGGATTGTTTTGGGGTAATTTGGCTTAAGAAGCTTGGCCAAACTATGTGGGATTTGTACAAATTGTCAATGAAATTGTATTGAAAGGAAAAAGCAGTAGAACTTAAAGAGTCAAGGAGACAGAGAAGGCCATCAAAGTTGCAAATCCAAAGGTCAAGTATTGAACCAGAATGCATATAGGGTTCTGGTTGAGTCTTTGAACATATCTAGCAAGCCCAAAAGAGGAAGAAAAAGAAAAAAAAAAAGAGAAAAAAAAAGAGGACCTGCCTCCAGTTCAATCCTGTGATCATCAGATCAGAATGGAACCTGGTGGACCTCAAGTTGCTTAATGTCCATATAGGCACCCTCATCCACAAAAGGATGAGATTGGGAGACAATGCAATGAGATGTTTAAGAAGGGAATTACCTAACCTAGTCAATCCCACTACTCTTCACTTGTACTGTTAGTTAAGAAGATGGGTAGCTCAAAGGATATTATGTTAATTACCGTGTTTTAATGAGAAGATAGTCAAAGACACATTTCCTATACCTTTCATCGATGATCATTGGAGGAATTTCACAGCACAAAGCGTTTCTCAAAGCTGGATTCAATTTTGTGATACAATCGGGTGAGAATGCATCACCAAGACATCAAGAAACCCACATTCCAAACACATTATGGGCACATTTGAGTTCTTGGTGATGCCCTTTAAACCAACCAATGCTCCCTCTACCTTTTAAGCTTTGATGAATGCAAGTATTCCAGCACTACCTTCAACTGTCTGTTTCGGTGTGCTTTGATGATATTTTCATTTAGAAGGGAAGGCTTAAGGCATCTCCAAGTTGCGTTTCCCTTGCTCCAATTCAATCAGCTTTTATTAAATAAACCTAAGCACTTATCATACTAGAGCAGATCGCCTATTTAGGCCATGTTAACTTCTGCTGGAGTGGAGGCTGATTTTCAGAAGGATGCAGCAAATAGGAATGGCCAAAGCCTGTCAACATTAGAGCTTTAAGGGTTTTTTTTTGGGTAAATAAGCTTTAAGGGTATTTCTCGGTCTTGCAAGCTATTTTAGCAAAGTAGTCAGAAAATATGAAGTAATAGCTGTGCCATTAACAGCTGTGCTACAAAAGGACACGTTCACATTGACTCCAGCATTAAAGGAGGCTTTTGTAGGCATTAAAATGGCCATTATGAGAACTCCAGTTCTTTTGGATGAATGAGAACTCCAGTTTTGTCCCTGCCAAACTTTGAAAAGGAGTTCATTATAGAGTGTGATGTGCTGGAATTAGGATAGGCAGAGTTTTACAGCAATAGGGGCAATCAACAGCATTCTTTGGCCAATCTTTAGCTCTTCGACTTCAAAAAGTGCCAGCCCATAAGAAAAAGCTTATTGGGTTGGCAAAACCTATATGTTGTTACTTATGAGGGCAGAAGTTCGTGGTTTGCTTGGACCTTACATCCCAAGGTTCTCGATGCAGCCAAGAGTTGCTAGTTCAGCTCAATGACATTAAGTAAGTAAATTATTGAACTTTTGACTTTTCTATTGAGTACTGTGCAGGGATGACAATGCTGTGGCTGTGGCCAGTGCCCTATCAAGGAGAGATAAAGATGTGGGTATGCTCAGGGCTGTTTCTACTCCAGCTTTGGGGTTATTTGATGCAATAAACAGGAAAATTCCACTACAGCAGAACTTCAACAGCTCATGGCCTGTATAGAGAGTGGGGGAAGTAAATGGATCCTGGTCCGTCAAAGATGCATTGCCTCTTTACAAGAATAGAGTTTAACTTCAGCCTGATTCAGGCAGCAAACCAAGCTGTTATTTCAGCTATCCATAGCCAGGATCATGAAGCCTACCAAAAGAAATTGCACCGAATAGCATCAGATTTCTTTTGGAATAGAAATAAGTCACAAATTCAAGAAGAAATCAGAATATGTACAGTATGTCAAAGAAACAAGTTCGAACACTTGTAACCAGTTGCCCTTCTTCAACCTCTACCTGTTTCAACTCATATCTGGTTAGATATTGATAGAGTCCCAAGAGAACAAGCTCCAATTGTTAATGTTTACAGGAGGAGAGGTGATGGGAGTAATGAGAAGAGCATGTAATGATACTGCTGCAGCATATTATATGTAGTATTAGTAATAGTAGTTAGTAATGTGGTTAGTAGATTAGTAGTAATATGCTGATGTGGCTTAGTGTTATCAATAATAAAGTAGTAATAAGTGCAAGTGGTTTGCTGAGTTGGCAAACCACTTATCTAGGAGTATAAATAGCAAGAGGCAAGGTCAATTGGTAGTTAGTTGGAATCTTGAAGTGGAAGTCACCTTCTAACTAAGCAAGAGCTCACGTAACCCTTGGAACCCTAAATTCTACTATTCCACTAGTGATTTCTGATTGAGAATCATATTAATTGGCGCTGTCTGTAGAAAACTCATCACTTTCCACAACATTTTCGGAGATCAGAGGCTTTGTACTTGTTGAATTCATACTGTATTGTCGAAAGAGGGAGAGTAAGTAGTGGGAAAAGAGAAAATAATGACGCGCATGGAGACTAGAATTCAAGATCTGGAGAGAGGAAATTTAGAGACACAAGAGGAGCTTAGGGATATTCAGTTGAGGGTGTCCTCAATAGATCAATCGCAAGAGGAAGTAAAGAAGGACATTTCATTGTTAAGAAGTGATATAAATAAAATTCAAAAAATGGTTGAAGACTTATGGATCGCCGCTAGGTCTGGAAATGGATCTCTAGTCGAGTCTTCATCTACCATTGTTAAAGGCAAGTTTCCAAAGCAAACAAAAGAGAAAGGATTAGACGAACTAGAGGTTGAAAGATTCATCGGATGAAATATGGAAATAAATGAAGAATATCAATTAAATGCCTTGAAAGTACAAATACCGCTGTTCGATGAAAATAATCCCCTACAATGGATCCTTATGACCGAACAATATTTCAGAATCCATCGTACTAGAGAAGAAAGGAAAGTGGATCTAGCCGCCATGAGTATGCAAGGAAGAAGTATGTATTGGCTTCAGGCATTGCGACAAAGAGAACCAATGCTGGATTGGGAGGTAATGAAAGATGAAATGTTGAGAAGATATCAGGGATAATGGGCTTCAAATCCGTTTAAGAGCCTATCACAATTGCATCAAACATCTACTGTACATCAATATATTGAAAAATTTGAGGCTTTAGCTTCCCAAGCTCCAGTAATGTCTAAGTTGCAGCAACTTGGTTATTTTTTCGAAGGATTACAGGAAGAGTTTCAAACTAGAATCAGCACATTTTCTCCAGTTACTCTTGAGTATGCTATGGAAATTGCACTAAAGGTGGAAAAGGAATTTAAATGTGGAATTTTTGTTTTCTCAAATTTTAGCAATAGCTATCAAACTGAGTATAGTCATTCGGTTTCGAAGGACTCCAATCATTCAACCAACAGCCAATTTGTAAAGCCTTCATGACATCCAAGGATTATTCATCCTACAACTCCATTACACTCGTTAAAAACAAAGGATGATGTTTCAGTGCTATCAATTGGATGACCTTCTTCAACCTCAACAGTTGTTTTAAAGACTGTATCGAGTGGAATTTATGGATAGCAACAAAATCCTATTCATTCAACTTATGGTCAATGTCAGCTACCATATGCTAAATATCTGGAGAGAAGAGCTAAAGGATTGTGTTTTCATTGTGATCAGCCATTTTCCCCTGCACACAAGTGTCCTAATAATAAATCACTAAGGGTGGTAATGTTAGAAGAAGGGATGGACTTACAAGATGGTGAGTGAGAGATGGTTGGTGGGCACGATGAAGCCTTGCAGACTAGGCAACAATCTAACCAACAGGAGCTAGAAATGGAACTGTCCTTATTGGCATTAAAAGATTTGATGGTCTACAAACTATGAAATTTTGAGGTATGTTGAATGCAACCATCATTTTTATAATGATAAATAGTGGAGCTAGTCATAATTTTCTTTCTCAAGCCCTTGTTAACCGCCTTAAGTTGCATGTTGATTTTACGACAACCTTCCAAGTTACTCTTTGTGATGGGAATAACATAACCTCAAAGGGTTTATGTCAAAATATGAAAGTAGGAATTGGGAGTGTTGATTTTTCTGTGGATTGTTATGTTTTAGAGTTAAGGGGTTCAAATATGATTCTCGGAGTTGCTTAGTTGACGACCTTAAGAGAGGTTAAGATTGATTGGAAGAATTTAATAATGAAAATTCCTTCCTCCAAGGGTGAGCATGTGTTGTTCGAAGATTCAACACCATCTAAAGCTATTGTATCCTTGAAGTCCCTAGCTAAACTAACTGATGGTGAGCTATGTTTTCTATTATGGATGTTAGAATCGCATGATTACCCATCTAGCACTACTGTTGACTCATGGATTAAAGATGTGTTAGTAAAGTTTGGTGATATTTTTGAGGAAAAATCGACACTACCCCCTTCTAAGCAGCGAGATCACCATATTCCTCTCAAACCTGATTGTGGGCCAATTAATGTACGCCCTTATCAATATGCATTTGCTTAAAAGAATGAAATTGAAAAGATGGTTTTTGATATGCTGGTGATAGGCATTATAAGGCTAAGTACTAGTCCATTTTCTAATCCGGTTATACTAGTGAAAAAGACGGATGGATCATGGAGGTTTTGTGTTGACTATCATACTTTGAACAACGCTACTATTTCAGATAAATATCCTATTCCGGTAATTGAGGAATTACTAGACGAGTTGCATGGTGCTACTATTTTTTTAAAGATTGATCTCAAGGCGGGATATCATTAAATCCGTGTGGTTTCAGATGACATTCATAAAACTACCTTGCAAACACATCATGATCATTATGAGTTTCTGTAATATTCTTTGGCCTTATTAATGCTCTGGCTACTTTTCAAGCTATCATGAATAAATTATTTGGAACTTATCTCCGACGCTTTGTCTTGATTTTCTTTGATGATATACTGGTTTATGGTATGGATTTGTCTTCTCACCTCGAGCATCTAAGGATTGTCTTACAATTGTTAAGAGATCACCACTTCTCGGCCAATAAAAAAAAAAATGCACTTTTGGCCAACATGCTCTTGAATATTTGGGTCGTATAGTTTCATCCACAAGAGTCCATATGGATCCTTTAAAGGTTAAGTGTGTTTCAGAGTGGCCTACTCCCACCACTTCGAAGGGTGTTCGTGTTTTCTAGACCTTTTAGGATATTATCGGCAATTCATTAAAGACTATGGAAAAATTGCTAAACCCTTGATGGATTTATTAAAAAAGGATGGGTTCCACTGGTCAGAATCAGCTGCCGCCTCTTTTACACAATTGAAAGACGCATTGGTGTTAGCACCTGTTTTAGCCATGCCTAATTTTTCTTACCAATTTATAATTGAATGTGATGCATTAGGGAGGAGAATTGGCATTGTTCTTCAGCAAAATAACAGGCCAATTGCGTATTTTAGTAAGGCATTATCAGACAAAACTCTTACCAAGTCAACTTATGAGAAAAAATTGATGGCTTTGGTGTTGGCCATTCAACATTGGCGGCCTTACTTGTTAAGCAGGAAGTTCTTAGTGAAAACGGACTAGTGGAGCTTGAAATACTTGCTAAAGCAATGAGTTACCACTCCAAACCAACAAAATTTGCTTGCGAAATTACTTGGGTATGACTTTGAGATTATGTATAGAAGTGGTTATGAGAACCATGTTGCTGATGCATTATCTAGAGTATATGATGAGGTTGATTGTGGGGCTCTTTTAGGTCCAATTTGGACCAATTTGTCTGAAATAACAGCAGCCGTTACTCAAGACCCTAACTTGTCTCAAAAAATTCAACTAATAAAAGAAGGGAAGTCAACAAGCCAAGGGTTTCGCTTGGTAAATGACATGTTCTATTTTGATGGATTGGTGGTTCTCTCTAAAATTCTAAATGGACTCATATTTTTCTTCATGAATTTCATACTTCTCCATCTGGAGGACATGCTGGTTTCTTGCGCACATATAGGAGGATTGCTTCTAATGTCTATTAGGTGGGTCTCAAGAAAAATGTTGAGCACTTTATGGCTTCATATGCTATTTATCAAAGACAAAAATATCAAACTTTATCTCCTATTGATCTACTCTCTCCGTTGCCTATTCCTAATGCTATGTAGGATGATATTTCTTTGGATTTTGGTGTGGGGGGGGGGATGTGGTCGTCGATAGATTCTCTAAATATGGGCATTTTCTTTTGACAAAATACCCCTATACAACTCATACTATAGCAGATTTGTTCATAAAGGAGGTGGTGAGGTTGCATAGGATTCCTAAGATGATCGTGAGTGATCAAGATCCTACCTTCGTGAGTGCTTTTTGGCAGGAATTATTCAAGTTACAAGGGACACGTCTTCATTTTAGCACGTCCTATCATTCGGAAACTAATAGTCAAACCGAAGTTTTGAATCACTGTCTAAAATGCTATTTGAGGTGTTTTGTGTGTGATCTCTAAAAGAATTGGGCTATATAGATCCCTTGAGCAGAATTTCATTATAACATTTCCTACCATACCTCTTCTAAATTGACACCTTTCGAAATTGTTTATGGATGATCTCCTTCAATAGTAGGGTATTTTGTGGATAGGGAAATTGGGCATCCAGCTTTAAGGGAGGCTTTGCAATTTAGGGATGAGGTGTTACAACAACTTAAGCACAATTTAGCTCATGCACAAACACTTAGCTGTGCTCAAGCCAATAAGCATCGAAGAGATGTTGAGTTCATGGTTGGTGATTGGGTATTCCTCAAACTCCGACCTAACATGCAATAAAATGTTGTTTCTAAAGTTTCTTCCAAGCTGTCTCCTCGTTTTTATGAGCCTTTTCAGGTGATGGAACACATAGGGAAAGTTGCTTACAAGCTCAAATTGCCTTCTCATTGCTGTATCTATCCTGTTTTTCATGTCTCTTTACAAAAGAAGGCAGTAGGTACTTTTTGTAACACCACGACACTACCTAATGATCTAGTATTGGAGGAAGCCACAATTGGTGACTTGCCCATTGCTGTATTGGGCTGAAGGTTTAGAGTAGATGGCTCCCAAGAGATTCCACAAGTTCTTGTTCATTGGCAAGGTCAATCTCCACAAGACGCTACATGGATGGATACCTTTTCTTTTAGGGTGCAATTTCTTGATTTCGTCCTTGAGGACAAGGACTATCTTTCGAAGGGGGCAATTGATAGAGTCCCAAGAATACAAGCTCCAATTGCTAATGTTTACAGGAGGAGAGGTGATGGGAGTAGTGAGAAGAGCATGTAATGATACTACTGCAGCATATTATATGTAGTATTAGTAATAGTAGTTAGTAATGTGGTTAGTAGATTAGTAGTAATATGCTAATGTAGCTTAGTGTTATCAATAATACGGTAGTAATAAGTACAAGTGGTTTGCTGAGTTGGCAAACCACTTATCTAGGAGTATAAATAACTAGAGGCAAGGTCAATTGGTAGTTAGTTGGAATCTTGAAGTGGAAGTCACCTTCCAGCTGAGCAAGAGCTCAAGTAACCCTTGAAACCCTAAATTCTACTGTTCTATTAGTGATTTCTGACTGAGAATCATATTAAATATACTGATAGACTTTTTCAACAGATCATCCCCATCACATAACAAGTCAATTCGGATGGTTATTGTGATTAAGTTTTTCAAGTATGCTCATTTTATTACACTCAATCATCCACACACATCCGTAAGTAGAGCTCTATTATTCTTCAACAATATCTCCAAATTACATGGCTTGCCAGAATCGGTGGTTAGTGCTAGAGATGTGGCTTTCACCAATGCCACTTGGGAAGATATAAAAACAACAAAAAAAAGAGGACGAAAATTGTCCTTTTTTCAGCTTATCATCCACAAAATGATGGAAAAGCTGAAAAAGTGAATTGCTTTATTAAAATGTGCTTGCATTGTTTTGCTGGTGATAATCCCTGAAAGTGGGCAAAATGGATATCTTGGGCCAAATTCTATTACATTACAAGCTACCAGACATCCTTGAAAGCAACTCATTCACAAGTGTAATTTTCTACTATAATTACAAAAAAATAAAAATACATTGCATGGATCCTCAAACTCAAGGATCCACAAGTTGCTGAATGCAACATGAGGCAATCAGGACATCTGAGAGAACTTGTAACTCCACCATTGTTATTCAGAACACTCCAGTTTGTGCTTCCTAAGAAATGATTAAAAAAACCACTCAAAGCAGGATAATTCACATCTGAACATGATCTGATTCTCCTTATTTCACTTTTAAGACTAAATCACAGAGATAGCATTTTAAAACAAATGTGTTCCCGTCTGTTATTTAGGAGAAGTGATAAAAAGATCACCTACAGCCAATGAATACCAGAAGCACCAAGGATACCTCAAACAGGCTCAAAATCAGCTGGAAATGTAAATTTTAATTAACGAATCAACTAAGAACTCCATATCATAGGGAGAGAAAGAGTAAATAAATGGATGGTGAATCTATTTAATAGAAGGTAGATCTTTTACATCAGCAGTAAATCAAAGATCATTCACTTACAGCATCTTTGGCTTGGAGTCTTTCAGCCCATCCATTCATTACATATGGATCATTAACAGCCACACAGATTACGGAGTCAATGCCTTTAGCCTTGAATTTATCAATGTTATTCTTGTAACTAGGCACATGCTGCTGTGAACAAACCCCTGTATATGCACCCTGACAATGAAATAAAATATATACTATTCACTGTACATCAGAAAAATTGACACTTGCATGACTAGAAAAACACTGGCCAGTGATGGATTATTTTATCTCATTTCTGTATCTGAGCAAGCATTGCCAAGCACAAAACGTTATGAGGCAAGCCAATGCCTTAAACAACAGAACTTTCACCACTTAGGGAGCATTTTTTACATTAGAAATGTTTTCCCAGATTTTTTTCCATGTTTCTTGTATGTGTTTATCATGTTATAATTGGTAATCAGAAGCATTTGTTGAAAGTAACAATTTTATTAATAGGTGGTGGGAGTAATGATGGTAGCTAAAGACTGATGGTGATAATCAACTTAAACTGCAACTGACAACAGGGATGCATAAAAGTGAAATTTGCTTCACTCATTGTAAGCATTTCCAATTTAGTTAACCACCACGACAGTATGTACAGTCAACTACCACCACCTTTTACCCTAAAGGTACTAATAGAATAATACACCCTTATTATTGACGATTATAAAGACTAGATGCTAACAGAACATGTAAAATTCACGAAGAGTTGGAAATGCTTAATATAAACAAAACCTCACATATTTTAAACATGAAGGTCAAAGTTAGAGATCTTAATACAAATAGAGAAAGTGAAGAAAGAACTTACAGGAAGACCAAAGATGACAACTTTCTTTCCCTGTAACACAAAATCAAACCAAACCAAATTAATTAGACGGTGCTTTGAAACTTCTATTAATTACACCTGATCAAACCTATCAAGTTTACACAGATCAATAAATTGAATTGAGATTTCTACTGGTATGTTAGAGATGTGGATTTCAATTATCACAAAGTGTTCTTATTATGTCCTATTATTATCATAATATCTAGATTAAATGAATGAGAACATTCGTGGAGTTTTTGAAAAAAGTAGCTTCATCAGAGACTAGTCCACATTTTGCTCCACATCCTGTAAATCCAGGAGCCTATGAACTGAAACCTTCTTTATTACAAGGGCAAAATACAGTATTTGATGGTCACCTCCTATTTTATCTGCTTTGGCTTGAGCATCAGCAAGTAATGATTCCTCAGAGTTTTCAGGTTACAAGTTCTTCTGTTGGTGGTCCGGTGCTTTATGGAAATGGCAATGGTGCAGAGACAGTAGTTGATGGTCATGAAAGGTGTACTGACAATCAAGGGTATTATAAGCTTGATTACGTCGTTACTATCCACAACAGCCATCACAAGAACCCACTTTTGGTGGTAAGAGTGGCGCTGCAGGAGGTGGTTACGGTCAACTCATTCCAATGGATGAATTTCATCTTCATCTCACTGGGGAAATCCGTGGTACTATTGTTGCAAACAATCTTCTAGTTGCTATAGTTGATACTCGGAATTTTCATGAGGCAACCCAATCAAATGAAGCTTTATTTAACAAGTTATGCCCACCAAACAGAGAAGGAAAATATAGCTATGGTGATGTTATGTTGAGAACTCTGAAGAAGCTTTGACATCTCCAAAATTAAAACTAAGGAATTCAGAACAGAAGAGGTTGAGAAGTTTGGTAGGTTGGACATAGATCCAGCTTCCATAACATGGAGAAGACTGCTGGATGTGAATGATAAATTTTTGAGGAAAATAATTATTGGACAAGTCACCGAGGAAAAAGGCATGGTAAGAGAAACAGGCTTTGAAATATCAGTTGCTAGTGGACAGATGGTTGTCTTAGCCCTGGTGACATCTCTTGCAGATATGAGAGAAAGGCTTGGAAAAATGGTGGTTAGAGATAGCAAGCCTGGTGAACCAATAACAGTTGATGATCTGGGTGTTGGTGGAGCATTCACTGTGCTCATGAAAGATGTTATGGGCCAAGTTAGGGATCTAGTCACAGGTGATATCTGCATCGAAATGGGTTGAGAACTCATTTAGAGAGAACCCTCTGATCTCAAAAACCACTTTAAAACTAAAGAAAAACTAAAAAGAAAAGATTTTAAAAAATGAGATAATTTGTTTCTTCTCCTCAAGTGAGGGTTTAAGTCCTATTTATATAGGAATTGAGGATGACCCTCACGCCCAAGTTTATTGAATATAGCCATGCATGAATCCATCAATAAACCTATCCACTCATGAACCTATCTGTTCATGAATCTATTCATTCTTTGAACTAACCTATTCATGAATGTTCTCATCCATTTACCCTAGATAATATAATGATAAATAGGACATAATAAGAACACTTGCTGATCACCTCTAACATAATAATTTTAGCTTGGTGAATGAATAACATGCTATAAATCTTTGCAAGCTATCTACTGCATGTAAATTGATGACATCTGCCAACTGAGTAGGAATATCCTGTAAAGACCCCCCTTGAGCACAGAGAGTATACATTGAAAGTTATGTCAGCTGTAATAAATCAAAGCCTGACATAACGAAATCAAACTCAGATATGATCTTTACATTAAGTTCTCCACCCCGCAAATCACCAATGCATGAAAGCAGAAGTATTTTTCTAAGATACTTAAAAGGCTCATGATTACATCATTGCTCTTGCTTTTTGAAATTGACATTCACCTCTTACAAGAGAAGCAATTGCTGCCATCTTACTGGTAAAAATTAAATATAGCAACATGAACAACCTTGAATAATTTCCTCTGTATGGATTTTTTCCATGAAAATAGTACTGATGTAACAAGAAAATTTATTAGGTTAGCATGGACTCGGTATATTCCTCTAGTAGGAAAGATTTCAATATCACATATCTATCACATTTACTTTCCATTTTTTGTTTTAACGCGATATGTAGTATTGTATCTCTTGTATTTACGTTTTATTATGGCATGATTATTTACAAGATATGAGCATTACATGTTTTATGGATTAACTGTTCCCATAGCCTCCAGTTTAATCCTGTCATGTTCTTTAAAATTTCTTTGTTAATGGTTTTTCCATTTCACAGTGAATGCATATAGTGCTCTCATTTATCATTTCCTTAATGAGCCAAGAGCCTCGAGAAACGGCTCATTAGGAGTGACATGCCACTTCGCACTATTAACGGTTTTGCAAGAGCCAATTGAAATGTGACGTACAGCTTCATCCATCGTACCGATTTCTCCTAAACTAACTGCAATATTCACCATCACGAACACAAATTGCCAGACAATTAAGAAAGAATACTGCAAAATACTTGAGAGCAATATATTTGATAAAACTACGAATTCATCGTCGAATTAAACTTCTCGTTTCATCTCCATATAATTCAATCAATTTTCCGCAATTTAAGGTAATAACCCGATGAATGAAACGCAAAATTGTTCCAATTACTTATAAGGAAGGAAAAAAAAAAAACGAAGGAAAAAGGACCTTCAAGATTTCAGTTAGAGGAGTGGTGGAGAAGTTGGAAGAGACACCTTCGTCCCAAGAGCGAGCTTTCTGGAGGGAAACGTTCGGTGCGGCAGATATGATATCTGATCCAACGGCGATGGATGCGTATGATCTGTTAACCATTTTGTTGATGAGAAGAGATTGGGTTGTTCGAAGCTTCACGAGGATCGACGCCATGTTGAGTTGAATGAAGCTTAATCTAAGCCGCTGCAAGTGAGTAATAGCTAGTTGGCGTTGCTAGTGATTTTATTTCTTTCATTTTTTCCTTTATTATCGTGGGTATGTTCCTCAGTTTAATGAAGGAACCGGAGGCAGCGTATACTTATTTTTAGCAAAATCTTCCATTGTATATAGAAATAATAAAATCTTGCGGTTCTTAAGTGGAAAATATATATTCTACTATTGTTACGTGTCATACCATTTGCGGTCTCAAAATTATGGTTGCGAATGTTTCTCGATATTACGTCACATGATTTTTAAATTTGTCAAGAAAATCCTCATTTACTTTGTTCCATATTATTGTAAAAAATATTAAATTTTTCTCTTTCATCAAATATCAAATCTCACATATGACATACAAAATTTAAAGTTAAATAGAAATAATAATCTCATTATAGAATAAATATTTAAAATTTATTTTATATCATAAAACTAATGGATAAATATAATTCAAATGTAGATATTTTTATTATCGTGATATAAGATAAATTTATACCTCATGTAATTCTTATATTATAGTATTACGGTATATGATTATTTCATCACAAAGTAATTCTTTTGTTTTAATTTAGCAAAATATTCGTTAATGAGCCTAGCTAATGTTATTTTACTATTATATATGTGTTGACCATTGATTTTTTTATATCTTCAAAATTTAGCTATAAAATCTTTTGTCTATGTAAAACATATAAAATGTTAGGTACGTATCATATGCTCTATTTTTTTTTTTTTTTGGTATTTAAAATCAAGGCAAAACGAAAATATAAAATCAAAGGTTATCATATGTTATATATTGTAAGATAAAATAGACTATATAATTATTACACCAATAATACTATATACTTATCATCTAACTATGTGAGTCTTTATTGTACGTACATATTATGTATGTTTATATGTATGTGTTTTTAAAATATATTTTATATATGTTTGATTGCTAGTAAAAATATAAAAAAAAAAATGAAAAGTCTTACATATATACAGTAGTAAAATGACATTAGCTATGTTTGCTAATGAATATTTTACTAAATTAAAACAAAACAAAACAAAACAATTACTTTATAGTGAAATGTATATCATAATACTATAATATAAGAATCATATGAGAAATAAAATTATCTTATATCATAATACTAAAATATCTATATTAATTATATATTACGTTAACTTATATTTATCTCATTAGTTTTATGATATAAAATAAATTTTAAATATTTGTTTCTTAACTTTGAATTAGTGTGCCGTGTGTGAGATTTGGTACATGATGAATGAGAAAAGTTGTAACATTTTCCATAACAATATGGAACAAAATAAAGTTTTTTTTTATAGCAAATTTACTTACCACATGGCATAATATTATAGATTAGGACAAATTGGAGAGAACAATTTTAGGATAGCCAATTTTCGTTCAATGTTAAACTTATACAGTTGGAGTGTAGAATGGAACAATGGGAAAAAAAAAAAAAGAGTTTGAAGTTGAATAAATGTTGAGTGACTTAATATCATAAAAGATATATACGTAATTTAATTTTTGTTTATTTTGTACATTTAGTTTCATGAATTTATCTTTATGGTATATTCATAGGGCTACAAACAAATCTTGCCATGTACAAAATGTTAAACTTAGCTTGATTCCAACTTGATATGACTGAATCTCAAACTAAACTATTTTTGTGAGACGTTTTCAAACTCTTTATTAAATGAATTTCAAGTTTTTCATGAAGTATAATATTTTACTCTATTTTGATTCAATATGTATTGTATTATCAATTTTCTTTTATTAATTTTGTAGTGCATTTTGAAGCAAATTTTTATGCATTTTGAGCCAATTTTTTTCATTTCCTTTTAATTTTTTCAAGTACAAATCTTTTGCGCAATGTAATTACTTAATTGTCAATTTTTTTCCTTTCTATTGCAAACTCACCCTGAATTTAGAACCCCATCAGGACACTTACAAAAGAATAACACGAAAATATATCCTGAGTAAAAGTTATTACAAATTTATTCAGTTTTCAACCTCTTCCCCTACCCCCCGCCCCCCAAAACTTCAATGTAACAATATGTACCCTTAAACTTAGTCGTCTGCCTCATTTTCTTACTTGCAAAATCTCTTTCCAATATTTTTTTCATGCACAAAATTCTCTATCTCATTTACATATTAGTATCCAAATACTTACGTTTTTTCAAGAATTAATTAGTACCATTTAACCCATCATTTGGAGTTTTTTTTTTTTTTTGTTATTGTTTAACTATTTCTTTTTTATGAAATTTTAGTACATTTAGTTATTTATGTTTCGTGGGAAAATTTACACTTACTTTGTATAAATTGCATTTGTGTTTCCTAAGTTGTCTATAGTTAGTTGTTGATAATAGTGGTAGAAATATTGGTTAATTAATGCGAGTATCGTAGTTAGTAAAGGTTCTTTTGAATATAGGTGTTGTGTAATGATATTATGTTGCTCAAAAGTGACAATTTTAAAGAGTGGAATGTGATTATTGATGGAGTTTTCGCTGACTAACTTAGTGGTCACTTGTGTAATAATTAAGGGCAAAATTGTGGATTATATGAAAATTATTATCTACGTATATGAAAATATTGTGAGAGGTAGCATAGGTATAGGCATGAAATATGATAAGAAATTAGTAAAGAAGATGAAAATGAATAAGGGGTTAAATTATGCTCATTTTCTGCATAGAATTTACAATAGCATTAGAATTGGCACTGTTGGGATAGAAATTGTTTACAAGTATCCAACGTATTACGAAGGAGATGTGTACTATGAGTTGATGCTCATCAGAGACAGCGAAGATGTGGAAAACTTTATTGAGATGACTGAAGCATTTGGTAAACGAGATATGCAACACATTTATGTTTGAACCAGTGGACAAAGTACTATGAGCTCGAATAATAACCTTACAAACATTGCATCACAATAAATGCACTCTTTTGGAACTGATTTTCCCATAGCCAATGAGAGTCGGTTTAATACTACAGTGTAAGACATAGTATAGGATGATACTGTGAATGTTAATGTGAATTATAAGCTCCCAAAATTGAGTTTAGGATAACTGAGCTTAGATTTAAGGCTTTCAGGGAAACTTATCCAATTGAGCCCAAACTTTATGACTAGAATAAAAAGGTTAGTCAAGATATTATAGTGTAGTTAGATTTTAGTAATAATAACCCGAAATCCCAATTTTGCCCTTAGAAATTGGAATATTTAATAAAGCACTAAAATGTTCGGAACTCCTAAAACCGAACTTAGATTGCAATGAGAACTTAAAGATAAGTTAATGGAACTATAAAATGAGATAATATAGTATAATATACTATATAAAAATACACGTAATTTTACGAGTATACCCGGTATAAATAATAATTATACCCATAAATTAACCCTAAATTATGTAATTATATATTTATTGTGTTGAATTCATGAAACTAACTTTAGAACATATCCTAAAAATAAAAGATATGCTAGAAACTTAATTATATGAGTAAAGCCATATATTTCACATGTTATTTACATAGGGTATAAATTTGTATATTAATTAAATAACTAATTCTAACATATAATATCTATATTTAAGCAATTATTTAATAAAAGAAAAAGAAAAATTGATCAAATACATTGGAGATTTGCTGGACGATGATGCATGGCAGGAAAATAGGATAGGAATGCTGATTCAAAAAGCAAATTCACAACATTAGGGCACCTCATGCTTAGAAAAAACAAAAAGAAACTAGAAAGAAAAATCTAAAATAATTAAAAAAAAAATCCCTTAACCGACTTGGAGGCACTATAAAAAGCCAACACCTTCAGATAAGAAAATTTTAGCAGTTTGGAATCAGAAATACTTAGAAAGAAAAATTAGAAAAAATCGTAGAAAATAAAAAAAAAAAAGAAAAAAACAAAATAATTACCGAGCAAAGTTAGTTCTTAGGATTTCCTTTGATCTGCTACTACGCCACTCCACCACCAAGGAGTACCCCCAGTGTTTAGGCATTCCGACAACCGCCCAACTGCCGTCGGCCATCGGAGCACCTAAGAACACCAAGATCAAATTCCGGCCCTGTTTTTCAATAATTTCTAAAAAATAGTAAATCCGCCCAGAAAATTATGAAAAAAATTGTACTTAGGTTATTTTAGACATGCTTTCATGTGATATTTTTATTTTTGAAAATTCGTAATATTTAATATACTTTATTAAGAAATCTATAATTCACCCGAATTTATATTTGTGAAATAAATGTACTATATGATGTTGTTTCTAGCTGAAAATTTTTGTGTAGGATGTGTATGATATATAGGTAATTGCTACGTAGCCCAAATTTTTATTTGAATAATTTTAATATTTATTGCATTTTTAGGCCTGAAATTAGCTCGAAAATAGGCTGAAATTATGAATTTAATGGGAAATTATGAAATTAATTGATGAAATGGACATGTACTGATCTATAATAAATAGTAACAGTATTGAGTCAGATTGAAATTAATTTGGTGCTAAAATAATTATAATTGAATAATTTATCATAATTTAAGGGTAAAATCGTCAATATGAAAATATAGGCAATAGGTTGGAAACTTAAAACCAAGTGATAACTGAATTTCCTATATTTTTAGAATCCTATAGAAATTTTTGGGGAATTATTTGGTAACCCGAACTATTTATTACAAATTTATTAAGTAAAATAGCTTAAATTACAAGTCGGGGTGTATTTGTAATATTAATAGGATAAAATGAATTAAATAATTAAATAAAAACTATATAAAGGATTGCTAATCAGATTGGATTAATGGAGATTTTTATTTTATTTATTAATGTTTTCTGATCGAGATACACTTTAGGTGTATTAGAATTGAATAATACTCATATTGTTACAGTATAAGGACAAATTAGATAAAATATAATTCAATAATGTAAATTACGTATAATATGATCATTTTTATATAATTATGTATAATTGTATTAAAAACTCAAACTACCTGTTAAAAACCATATCTAGAAACAAGATTCGTAAAACGTGTCGTTAGGTCTATACGAACCCAATGACACTAATTTTATTGAAATCGGACAACCTTAAGTAAATTAGCTCAAGACTATATCATATTCAAGAATATACATATTTCGGTAATCTTACTGAAATTAAAACGTGAATTAATAAATAAAAAGTATGTTTCGATACAATCGAAACGATATATAATACGTAATAGTGTATATGATGTACAGTATCAATAATTAATAATTTAATTCGATATATAGTGATAACATAACGGTATATTATGGAAATAATATATATATATATATAACCATTTTAGATAAAACCCTAATGTTTTCGTAATTATTACGAAAATTGAATTTGGGCCTTTTGTGTAATTAGGACCTTCCAATACAAAAACGGTTGATAATTCAAGTCAGCAATAGCAAACGTCTAAACAAGTAAGTTGGGGTTGTGGCTTCACCGCTGTTTGGGTGCTATTTAAAGTATCTAGAGACCCAAGAGTATTTCTAGTTGTGTTTGTAGTTAGATGATTATGCGCATGCTATGTGTATGAATGATACTCAGTTGTGACAGGAGTTCAACTCCTTGGTGTGCTGTTCTGCATATTTGCATGGATTCCATATTGTGTGAACTTGTTAGTCACCCTTGATTAACACTAACGGTTATTCGACTAAAATGTAATTGGACATGCATAATCACCTGTTAGGGGAAAACGATTAAAAGTGTTAAGCCAAATACCGACTTCCTTCAATGAGGATAGCTGAAATGGTCCTTTCCCCATCCTTAGTCGAACTAAGTGACAGGCGAGGGGGTCGTGGCAAGGTTGGGGGCCGTGGTTCGAAGGCGGTCATGGAAGGAGGGTGTTTTCCATTGCATAAGCCCGGGTTTGGTCTAACTTGAGTCACAATGAAACTCCTCAATCCAGGTTGGAGCAGATGAAATTTCTCTAACCTCACAGCGAACCGGTTAACACTGTACGATGTTTCATTTGAGTGATTGCATTGCATTTCATCATGATTATTAACCTTATTTGTGATTGTATAATACTCTTCTGACTCCGCCCCACTTGCTAAGCTAGTTGTGCTCACATCCCTACAGACTCTTTTGCAGGTGTTGAGTGAAGGCAAAATGTTCAGGTACCACCGTTCCCAGGTTAGTGTGCTGCTGTGTAGGAAAGTGAGGATCGAGGAATTTAACTGAACCTGAGCTTTTGGCTTTGTCTTTAAGTTTTGAGAAAAACTAATTGGGAATTCCCTGGGAGCCCACTAGTTTTCTAACTTATTGTATATAGACCGTAAAACCCATCGTTTTTAACAAACTCTGATTGTAAACTTTACCTTTGGACGTGAAATGTTTGTTTAAATACTGTTATGATACTAAACAGTAGGTTATATAGAATAAGTAACTTCTAAAAGCTCTACCACATGTTTGGTTAATAACAGGTGTCAGAACAGACGTTTCAAGCTGGTTGAGTTGTGCGCCTTGTGTGAACTGCGTCTATGATAGCAGCTGTGAGGTCAGCTTCTATCTTAGATTAGTTTACACGGCAAGACTGTTATGACTCTTCTTATTCGGGACGTGACATGAATGAGGAAACACTTAATAGTATGAGGAAATTTAGCAAGAAGATTCGACTTACGATCCTTATATAAAAAGGATTGCTTTGGGTTTCAAGAGAAGTGATGACGAACATGATGACGATGAAAGTGAAGAGGAAGGCGATGGGGGTAAAGAGAAAGGTGAAGGCAACGATGATGAGGAAGATGATAATAATAGAGATAGGATGGCTTTTGATATCCTAACAAGCCATGCGTCTATAGCCAATCCATTTGTACTCACACTAGTCTTTGTTCAATCTCTTATAATACAACATAATCAGCCTATTGTAAGAGATGAAACCCCGTTCTTGAATATAGGTGGTGATAATGGATATGCTACTTTTGAAGATAAACAAAATGCGTAGTGTAGCAACATAGCTAATAGCAAGGAATTGAAAATCAGCATGAGATTCAGTGCTAAAAAAGAGCTGTAGGATGGGGTAAAGAATTATAACATAAAGCAACACTGCAACTTTCGAGTACATAAATCAGACCCAACATTATGGCACATTTACTGTACAGAAAAGGCCAATGGATGCAAGTAGAGGCTAAGAACATGTAAGAAGTAGGTGTATGGCCTATTTGTCATAACGATTATAAAGAGACCACATACATGTATTAACCCGGCAATAAGATAAGATCATCCTTAAATGAATAGTAATTTAATGGCCAAGCGCTTCATTGGAAATGTCAGCACAAACTCTAATATTACTATTGTAGACTTAAGATAAAATGTTTAGAATGAGTTTGGATACATAGTAACAAGAAGGCAAGGGGCAAAGAAAAACAATTGAGATGGTATATGATAATTGGGAGAAGTCATATAATGAACTTTTAAAACTTTTAAATGCAATCAAAATAACAAACCTAGGATCGGAGTTGAAGTTGGGGTAGAAAGGTTCTGTGGAGCCAAGTGTATCTGCGATGAAGTAGGTGTTATGGATATTCGGACCTTGTGTATATGCATTTAGATATTGTCGTTCCATCATTTGTGTAAATGGTACCTTTTTGTATAACAAGTATGACCATAAGTTGCTCATTGCATGCACAATGTCTAAAAATAACTGCATTGTGCCGTTGGCTTTTGCACTTGTTAACACAGAATCCGAGAGGACGTGATCTTGGTTCCTTGGGAATTTGAAGAAGTATGCAGTTGGTGGATGGGAATAGATTATATGCTTGACCTCAAATAGGCATATTGGTATCAAGAAGGCATTCAACAATGTGAATAATGGTTGACAACTACCCTTTGCGATATGGAGATACTGCATAAGACATATAGCTAGTAATTTCAACCGTAAACATAAAAACCAGGCCTATAAGAAATTAGCAACCGCTATAGGCATGCAAATTCAGCATCGAAAATTTATCGCTTTGATGGGAGAGATGTCAAGAGTGAAGAATGACACTTTGCTTAGTTTGCAAAACTTAACATTTACAGGTGGGCATTGTATGCAAACGGTAATTACAGGTTTGGATGCATGACATCTAACATTGTTGAGAGCTATAATGCGATTCTCAGAGGTTCTCGTGACTTACTAATTGTAGCTTTAGTAAGAATGATTTTCCATAACTGTATTACGTTGCGGGAGAAAAAGGATGAAGAAATTTCAAAGGTCGTGGCGAGGGCTAGGGTTTACATTACATATGCACAACGATTGATAGAGAAATGGTGAAAGTGAGCAAGTGCGTACAAGGTTACTAGTTACAGTAGGCACAATGGGTTGTTTGAGGTGAAAATTGATAGTCGAAGGGAGCTAAATGGAGTGATAAAGAGTGGTAGTTGGGTTTACACTGTAGACATAGATAATCAACATTACATGTAGCAAAAATAGTAAATGTATAGAATTTTTTACTCCCAAACATTTGTAGCTGCAGTGGAGTTTAGGATGAACCCCCTAAACCGTATCGGTCCTTAGTACAAGTGGACACAACAACTTGACGTATACCAGAGACATTTTACTTATTGGGTGATGAGATTAATTGGTCAGAAGTGAACTATCCAAAGCTCAAACCATGATCTAAGTTAAAGAGAGAGAAAGGCAAGCTTAAAATGAATGTTAAACACTTTTGTAAATTAAATGGATCCGAGACCCATTGATACATCAGATTTGGGTAAGCAGGTATCTCATCGCTTTTAAGATGTATAGGAGTGACAAGTACATAATTTATGATTTGTGTTATTAATTCAATACATTGTTCAAATGTTAATCTGCTAATACTTATGTCCATCCGACTCAACATAGGCATTAAGCGCTCTTATAGTTAGACAACGTAAGTTAGCTATAAAGAAGAAGGAAGAGCGCATCTTATTGGATTGACTCATGATATCGTACTTGGAAGAGGCAAGATTCATGGTTGTCAACCAACTTCTATTCATCTAGATGGACTGGCACCTAATTATTGCCTTAGTAGAGAGATAAAGGCTATAGACTCATACATTCCACATGGTACACGGTGAGATGACCATAACGTTGCAAGATATTAAGGTCTAACTAGGACTTCGGATTAATGGTGCCGTAGTCACTGGCAGCACCAACATAACTTAGGTAAACGTAGTGTGAAACTTGTTAAGTGATGTTCCACAGTCTAATGATGCCAAAAGGCGATCATGTACAACTATAATAGCGAGCTAATAGATTTAGAATTATATCGAGTAATGTGGACGAGGAGATGGTAAAGCGTCACAATTATGCATTTATTCTCCAGCTAATTGGGGCATTCTTATTCGTAGATAAATCTTCTAACTACATTCATCTTATGTACCTTCCATTGTTAGAGGAGTTTTGGATGGTAGGGACATACAATTGGGGATCAACCTGTTTTGCATAGTTGTACCGATAACTATACAACGTTGTATGGTTCGATATATCTGAGATCGGAAGGTTGATAATTCTACTTCAGGTTTGGGCATAGGACCATTTCCTACATATTGTACTCTTTAGTAGATCTGGCTTCATGATCATAGATGATCTCCCTCTAGCTGATAGATGGTAGGTAGAGAGGAACACTACGTAGGGACCAACTCACGTAATCCAATCGCATTGCAAGTCATTCAACTTACAAACAAGTCATCTACACTCTTTGTCCTTTTTCAAAATTTTCATGTCAAATGTGTTGATTTTTACTCCTCTAACTCATATATAATTCATTGCAGGTTGTATGACAATCTTACTCCAATGACTTACTTTAACTCTTGCTCCTATATGCATAATCGATCGAGAGATATGGACTGCCAAGGTACCCCTTAGCTGCTTCCACATCATCGAGTTTTACTTCTCGGATCATGTCATTTGACAGTTTAGGGGCTTCTAAATAGAGCCCCAACTTATACAAATTAGCGAGAAGTTGTAAGGACGTATGGAGATCAACTGGAGATTAGTACATGATGGGTACATCTAACAATAGGTAGACCGACAACTATAGGTTATTCATCCACATTCGATTTTCGGTGTTGACCCCCGAATACTTACAGTTGTATAAGTAGCATACCCACTTATACATCACGTACTTGAGTACTGTGATAGGTCATCTGGTAAGCAAATTCAACATAACTATCTTTGTCCAACCCCATTTATCGTGTTGTATGATTGCTAATTGTTTTTTATTCGCATAGGTCGACATCCTATGATAAGTTTAGTTGACCGATGACATATGGATGACTCGCCAGATTGTTGTAGGAGACCTACAATTCCTTGAGGATCACAATGGAATTATCTTGCACCATTTCTTTCCACAAAATCCATCACCTAATGAAGGTGCCTAACCTAAGCCACCTACACTTCAATTACTACGTGATAGAATTCACACTAGGGGAGGCAGGGCTAAAGTGAAACGAGGAAGGGGTCAAAAGGATCTGGATGTTCCAATCGTTGGGCAATGTTCCATTGGCTTAGGTAAGATTGGATCCAACTCAACAGCTTCCTTTGTCATACCACCCTTTCATTAGCTTTCGGAGGTCTATGATATACTGGTATCGCCCCGAAAAAGGTGTACCACGCACTCTCAAAGTTCCACTATGGGTAAGGGGTTCACTTAACATCGGTTACCTTTACATGTTAGCCTTGTTTTGTCCAAAGATTTCTTATACTCATTAATTGAGCCTTCTATAGGTCCATTTGAGAGACGGCTGTCTTTATTATCTAGATATGACGTATTCTTAGATCAACGTTAGATTTTATTTTATTTTCTTTACATTTTGATTATAATAATGACCAATATACTTAGATTATGATTAACTTTTAATTTTTTATTACATTTTGATCTAACATATTTGTAATATTGACAAATGAATATATAGCTCATCTATATTAGAAGAGTTTAATATTCATATTTGAATAAAAACTTAACTAAAGATTCATTATATTTTAAAAATTTGTGTTTATTTAATTTTCTACAATAATCACATTCCTACGTTGAGTTTAGATATAACAAAACTGCATTGAACTCGCCTACTCTCCATACGACTTCAGTGACGTCTTCATGGGAAGATATTGCATTAAAGTCGTATAGGAGAGCGCGAGTTCAGTGTAAAGTCGCATACCCTCCATCGCATTGCATCTTCCAATCCGCCATCGTTCTTCTCTGCCACTAGCTACAACAATGACGGATCTCAACCTCTCTTTCATGTCTTTTCTTGCTACTCCTCTCCTCCTCCTCCTCTTCCTCTACTTCATTGTCCGTCCCAAACCTTCTTCCATTCCCATCAAGAACCGTCATGTATTCGTTACGGGCGGCTCAAGCGGAATTGGCCTGGCGCTCGCCCACCGTGCGGCCTCAGAAGGCGCTCGAGTCTCCATCCTCGCACGATCCAGAGATAATCTGGAGAAAGCGAAGGGCTCGATACAGCTCGCGACGGGTATCGAGGTCGCGACATATGCTGCGGATGTTAGGGATTTTGAGTCCATTAAGAAGGCCATTGATGAGGCTGGGGATATCGATGTGCTGGTGGTGAATCAGGGAGTGTTTGTGCCTGAAGAGTTAGCGAAGCAGAGTTTGGACGAGGTTCGGTTTATGATTGATGTGAATTTGATGGGGAGTTTCAATGTGATTAAGGCGGCTTTGAGTAAGATGAAGGACAGAGCTGATCGAAGACCGGCTTCAATTGCTCTCATGTCTTCCCAGGCTGGTCAGGTATATCAAAACTGTAGAGTGCAGTTGCTTGATAATTTTATATCGCATGGGCTTCTGTAGATTTGACACTAGAGTTTTAGAGAGGTCATAAATTTGAATTCTGGCATAGTGCTAGTTCTACTGGTGTTCTTTTTGTAATTGATTTGCCATTCGTCCTATGTTATCGGTCGGATAATGTTCTAAAGTGGATTTCTGTGTTTGGTTAGGTGGGTGTTTATGGTTACACAGCCTACTCTGCTAGTAAATTTGGGCTCAGGGGTCTGGCAGAAGCATTGCAGCAAGAAGTTATTGCTGATGACATTCGTGTTTCACTTATATTCCCTCCTGATACTGAAACTCCTGGTTTGGCAGAAGGTGCGTGAGATGGCTATCGGCTCTTGTACTGACTATGATCTGGTGTCTGAAATGTTGATGATTGGTCTGATGAACTTGTTTAAGTAATCAAATTTGCTTGGTAACATGTATGTTTACATTGTATAGGGGCTTATAGAGTGACCAGCACTGCATTTAATTTAGCGGATGAATTAACAGAAGTTTATTGGAATTTCTACATGGTAAATTCAATGTGTAAACAGAGGAAACAATTGGCCCTTAGCATAACCAAATCTTTGTTTTGATTCTCATTTTGTGGGTGGAGCTTCTCTTTACCTTGTCTATTCTAGAAAGACATGAAAGTCCAAATTTTCTTTGCTGCTTTTCGGGTGGTCATGAATAGGCAGAACTTGATCTTCTTCATCAATTAGCTTCAGTGAGTAATGAAGCACATGGCAGCTTGATGCCTCCGGTTCCTTGTAGCATGCTAATTGTGAAACTTTTGCTAAGTTTAAGAAGGCGAATCATACAGCACTGTCTTTTGTGTTAAAGAATAAACCTTAATATCATATGATTTTATAAGCTTTGGAGCTGTAGCTTGTGCTCAAATAAGGTTTTGAGCACTGTTAATTCTTGAAATTTTGACTGTCTATTTTCTATTTAATTAACATTAAACATATTCAATTAACTGCAGAAACTAAGAAGCGGCCTCAACTCACTAACATTATAGCTGAGTCCTCGGGTGCGATGAAAGCTGATGATGTTGCTAAGAAGGCTCTGAAGGGGATTATGTCTGGCAGTTTTATAGTCCCTTGCAACTTTGAGGGCCAATTGCTATCCATTGCAACAGCTGGTTTGTCTCCACAGCCATCTTTTCTGATGGCATTTGTTGAGGTCTTCTGTATTGGTGTCATACGCATTGCAGGTCTGTGTTTCCAATGGAACTGGTATGGGATCATAGAAAGGTGGCACACAAAGAGGTAGAGATGGTAAGTATCTGCAAACTGTGCTTCAGATAATGCAAATACTGACCATAATAGTAATTTCTTCAATTTGTTATTGTCTGCATGCTATGGTAATTCCTTGATTGACATATTATCACCATTTAAAAAGTTTGTTAAAAAACTGCTTTCTGATAGAGAACAAATTCTTGTGCTAATATAATTCTTATGTTAGTTTTAATGTTTATTTCTGTGAAAAGTGCTTTGTTATTACTAAGTTATAGTCTTGAATCCCTTCTACTGTTTATTGTTCGATATAGGGCTTGGATATTACCTAGGGGTGTGATCGTATCAAGCCAGTCACAAGCTAGTAGAACTTGCCTTAATAGTAACTTGACTTCAACTCTATTGTAATCAAGTGAAACTTAAACTTGAGCTTATTGAGTGCTAAGCTTGACTCTCAACTATAAGGGTCAATATCTCAGGAGCCTAATTGAATTAACGTTGAGCTTAGAGTTATTATGAGTTTGAGTTAGATCAAGCTTAAATACCATGTTAACTTCATTAGATTAATTAAAGGAATACAATTTTATCGAAACTAAATGAGCTTAGATGAGCTCAAGCAAGTCCAATTTGAGTCTATTAAGTAATACTTAGAGCCAACCTTGAGTAGAAATTTAGCTTAGGATTTTGATCTCAAGCTCGAGTTTGAACTATTTGAATCGATTCTGCTTGTTTACACCCTTAGTATTTCCAAGAATTGTCAACTTTGTATTGATCTCCCAATATTCCAAAACTGGTTGTACTTTCATTAATTTGTACTTAATAGTCATATTTGGGTGGCAGAATGGAATAAAATTGTAATTCATAAGAAATATAAAAGGACATAATAACAATTGTTTTATTTGTTTGCACTTAAAATGACACAAGGGACAGATTAGCAAATTTTAAGAATACCAATACACTCTTACCCTTTTGAACTAAAACCCTAGTCCCTAATCCCAACCAAACCTTAGCCTTACCTGCCACATAATATAAACCATACTATTCATTAGGCTCACTGTACATAACCAAACCACCATGGCTCAACTTGACTTGGCGTAGGATTGTTAAGGTAGTTTGGGTTTGATTTGGTCAAATGGTTTGAGTTGCATGGTTGAGGATTCTGATTGATTGATTGATTCAATTGAAATTCAGTCAGTTAGGTGGTTCAGGTCACATAGGTTCAATGGTTATTTTTAGGTGCAACCATGATTGTTTGACATGGTTGGGTGGTCTGAGATGCATTGACAGTCATGGTCAAGCAATTTGATGGAGGTTCCCTATGGTTTGGGGGTTAAGGTTGCATGGGTCCAATGGTCATAGTCAGGTGGTTTTTGCTGGGGTTTGATATGGTCAGGTGGTTTGTGTCAAATGGGTTCAAAAGTCGTGTTGAAGAAGTTATGATGATTAGGTCTAGGTGTTCTGGTCATCACTTGATTGGTGTGCTGGAATCTCATAGGTAGAATATGGATATATGCTTAAAAAGACTAAGAAATAGCTTTGGTCTTAAGATTACTTATTTGATGGCTTGTAAGAATTCCATGTTATTGCTATTCTTCAAACTAAACTTTGTAATCTTATAAGGAGAGAATGGTTATTCCATTTTACTCTTATGAAGTTAACTGAACTTGTTTGTTATGGTCATTTCAAATGTTGCATTTGGCATTTGAAGCCAAACATTGCTCAATTGGGATGAAAACATTTTATGAACCTTTTTGCAAGATGATTTTTTTTTAACAGTTGTATACACATACAACCTTCCTCTCCTATACCCCACCTGGTTTTAGAAAAGCACTCCATCCCACAGCACAATATTGTTATCTGGAAGATTACCCCTTGCTCTTGAGATAATTTGTATCAGCCATTGTGCTTGCTTAGATTTATTCCCATCAGTTAAACTGCAGAAAATACAGGGTACTATTCTAGGTTTTAGGGAATACATGCAAAAGATTAACATTCTCTATTATAAAGTAATGTTATTGTATAACCATGGGTGGAGCTGAGCCCCGTGTTCTTATTCTTGTTTTCCTCTGTGATGACTGACGAATGCTAGATGTTTATCCAAAGGCAGCAAATATATGGATTCATTGCAACCCAATCATCTTCCAGTATTTTTTTTTTTTTCATCATGCTTAATTAAGGCTAAACTTGATACAGCAGTATCATCTTGATTCTATTTGCTGCTAATAATATATCTTAACATCCAATTTCTTAAGCTATTATCTACATTGATTCTGATGAAGTCAATTTTTCCTGACCTGTCCTAGATTTTGTCTGTCATGTGTCGGTATAAAAAAATGTCTAGTGTCTATCATGATCGTTGTCATGGTTGTCTCAGCTGCATGAAAGAGATGCTCGGCACCTTCAGGGTTCCACGAACAAGCCTAGCTCGATGTTGTCTCTGCAATTTACTGATGTACTATACCTTTTAAATTGGATGGAGCAATAGAAATAAGTGCATGTTGTTGCATGCCTTAATAACAGTGCACTGGATACCTATTAAAAGTGCAAATATACAGAACGATGAAAAGTTCTTTCATTTGACCTATAAGTGCTATATAATTTGCCTACCTTCTATTTCCTCGCACATGTTCATTATTCGTGAGCATGATTGACGATGAGGTCTCTCCAACTTCAGGCACATCAAGACATTGATTCAGGAAATGGGATTTATGTTTTTCCAACCAAATATAGACACAAGGATCACGAACTTGTAGCTGGAGTCGTGCAGAGTGTATTTCTAACCAGCGGAATGGTTGTATTTCTAAATAAAGAACTTATGATGGAGACTTCCGGAAACAAAAATTTGGAAAAGATGATTTCAAGTCTCATTCACTGTCAAACGTGTTATCCTAGAAGATGGAGCAACTGTAGTTTGAGAAATGATTTCAAGTACATTGATAGAGGTACATGCATTCTGCGAAAGAGTAACATTTTGATTTTTGTTTTTTTTTTTTTCAATGTTTGCTGTAATATAATTTTTACGATTATGAAGTGGTCACCTTATGCTGGTAGTCTCTGTTATCTTCATTGATATTCCGTTAAAAATTAATGTCATGATTAATATAAAAGCTCCCATTATTATATATTTTTAATTAAATTACATACTTAAATTAATAGAAATTTTGAAAAAGCCTAAAAATTTCAAAAAAAAAAAAAAAAAAATTTAGCCCTTAGGAATAAGGATAGCAGTGGTTAGCCTACACATGGTAGAGACGGTTAGCTGCTAGAGGTAAGAGTGTGCATGTTAAGTAAGATATGGCTGTACCGATTTCTAATTTTATAGGTTTAGGTTTTCAGATTTTTCAATTAGAATTAACCCAGTAATACCATGAAAACGTCTTGAAAACTTATAAACTTGTTATATTTTTACAATATTAAAATTCTAAGGTAAGTTTGTGACATTTTGAACTTATCAATATTTCCATGATATCCGATGTACGTTGTACGAAAGCGCACTCCATGGGTTTGAAGATGTAACTTTATAAATCTACCCCATATAACATCATTACAAACAAAGTTGATAAATAACATATTTATATGGAAGGGATACCCACTACCTGTGCAGTCCTTACTATCTATTAAAATGTTTAATTCACTTGCTTAGAGTTTACAATACCCAATCCATTATACTGCGGCTCTCATAGATGATGGGCTTGCATAACTTGTATGTGTATTTATTTATTTTTTATTTTGGTAGGGGCATAAATGGTAGAAATATCATATTGTTTTACGTCAATTATTATTATTTAATAAGTTTCATAAGGTGGATATATGATATCCTGAAATTTATATATTATATAACTTAGAGTACAAGTTCTAAGATACATACATGATATTGACCTATGTCCTATCTTGTAAGAGTAAAATAATTCTCAATATTGATTTGTAATCTAAACAATTTAGCAAGGTTTTATAGTATATAAGATATAATAAAATTACTTTCTCATACTAGAGGTGAGGTGCCATCCTCAACCTTTGGGAAATCGTTGAGCCACTTAAAAATTGATGGATTATAATCTATATATAGTGCATATTTTATTTTCTTATCTATCTATACATATCTACATTATTTTATATAATATTGAAGAATTTGTTTTATTTTATATATAAGCTAATCGGATAGAATAATTTTTATTGGTAATCTAATAGAAAAAGTAAAGTTTTATAACTAATTCTACTAATGGCAATAAAAACTATTTATTTTATGCTGTACCATAATTGAAAAAGGATATTTTGGTTAAATTTTTTCGTCTTTTCATATTTTATCCCATTTATCATCTATATTTGTTTATAATGTCATTATTACATTTGTTTTAGTGTTGCGATCAATTGACAACGATAATTTACACAATTTACACCTCTTATGAAACTAAATGACTGTTAGCACTCCTATTACTGTGCATTCAGGAAGATTGCTTTAAATTCTTCCTAGAGATTCAGGGCTATTAAAGGCTAGAAGAATTTGTATGCTTTATCTTATATATATATGGATGCTATTATTTTATTATTCATAGCTAATTGCCTTTTGTATATAAGATAAAGCATACATAAGAGACTTTTCTGAATTGTAGGTAACAAGGGAATTTTGGCATAACTAGGGGCTGCTGGATCTTCCTGCTGCTAAATCAGAGGACATGTTTAAGGAATGGACTGAATAGAATGCATGTGTAACTAGAGTGAATTGGAGAAATAATATAATGTTTTGGGCTGTAAATTCTTGCTCACGGTTAGAGATTTCTAGAGGGAAAGAAATAGGCGGATCTTTAGTCCGAGCAAGGGAGATGGAGATTGGATTATGATAATAAGTCAACCGGATGACTAAATTAAAGGCCAATAGATTAAAGTTCCGAACGAGTTGGCAGAGACCTAAAGAAGGATGTTTGAAGACTAAATTGTATAGGGCGGTGGGGGTTAATGGAAAAGCTTCGGGAATAGGGGAATTTGTAGAAATGATGAGGGAAAAGTGGTAGGGAGTTTTCTGCAAAAAATCGCAAGGAGTACCTTCGGAAGCAGAATTATGGACCATTTTTTATGGTTTGAAATTTCCTTAGGAGAGGAATTTGGATAACATTATTATAGAATTTTGTTCGACTTCAACCATTAATTGGATTTTAAAGGATTGGATCAATAATAGTGCGTTCCTTATGCTTTATATGCTTAGAAGGAACTTGCAACAAGTTTTAATAATACCGTAATTTATGGGTTCCTGATAATATCAGTAACCTACTATCCTATCATGCGATGTGTGTGTGGATGTTGGAATGGAGAATATTAACAGTAAAACAATAAAAAAGATGAAAGATTGACCATGATGAAAAATGGATTTGTTTTGTTTGTTTTGGAAGAATTGTTTGGAAAAGATATAAGACTTATTTTCTTAATTAAATCTTCTATCTCTCTCTCTTGATATTTCCTTATTTATAGAAATTTATCTTCTCATTTATTAGTTTGCTTGAGGGTAATTAATTTTACCACCTGTTATAACTACTATTACAATGACTAGAAAATATTATTACAACTTCTCAAAATTATCAACTTCCACAAATCTATACAACTATCTACTAATCATTTGCATTTATACCACTATTATATTTTTGAACCCTAACAATTTTTCCCTTCCTCATAATCATCCTTGTCTTCAAGGTTGAAGTAGAAAGAGATCTGATATGGAAATCTCCAATTACAAAATCTGGAGTTCTTGTACACCATGTTCATAAAAACCTGTTTAATTCGAGTCCGATGAAAAATCTGGAGGTCATCAAATGCTGATATAGCAACATCAAAAGTAATTTCTGGTGCTTGAAGCCATCGAAACAACTGATCTTCTAAACTGTGAGCTATAAATCCACTAAGTCCAGGTACTAAATAACCTCCACAGGAGCCTCAATGTTCAGTGTTTCTACGGCTCAAGCATTAATTCATGTAAATTAGGAAGCTGATTTTTTGAAACAAGAGCAAATGTCCCAATATTCGTAAGAAGCATGACTTGCTCGATGACATTCCAGATTTCAAGGTCACTCTTGTTGGCTTCTCCAAAATAGCACAATATTGCCCAACATCTGAACCCATTTTGCATTCTAGCATCCATGAGAATATGCGAAATTGATTTTTATCATTAAAAATTAAAGCATATTTTTATCATTTATAGAAATATATTAAGTTTTCAACGCCTGTAAAAGTCCATAGAAAAAAAGCCTTCATATTAATCTCCACTTAAACGGCTTAACATCAACGAGTCAAATGAAACACTTAATCCTCGTTTGGAATACACCTTCATGAAGGAAACCTGACAACTAATGTCTACTGTAAAATCAATTAAGTCCAAGTAATCAGTTTACATATCAAATGGATCGAAAGAATTAGTGATTGCCCCCATCGTCCTGGTAAGGGTCGGATGCCAATTAATCGTATGGATTATCGTAAATATCATCACCTATAATAAAAATCCCGAATGATTTTGAGTCCTGAAACCTAGGGCATAACCGCTTCACAGACAAAGTCATATGCCACGGGAGACATGGCTTGTAATTATTAATTTAAAGCACAAGTTCATTTATCATATGTAAGCTTAGGAGATTTACAACAGCACAACTTTTGATAATCGAATTCATTAATGTGACTGAAACGAGGTCCATCACCCACTAACACAAAGTACGATTGGGCCAAAATCTGTCGTTATTCATAATCAGCAATTACATCCTTCTCCTTCTAAGCGGAAATTTCATCATCTTTGGAAATAATTCCTTTCACTCTAAAGGAGCCTTGTCTTTTATACTCGGTACAGAGCATTCCAAAGAAAATCTTTTATCATACAAGCTCGTAAATCACGGCTAATCTTAAAATAATAACTATAATAGACCTATATAAAGGTTGCTATAAACTAATACTTCAACCATTAAACAAATCTAGACCTATCTTTATCGAGCTTAAACTAACTATTGAACCGTTGGGCACTAAGGCCCAAGCAATTCAACCATCACAACTCATTAGGTTAGTAGGCTACCGAATTGACGAGCTAAACTATTCTTGAACTAGCGTTTTGGCTTAATGATTTAAGGCCAAGGCAATTCAAAAAATTAAAAAATATACATAAATAATATATGATATACTATATATATAATGGAAACATACTATATGTATATATATAATGCAAACAAGTATATAGTATATATAATATATAATAGTTAATACACTATATCATATACTTTAATATACATATATACTATATATAATATAATATCGTGTATTCACATTTATACGGTTTAAATAAATTATTCTAGAATTGAACAAAAATTAAAACTTTTTATTCATAAGCAACAACATAAAATTTTAGATTTAGTTGAAAAAAAAAAACAAATAGTCCACAAATTGTTTATAATAATTAAGGAAATCCAGAAAAAGAAACAAAAAATCTTACGATTCAAATGCTACCAAACCAGCTCTTGAATCGAAGGTTCAAACGAACCATGAACCAGTTGTTCAAGACTGATTTCGGGACTATAGTAATTAAAATAATGTCTTTTATACTCGCTCATGATAATGTTGCTTCCTTAATCCAAATCCTAATGACACATGGTACATTGCAATAAATTCAATTAAAATAGAGTCGTGATTTCAATTTCTATCCCTTTTTCTATATTTGGAAGAAATTTTAGAAATTGGAATTGCTAATTCTTTGAATAGATGATTTCGGCTTTAAAGGAAAACGAATTCATTTAGAATGATATTTACTTGAATAACCTCTTTCATCTCATTAATGTATATTTATTGTACTATATTTGTCCCTAATACCACTATATACACATTTTCTTCCATTTCGAACTTATTATGGCCAAATATAATAATGGGAATGGAATTAACGATTCCGTAACATTTCCAATCTTAGGAATAGATTTATCATTCTATTGTTGATTCCTTCCATTTTAATCCATTTCATTTAAGTTATTTTTGAATACCAAATGTGACATTAAAAGTTTGTCATATAATTGTTAAAGAAAGTGAAGCTTTAATCATGAAATTCCAATCTACATATGGACCATTCGATATTTAACATTAGGGTCAAATTTCTTTATCCATTCTAATTTCTTTATCCATTTGAGTTAGTGCATATAGATTTGAGGTCGGGTCAAACCCAACCTAGAACTGGCTTGGACCCATCGGGTCAAGGGCCTGCTCCTCTTTAAATCAAGACCAGCCTAGCTTAGGTTAGTTTCAGATTGGTTTACTTAACCTGACAATTTGATAGGCCAGTTTTCGACTTGTAAACCACCTAATTTTTTTTTTTATTGGGAAAACAATATTCTTTTATCTTTATTTTTTATTTGAAAAAACCACTAATAAATCACAAGAATCTAAAATTTTGATTATTTTACTTTATTAATTATTAGCCATTAAGATTAATGATTTATACCTTATTAATTATTAAACACAATATTAATAATTTGCATTGTCAATAATGCATAATTATTACTTTATATCCATAATTAGTAAATTAAGTAAGTAAACTTCTTTTTATAGCAACATTTCAAGGAAAGCTTGCCAATATAATTAATGTGGAACTTAATTTATGACAGATAATGCTCGCTATACTTTTTTATTACTTTAGAGGAAACTTTAGAAAATAATAGAATATATGTGGAAGTTGGATTGATAATTATAAAAAGAATAGCATCTATCTAATATTTATAATACATTCACCATTTTATATATAGCATAAATATATTCATTATGACTTTTAATGGTATTAAATTATAAATATACTTGTGTTTTTATAAATCATTAAAATATATTATTTATAAAAATAGTTACTCTTTTATAAATTAAACAAGATCGTATGAAGCTCGTGATATTTTATGTCTCGAATTCTTTTGGTGGTATTTTTTTTTTTGAAAAACTCTTTTGATGATTAAAGTAATATATTTTACACTATAACTATCTATTTTTACCAATATTAAAATATATGGGTTTTAATAATTTTTTTTATAAACTCATATATATTATTCGATCTCGATATCAACTTCTAAATACAAGTAATAATATATATTCAATTTTATTTTATATTTTAATTAAAGAGAATACTTAAATTTAATTTGTAAAAAACTTTCTTTCTATTTTTTAAATTTTTGAGTTAGAGTTAGCAAATTGAACCGCTGGTTCCTTTGACCTAAGCTTGAACTCGCTGGTTTGATGGGTCGAACACATTGAACCGCGCCAACCCGACAAGCCTGTGAGTCAAGTTATGATTCAAGCCCGTGACTTACGACTTTGGGCTAGTTTTGGTCTGATTCACGGGTCGGACTTGACCTTTTCCTAGATCTTGAGGCATAGAGAACTTGCCAATTATGCAGACACGAGTAAAAACCTCTCTAAGGTAATCTTGATGAACACATTGTTATCGTCAATTAAACCTATATTAAAAGAGCCTTTCAATCCAAAAATGCAAAGAAATAAGGCTCTGATTTCCGGCATTGGAGGCCAACTCCCTGAAAATTTGTCAACGAAAGCCAAAGCTTAAGGGGATGACCAGTGAATCGTCATCATTAGATAAGAAGACAATAGGTTCTCGTCGAAAGTCAAAGGAGTTGAAGCAAAACTTTTGTTTTTGCTCACATGGACAAGAATCACTTTGTTGCGCAATCATAGGACAAGGAGCTACAGTGATAGAAGAAGAAGGTGGATAAAATCATGGGTGGATCGGAGGATAGGGTTTGCTCAACTGCAGGGTTTGTTGTCTCTTACTTTCGGTTGATTCTTACACTAAATTTGGTAAGAGGGAAGGAATTAGGAAGAAAGAAATGTGGAAGAAAAGAATTAAAGAAGAAAGAAAACAAAAGGAAAGTTTTTGTTTGGATTGAAATGAAATTGGAAGGAATGATTATCGTAGAAAAGTTATCTAAATAATTTTTTGTACTTGTTAAATTACTAAAATGATACTAAAACATTCGACTATCCTTTTATTACAAGGATATTTAAGTAAACTTTCATATTTTCCTCTCACTTTCTCTCCCTACGCAGAGGGAATGGATTCATATGGGGTCTAAGGAAAAATTTTTGAAAAACAATCATTCCCTTCACTTTCCTTCATTTTACCAAACAAAGGAATGGAAAACTTTCCTTCTTAATTCCTTTCTTCCCTATTCTTCCTATCCAAGCATTAGGCAATGTTAGGATGTATGCGATTTACTGAATTTTTCTTTATCCCCTTCGATGCTTATTTCACCTTTCGAATCACACGTTTAAGACAAAAAGTGAGACACTAAATTAAAAAAAGATTCATTAAATATTACACGTCACATATATATTTATATACCAAATTAGCACCACATTCCTACCAATCAAACGACTTCTATTAACATGTTCTCTTTCTCCTTGGTTGCTTCATAGGTAAAGTTCATTGAGCACTTTTATCAATGAGGTAATTGGAGAATTGTTTAGAGTACCATATTAATATCCTCAAATGATTCTCCCCTTTAAGTAACTATCTGCTTTATTATAGGAATGTTTGGAGAGAGTCATTTAGCCATATTTTAAAATATTTGTCGGTTCCATGTTATTATTGCTTTTTAAACAAATATTTATAATATTTATTCAGGTTATAAAAGTATGAAGAATTAATTTATTATTATTATATGTCAAAATAAAAACCTTTTATTAATTATTATAGAAAATAATTTATAAAATAGAAATTACATTAAACATGTTTTGGCACTCAAGTTGAAAATTAAATCGCCAAATGGCCATTGAATGCAACGATCAAAAGTTGGCCAATTTAGCCGTTGATTTTACAACAGTAAAATGTCTGACTTCGTCAGATTGTTTAAGACAAAAGAAAAATAATAATAATAATAATAATAAAAGAAAAAGGGTACAATAGCTTGCACAAGCACCCCAGATGCTTAACCTTATTAATGAAATAAAGGTGCTCGATAAAGGAATTTACGCTAAACACCTCTAACAAAATAGCTCTTATTATTTGCTATAGGAACACAACCATGCACTTAAATGTCACACCCAGACTTTTTTTTTTCTTTTTTTTGCTAATTATTATTTTACCATTTTAAGAGAAAGAGAATGGAATCAAATTTATCTTATTAAAAAATTAATATTTATGCTATTAAATTAATGTGCACTTATATTAACGTTTTCTGCTATGTGATTGACAAAAAAGACGTTGCTGTATTGCTGTATTTGCATTTTCATGGAATTTTTCTTCGCAGGTATATTTCAGTCACATCCACATCCACATCCTACCTTCTGAACAACATGACACCCAAATTACTTTTAGAAAATCACATGGCTAAGGATAAACATAAACATAAACATATAATGATTGAAGTGGTTTAATGTGTCTTATTCGATCGTGATAGTGCGTCAAACTCACTTTTTCATCTTTCAGGACAAGTGGATGAGTAACGGTTACAACATCGAAGGATAGAAAAATAGTGTCTGTGAGTTTTATGCATAAATAAAAATGGTAACATAAAATGCATATAACCCTAATCTCATCCTTTTGTTTCTATGTTTAATTTATTTTGTTATATAGTATATAGATTTCCTTTTTACCTATTTAATTTATATTTTTGTTGAAATTGTGATGAACTTGATCTAAATGTTGTGGGAGAGTGCTGATGCTTTTTAGAAAACAAACATTTTTTATGTATAGATTATTTATGTTAAAATAACATATTTAACTTAACAACCCATCATTACATTATCAGGTAATCTCCTTTCCCATTTTTAATCCATGTGGGGCTTCTTCTTTAATTATCTTTCAACATCTTTTCTCCCTCTAACATAATATAGCTAATTGAAATTTGATTTTCTTTTATTTATTCTTTAGCTGTGTTTTTCCTTAAAAAAACCTTCTCTCATTCAAGTTTATTATATGATGATGAAAACAGATATCTAGAGAAAGCTTCATCATAAGGAACTCAAATGAATTGCTTAAATTAATTATTAAACCAAACTTATTGTGCTAGCCATAGAAGTGTAAGTAAAGAAGAACCGTATCATTGTAGTGCTTTCCAATGTGTTGATATTTACACGTAGTGCTTAATCGGCAGAACCATTTCGCATTTCGCAACCATAACCATGAAGATCTTCGTAGATATGTGCGACGTTATTATGATAGTTTTTTTTTTTTTTTCTCTTTTTTCTATTTATCATTTTACTAACTTTAGATAAGCGGATCCAACGTAGTTCATTCCATTAGGAAATGGGTATTTATATTACTAGATTATAATAATCTTAGATATTATGATAGGTTGAGTGTCAATACATTTTTATTTCATATTATCCATTGTAGATGAACAATTTTGAATAAAGTGATCAATACAGTTTACACAAATCTTGCATTGCACATGGTTTTAGAGTAGTGATCTAAATTTGACACTTAGTTGAATGATTTGGAGAGAATAATAGTAAGGTTAAATCAGTTATCTTAGTTTTTTAAATACATGAAAAAAATAATAATAATAATAATAAGAGAACTTAAGGTGTCAACTTTGTAGCTTGAGTGATCAAAACCGATGTTTGTCCAAATTATTTGTTTAATCTTTGAAAACAAAGAATATGCCATGGAACACCCTTTCTATGATCCTTTAAAGTGGAGGAGAAGTGGCTAGATATTTATACTGAACATCATCATCTTAGTGATTGACAAACGAATAAAGCTTGTTGATATTATTGTTATCCTAATGAGTTTGTTATGAGCTCAAAGTTGATAGCCTTCTTAAGTATATGAGTATAATTGAAAAAGAATGGAAGCTAACAAACCAATCTAACGATACTTATTTAGTGCTTAACAAACCAAATCTCCATAATTTATCATCCAAATATATACTAAACTATTTAAGTTAATCGTGTAGTTCAAAGAGTCAAACTTAAATAAATAATATAGACTTAATATAGTATTTTAATGGAGCATATTTAGCTTATAATACTTCGTAATTCATATAACGCATCACTTTTAAGAATGTTTTCCCTTGTTATATACACAAACAATATATATATATATATATATTTTATGTTTATTTTCCAATGCTCAGTGCATTTTCCCCCTTAGGTTCAAGATTCCCGTTGATAAAAGGTATATGATATTGCTTTGACGGAACAAACTAAAATTATTGAAAATTTCATGCTAAAGTTTCTCTTTTTCCAATACATACAGAGAAGCTCTTAGCTGGCTACTACATCAATGAAACCAGTAGGTCAAATTACTGAATATTTGCTTTTCAAAGATAGGGAAAAATATTTAAAAAAAAAAAGGAGAAAAGAGAAATGAAAACCCTTTTATTTATTTTTCCTAATAAACGTACGTCCAGCTTGCCATTGGCCCCTTATGGAATCCAATAATTAGGCAGGAGAATTGTACCCACATCAAACTGTCTTTTTCTTTTAGGCTGGCTTTGCAATTTTGGGGGTGTAATATTTCAAACTCCTCCACCCCCCCCTGACGGATCTCTCTTTATTTAGTCTAAAGAACTTGGAATTCTCTTATATCTACGGCATGACAACTGCAAATAAGCTTTACTGGTCGCCATATTCACGTGATAACCTAGCTTTGCTTCCCCACAATGGCTTTCTATACTGTTAGAGTTAACACCTCACCCGAACTGACGAGCAATGAACCTTGCAAAATAATCTATTTAAAGAGGCGAAACTGTAAAAATATAACCTATATTTTGATCATTTTACAAACTCATAACCTGTGTTTGCACGGATCAAGCAGTGTAAGAGGGACTTTGATCTCTTTGAACCAGGAAAAAAGATAAACTTTTGATTATTCAAAGTTATTTAAAAAATACATTATGTGCATAATTTAAAGGGATTTGGATCTCTTTATTCATATTCTAATTTTCTTAAATTTATTTCTTAAGATATTACCATATGTAATTAATAATTGATATTACAAGGATTTAGATAGCATCATAATAATACCATAAGATTGTACAAATTCTTAAATAATCTTTCTCACTTATTTGTAAAACAAGGGAAATCAAGAGGATAAAAATTAAGAAATTTACCTCCATTTTAAAGCTAGACTTGGCCAAGCTAAGTGCTTGAATTTATAGATGAAAGTTTATGGGTTCAAATTTCCATAATTGGTATTTTACTTGTCTTAACTTGGAGGATATTCCTTTTTTTTTTTTTTTTTTATGTTGTCATAATAACTAATAACATTAAACTTCGATCATTATAAAATTATAGTTAACTAAATAAGTTCTCTAGAATTGCTATTTATATATTTTAAGTACACCATGGATATAATTATATTTTCAATGCTATTAAGAAATGAGAAAGACAATAAAAAAGAAGAATCGAACAATTAAGCCTGGTTGTGAAAGAAAAAAAAAGAAAGGCTACTTTCCCACACTCATAACTTTAACTTATCACTACTCATTTTGGCTATCCTGCATTGTCCTCCAAATACTACAAAGTAGTTTCTCCCAATCGCTTTAGGTTAACCATTTTGAATTTTATTGAAAAATTTTCCAGAATTTACTTCTCATGTAATGTATCCCAAAAGATGGAGCCAGTTAAATAATTCAACATGATTACTTCCTCACATGCTAGTAATCATGATCAATTATAAGCAATTTGGTTACAGCAAGAGACCCGAATGAAGGACGATAATGGCACTAATTCCTCTTCTCAATATTACTAACATCATCACAATTACTCTCCCGTATATCCTTTTCCTTCGCTCATAAGATTCATTCATTAACATAAAAAGGCTTCCCTTTCTCCTTTGAAAAAATTTTAACTTTATCAGCAGAAGCTAATTCCTTTTCTTGTATGACAGAATGTACCATCAAATTTCTTCTTAATTTGCGCGAATACCGTTGATTTTTCAATGAACTGAATCTGGGGTTGGTGTCTTTTGGGATTTCAGAGATGGATTTAGCGAAAAATGAGAACTTGTTTGTGGTATTGCCATTAAGACTTGCTATGGAAGGCTATAGGGAGATGAAAGTTGAATATTTGGCTAGAAACTTTAATGTTATCACGACTTTCGGTTCTTGTCCGCGCTGTTTCTAAAGCATGTTATTTATACGGACGATCGGAATGGAGTTACGTGTGAGGTTTAGCAACAACCATAAAGAAGAAACTTTATCGTTCAGTTCCTCTCTTCTATTGTCTTTCTCTATCTACCTTTTTTTTTTTTAAAAAAAAGAGAAAAACTAAATAAAGATAATACTATTTAAAAAAAATAGAAAAATCTAGATAATAGATGTTAGAGTTTCTCATTTTTGCAAAACACACGTACCCACAATGTAAAAAATAAAAACATAAATACTCAAAATAAAAAAAAAAAAGGTAAAAATATAGATACTCTAAGTGTAATTTATCCTTTAAAAAAATAAATAAATAAACAAATAAGACGTCTATGAGTTTATAAAAGGGTGAAAATACAGAATTTTCTTTTCATTTTTCCATCTAGAAATTGTTGCAATTTAAAAAAAAATAATAATGAAAGCTGCCTTTTCACAAAAAAAAAAAAAAAACAAAGAAACAGAAAAGAAAAGAATAAAAGAAACATTTGCCTCTCTTTTCATGCATTAACGACGTCAAGAAAATTAACTTCTCTCTCGCGGAGAATATGTTTCTTCAAAAGAATTTTTAAGAAATTTAGTTCCCATCCGAAGGGGAAAGGAAAAAAAAAAAAATTATATAAAAGTGTGCTAATTCTGGTATATAGGTTGAAATGCTTCGTCCCATCGATGGAACGGCGTGTTGCTGATAAACTGCAAATGAAATAGCTAGACTTCGGATTAGATTATCATGGAATATCCGATACCGACGTTTAAATTCATCTCATTGAATTGTGGCATGATTGTAATTGAGTGGAACTAATATTTTCCAAATGATGCAAACTTAGCACGGATCTAAACAAAAGGCCTATGTTTGCTTACAAGTAGAAACACATACGTATAACATGACTAACACAATTATACCATTCAGAATTGTTTGATTACTATATTTTTATAGCATAGCATTAGAAAAATCTTTTACTCCATTGTATTGTTTTATTTATATATTGGTTAAAGTTATTAAACAAGGGATCTTAAGTATTGAAGAAAAACAAAAAGTTTGTACCATATATATAGTGGTAAAAAAATTTATTTTGTAGTACAAAGTAAATATACTTTCAAATTCAAAAAATAAAATACAACACAACTAGTATAAATAATTTATCTTATTTTTTTAAATTAAAAAAAAAACTTGTATTTAATACTGCACTAACCAAAATTAACAACATTCTTCATATATATATATATATATATATATATAACACATAGTATAAGTGAAATTTATCTTCAATTTCGACCGCTTAAAAATATACACGATCCATTTACACTCAAAAAGTACATCGTAATTATTCCAACATAACAACTCAGTCCTCACAGTTTAGGCCACATCATGTTGAGGCAAAGATCTAACCTAGGGCGGGATATTAATTCAGAAAATTAATTTGACTCATACTAAGTAAAGGTCCACAATATCCCACATATGTTGTGAAAATGGAATGATTAATCGTGTTATGCGTAGAAATTCCCCATTTCAAGACCCCCAAAATGTGTGTTCACTATGCTTATGCCTTCAACTTTGCAATAGTAAGCTGTCGTTGATAGCACACAAACCACAAAGCAAATATCTGTGGAAAACACTAGTACCATTTTGGGAAAAACAAATTACTTAGATATATTAAATTGACTGTCTACATGACAAATACATATATGCTAAATCAAAACTCAACTACAACCATACAACCATAAATTACCATATCTGGAAGGAACACCACTTTGTTGTTCCTATCCTTACGTTAACATCCCCCACTTGGGTGTACAGTACCTCCGCCAAAAAAAAAAAAAAACAATAAATTCCATGTACATCACCCCCACAATACAAACAAATATTATCACTAAATTTTGCCCTAAAAACCCCTTCATCGACATTTTATTAAATATAATTATTACCCAGTACTTTTATTCTCTATCGTACATTTCCAAACAATATTTATTAAAATAATTAATTAATTAATTTGGTACGTAATAATGTTTCTTGGGGTTAAAAGAATAATAGTTGGTGTTGGTGTTGTTGTGAGAAAGTGGTCCTCTTGTGGTATCAGGTATCTGCCTGTAAGACGATGACGATCTTGAGTTGAATGAAGAGTATCTTCCTTGTCTGTTGCCTTTTCTTCTTGGCTGTGAAAGCTTGGGGATGAAAACTCCTGTCCCTTTGCTCATCTCTCTTTTACGACTTTGCTCATACAAGTATGGAGCTTGAGTCGGTTGATTCGGCGTCGTTTTGGAGAAACCCTGTGGCTGAAACAGGTTTAATTTGCTCATACATTATAAGTTGTCATTTATAAGTGGAATCATGTTTCATAGTTCCAAAATGAAGAGAAGATAGTTAAATAGACGAGATTAGGGAATTCAATTCAATTCAATAACACATGAAAGAAAAAAGTAAATGGGATTCCAGTGTTTCCTTTGGTTAATAAGAATTTGGTGATAAGTAGTGATGTTTTAAACGCGAGAAGTACTAACAAAGACGAAGTTCAACATTTAGCACATGTATGTCGGATGCATATCTGCTAATATGACTTTTGCGAGAAAAAAAAAAAAAAAAAAAAAAGAGCAACAGGTGGGTTATTAGACAGTAATAGTAGTTTTATATTTTAGCATGATTTTACATATTTTAAGGCAGCCTTATCGCCGATGCACATAGCTTTGGTGACCTTCTTAGCAAAGATAAAACAACATTTTTGAAGATAAAAAAAGAAAAAAAGGGTACCTGGAGAGAAGAAGAATTCCAGTTTGGGATTGGGATTTCATCATCATCCATAATAAGAAGAGAAATCTGCTTGCTCAAGTCTGCATAAAACAGATCATCTTCAAATTCAAGAGCAACTTCCATATCTATCCTAGTAGTACTTATGCTGTAGATCTTTTCCTTGTGTATGAAAAACACTAAAGCAACTACTACAACTTCAAGTTACAGCTACTGATGTGTTGCTGTATGTATATATATCCCCTCTTAAGTCTCCATTTTAGTACACACTTTCCAATTTTTTTTTTTTTTTTTTTTTTTTCAGTGAAATGGGATCCAAAGGGTATTAAATAGGGAAAGGCAATGGAATCGGAACGGTGCTAAGTAAAAAAGTTAGGAAGGAGTTGTGCTTGTGCTTGTGAATGTGCATGTGCATGTGCATGTGGGATGGTGGGACATAGTTTTTTTTGTGACAGTTGGCTAATGTGTCCAATAGACCCACATCAAAAGAAGAATCATCATCATCATCATATCCATCATATCATCTCACTTGCCTATTATGATATTATCTTGTTGAAAAGAGTGAGAGAAAAGAATGCATAACAACCCACACCCAGATATATCTGATCCAAGATAGATTCAAAATCTTGTATCATGTTTGTGGTTGTGAATTTATGGATTAGCTCTATCCTTTTTTTTTTTTTTTTTTTTTCTCCCTCTCTCCCTCTTCCCCCTTTAGGAACTGTATTTGTTCATTATTCTAATTCTTAGTCCACACAAACACATGGAACATTCATGGGTCTACATATTTCAAATTCAGGTCACTTATCCAACATATGGCTTTTCAAGTGAAAATTCAAATAAAAAAATCATCTCAACTTGAGTTGAGTGTGGTTGATTCTTTCTTTTTCAATTTGGGTTGCATTTATTAAATATTTATTTCTAAAACCAAAATGATAGTCGTACTTAACTGATGGAACTCAAAAGAGACGCGAAAGTCCATAACAATGACAAGTCACGGGGGGTCCTTTTTTGGGTTTTGGCGATACCTTAGAAAATTACAATATATTTGAATGTAATAAATTGTAATAGAAAAAGGATTTCTATTTTAATTGAACAATGAATGTGTTCGCATCATTTGTAGGAGAAAAAACTGAAAATTATATGACATCAGTCAATACATATTTTCCATTCTCTAAATCCAGAAAGTACCCATCGCCAAACAAATAATATGATTATATTAAAATAATCAAATCTTGTTCTATGGTTGAGTGAAGATATTAAAGCCTACAACATTATTACCGGGAAATAAACTAAGTTAATGTTCTATAAATTAGGAACAAATTAAGCATGATTTACGTGTAATGCAAAAATCATTGAAATATGTGCTAGTAGAATGAGTTTCTCTAATGACATAAAAGGATTGCTGATTAACTTAGCAATAGCAAGTTTTTTTATGATTATAACGGTAAGAGTTATATACATTTATTCTTTTATATTGAAAAAAAAAAAGAAAAGATATTACTTTAAACTGGCTCTTTTCCATTAACTTAGTCACTGCTCTAATCCATCTTCTTGTCATATCCACGGCACCAACCGTCCATCTCCATATTCGTTGTGTTGTGTTGTGTTTTATCGTTTGATTAAAATTTTGTAGACGCGTATTACTACCTTTTTCTTCTCAATTACATATATTTATTTTTCTCTAAAATGTAGTTGCTTCATATTTTATCTTAAATTTAGTTTCTTTTTGTCAATGAGGGCATTGTAGTTGTAAACAAGTCAAATAAAAAAGATATAGTATTGAATTAAACTTCACTTGAACTCAAGTTTAAATTCAATCAAACTTATAATTTTAAAGTTGAACTCAATTTAATTAAGCTTGTTTCAATTCGATAATATTAAAAAATATATATACTATCAATTTATTTAATATAATATTGATATCCAAACTTAATTCAAACTTGATTAATATTTAAAATCGATTCGAGTTTGATTAATCATGTGAATTAATTAAGTATCATATAAATCAAGCTCGACCTCGACCTCAATCTAAACCCAATAAGCTACTTGTATAACTTATACTTGAGTTTGAGTTTAATCCAACTAAAGTAAAATTAAATTCAAATAAATATTAAATCAAACTTAAATAATTTATAAATATGTTTATCTTGTTTATACCCTAGTAATGTAAGCTACTGTGAGCTGATATTGTATCAAAACCAGTCGACTTATCCAGATCCGACCTGGAATTTTTCAGTGGCTTAGAATGGAGCAACAGGATTCAGTCAAACTCATCTGCGGGACAGTGGATCTTTGTTGGACTACTTGATAGTGGGGTCCATTTATATTCACTCATACATCTCTCGTATTTATGGAGTTTTGCGCATGTCGACTAATATAATATTGTACAGCATATACTTACACTCCATTCACAGCTCTCCCAAGAGATTGAGAGGTCGGGAAGCATTCAACGCAACTAGAGAAGTTGAGGAGAGGATCGTGGCCTGTGTAGGTTGTTGGAAATTTATCAAATGGTCCAAAAAGAGGATTACATATTAATGTCTTGTTGATTTAAAGAAAATTGAAATTTTTTTTTTTTTTTATTTTTTATTATCGTATTCGCTTGATTTTTTATTTTCGAATCGTAATTCCTTAAAAATTCCTATTACATAAAATTAAGTAATAGGAATTCTTTAATTCCACCAAAAAATCACAATTCCTCATACAATTTCATATTTTTTAAAAAAATAACCTCATATCAATTTAACAATGATTACCACTACTATTGCAATCGCCACTACTCGTCGCCACTGCTACTTCTGCTACTGCTGCTAATACTACTACTACTGTTGCTACTCATGCTGCTGCTACCCCTATTACCACCATCAATCACCATTACCGTTGTCATCGTTACCACTGCAACCATCATCGCCACTGCTGCTACTACCGTTACAACAATCACCGGTACTACTAACCACCAATGACCACCACCTACTGTTACTGCCAATATCACTACCAACGACAACTACCACCACCACCATCATTGCTATCAACACAATTATCATTATCCTATTGTCACCACCATCACTCATCACTACTACTATTGCCGCCGTCACTATCACTCACCACCATTCTTGCCACCACCGTTGTCGTCGTTGTCATTATCATTGTCGCCGCCGCTGCCGCTGCCGCCGCCGCCGCTATCACTACCATTACCTTTGACCACCGCTATTATCATCATCATCATTGTTGCAACTACCCCCACCTTCCCTCCAAGTTACTACCCTGGCCACAACCACCACCATTAGCCATCGCCATCGCCATCGCCATCGTTATCTACCGCTCGCAACCACTGTCAACTATTACCACCGCCTTCGTCCTGATAGTTGATTTTCACTACCATAACTTGTTATTTTAAAATTACTTGAGAGAGAAAATAGATTAAAGTAATTTAGTTATTAAAGTTTTATTACGTATCTATTATTAAGTTGTTTATTAATTTAACCAAACAAAATAATAGGTATTACACCCTTATTATATTTCTTAAAAATTCAAATTACATTTCTCTCTCTCATTCTATTTAGTGAAGTCAACGGCCGTAAATATGAGACGAATGCCGACATCATTACATAGGTCGTTTTCTTGCTTTCCTCCTCAAGATCACATTTTAAATTCATAGAGAGCTTTTCTATCTTAGTTTCCTTCTACCTAGCATCTGTCGGTTATTATGCATAAAAATCAGAAAATATTATTGAAATCCCTCCTTTTCTATTTCAATCCGAAAATTATTAACGTCTTATTCTCATACCCAAAAAAAAAAAGAAAAAGAACTTTTAACGTCTTATTTAAATATTTTTACCTTTTAGAATTAGATAATTTAACCCTTTCTTTGGATTATCTTTTATTATAATTTGGAAAAGTGAAGAATTAAATAAAAATTATATTTAACCCACAAAATTTACCTACATTATTAATGTAAGTTTTTAATTTCTTTACTTTTTTTTTTCTCCATTTGAATCTGTAACATTTTAAAACTTATATATATGTTCGAGAGAGTCAGCACATAGACTTTTAATCAACTCATAACTATTGATTCAATAAAAAATTATTATTGAATAATATAATAAAAATAACAAATAATTAAAAATTAAAAAAAAAAAAGAAAAATATGGAGAAAGGACCGTGGCTGGGCCACCACAAAACTATGTACTGGGACATGCTACCCAACGCACCACTCCAATAACAATAATAATAATTTAATATTGACATGTCAATCACATGAAACCATTTATAATCATAGATAGACGTAATTTTGAAGTAAATATTGATGTACCCCATTACCTCCATTATAAAGTCATGGAAGCTATAAACCTTGATGGGTATTTTCCCTAGATATTGAAAGTTTATCTATATAGCCTTAAAAGGGTGGACATTGGCATGAACATCCTTTTGATAAAATGGTTATTGATCTAATAAACCTTGTAAATTTTATGTTATGGAGTTAGAGTGGAGCTCGCAAATTGAAAGATATTCCATAAGCTCAATAAGATTAAAGAAATTAAAATCGACCAAATTTTAAACTGAACCCTTAAAATGAATTTGAAAACCTAATCATGTATGAAAATTCTAAACCCTAAATCCGCATAATCATAAATTAAAACCTCGAATTGAATAAAAACCACAAACCTTAAACCTAGAGTAGCAAAACTCTAATTATGTAAAATCACAAATTCAATAACGAACAATTAGAGAGATTTTTAAATAATAACAATTAAGCCAATTAAAGTAATAAATTAATGAAATTACTAATTTACCCTTAATTACATTTATGTGGCGCTACATGTAAGCATATATATAATTTAATCGTATCCATTAAATTATACATTCTACAGTATATTTTACCAGTACTACATACTAGATATAATGTAAGCGTGATATACCCAAGTGATTTGACTTAACTAGTCAATCCTATCCTAACCTATGCCTAATTTATAACCTAAGCCTACCTATATGATGGATGTGACTATAGCAAAATATCTCCATGTTTTCTCCTTAAAATAAGGAGAGGATGTAAAGCCCACTAAATTCTTGAACTCGAATCTGAGATTGGCAGTTGAAGTCTATACGAGCCATCTAAACCTCACCAAGGGTAGATTAAATTAAAAATGAATATTAAAATAGAAAATCTTAATAGAACGTTTAAAAACCTTATAGCTAATACAAAAACCCTAAACGTATATTCGAAACCTAAAACCTTAATTAAGTCTTAGTATGTGAGAGACCCTAAATTGACTATAAAACCCCAAATTAGTATTAAAAAAACCTAATTAATTAATAAGCTCTAATTATATAGCTAAACTATTCACTAATTGCTTATAATTTGATTAATCATTAAAAAGTCTTAATTTACCCTTTTAATCGTAATTGAATAATAATAATTAGTTCCAATCTTTGAAAACCCTAAATTAATTAGATAAAATAGGCTTAATCAACTTAATTAAATAAGACAAACCCTAAACTATGTCTAATTACTATCGTACATATTAATAATTAGGGTTAAGTAGGTTAATTGCATCTTAATCACTTAATTGCAGTCATACATCACAATTAGCTAGACAATAAGCATAATTACAAATGTAAAACAAACAATTAGATATCTGGGAGATATGATTAAGTAAGGGCTCTACTTTTGGTAGACAAACACTTGTCTTATTTGGAAAAAATCCTAAAAGTAATTGGTCCCCACATTTGTGCTTGTATCATGTAACTAAATCAAGCAAAATCATGTCCCTTACATGCATGACTGGCCACTCTACCCTCATTAACACTCATTTTCACTATTAGAAGGTAGGAAAGAATTTACAGTCTACAGTGATGCTCCAATTTGACAACTCAATTATGTGCTTATGTAAAAAGGTAGAATAATTGTTTATGCATCATGGTAGTTGAATCTGTAAGAAAAGAATTACTCGAAGCACAACTTAGAGTCAGCTACAATGGTTTTAACTTTGATGTTTTAAAGGCATTATTTGTATGGAGAAAAATGCAAGATATACACCAATCACAAGAGCCTTAAATACACATTTACAAATAAGAAGTTGATCACCTCTAATTAAAGCTACCAAGTTTTAAAATTTATAAACATATATTATATCCTTAACTCAATTCAATAGGCAAGTATATATATTGTTTGTTAGCACAGATGGGTATAAGGTCGTCTTCATTGAGAACGAATACAAGCACTAGTATTAATTAATTTTCCTATGATCTAGCAACTAAATTTATCAAGTGATAAAAAGACTTAAATATCCAATTTACTAGCTAAATTACATTAATCCACAAACTAATTTCAGCTAACATAATGGTTACAATAACGCTTATCGACACAACACTTAACATGTAAACTTGCTTCACCATATAGCATGATATCACCCTTAATATAATCCTAATGATTGTTATCTGCAAGAATTTATTAATTTATAAGCATTCTTCTTAAAAATACTTACTCTTAACTCTAATTGTGTCTATTAGAATCTCTTCTAAATTAACAGTCAATTAGAATCGTATTAACATTATAATAACTTATCAATTTCCCTAATGATGTAGCAATTTTCTTAATAATATCTCTATTATTGGGAGTAATTTATTTTAATGAATTAGATCTATTTGATAGAATTGTCTTTCAACATATTCAAGACAATTCTATTGAAATCCATCTTAAATCAATATCATGCACTACACCGTACTTAGATGCATTAGGTTCAATTCATTGAAATTAACATTTATTAAGAACCCACTATTCCATGCATTTGATCATACTAAGTGGATGTAGCAAGTTTTAAACTATTACTTGTACACGATAAAACAATAACACAAAGTAACAAAACTCATAACTAATAAGAAATAAAACATAGAACCAGTAGAAGAGTAAAAAACCTTTTTTATTTTCACTATAGAAGTCTTACAAATGCAGAAACGATGAATTCTTGTTGGCTCTCTCGAGTAGTTCTGAAAAAAGTACATGATTTACAAGTAAAAAATTATGCTAATAATGTAAAGACACAATTGGTACACTCTAGGTTTACAAATGTGTTGTGGTTCAAAATTAGAGCAAAAGGTCTTCGGGTTCTAATACAAAGAATCCGATGTTCTCTCTTTGATGATGTGGTATGATGTATCATGTATGATGCTTTTTGTCTGAAAATTATGGTGTAATTATATTCTTCTTATCAAAAGTCTTGAAGTACCCTACTTCAAGACATGTCTTAGTGTTTAAACCTATTCTATACACCGATTCAAGCGAAATAATTTAATAAGAATTATTGTGTCCACTTCTATTACGCCAATGACATAGGGTGTGATCATCTAGAAAAAGCATAGTCTTTACTTATTACGACTGTAACTGATAAAGGGATCACAATACTTCCCTTGGTCAAGCCCATGATAAAGGGTGTAATTAGCACTAAGCACTCAATTCTTTCATTATCATGCTGGTAATTGAATACATGTTAGTTTTCCTTCAAGGTTTTCCTTTTCTCATGGTCACGATTTCCTTAAATTGCATTATTTTTTTGTGTAAACTTCATCTCATTACTCTTAAATCATCTGAAACTGATATATTACACAATTAGGTATTAAGAACTTTAAAAATGAACACAATTATGAATAATTTATGCATAAATATGCCTAGAAAATGTAGAGTAATTTACATGTATTAGAAGCTTCACACAAGGCAAAAGCGATGGCTTGAACTTATTAAAGACTATGTTCTTGAGATTTTGTATCGTCTAAGAAAATTGAATGTGGTTGTAGATGCTCTTAGTAGAAAAAGGCAAGGGAATATAGTTGTGTTAATTACTATCAAAAACAAATTCTTGAAGATTTGAGAAGATTAGATGGATCAATAGAGTCAATGTGATGCTAGCCAGTCTATGTTTATGTCCATCTTTGATTGATAAGGTGAAAGAAGCTTAAATGAAAGATGTATAGAGGAAAAAAAATCAATAGTTTAAGTCAAAAATGAAAAAAAAAAAAAAACATGATCTAAAAATATGTGTAAACGATATTGTCAAGTATGGATTATAGCTTTGTGTACTACATAGATCAAAGTTGAAAGGGAGATTTTAAAAGAGGCTCATGCTTCTGGCTATGTGATACATCTCAGTGGCACAAAGATGTATAAGAATTTGAATAAGCATTATTAGTGGAACGACATATGGAAGGAAATATAGAATTTCTTTCAAAACGCTTAACTTGTCAACAAATTAGGTTTGAGTATCAAGGATTGATGGTGAATTGCAACCTTTGCCTATTCTTGACTAAAAATGGGAATATATCTTAGCAAATGCTATAACTACCTTACTTAAGACTCCATTTAGTAATGAGTTGGTATGTGTGATTGTGAATAAATTGAACAAGTCTACTCATTTGTTACCACTAACGGTCGGTTGTTGGATCAAGTGGCTAGCAAATTTTTATATTTAGGAGATTGTATGGTTGCATGGTATGCCTTTATTTATTGTGTTAGATTGAGATCTCTGAATTGTTAGTAGATTTTGAAAAATTTTACATCCAACATTAGGCATTAAGTTATCATTCAGTACAATTTTTCTTTCTTAGACTAGCGAAAAATCCGAGAGAACTATTCGAATATTTGAGAGTATATTGAATGTATGTGTTTTGCATTTTGATGGTTAATAGGATGATCACTTAATGCTTGCAAAATTTGCATACATTATCATTTATCAAGTTATGATTCAAGTGGATATTTTTTTTATGAATAATTATAATATTGACTTAAATAACGTAAATCCGTATTTAGTTACGTGATTCTACATCCATCCCTCATCAGTCGTATAATGCCCAGATTAGTTATGATTCAAGAATGAATATGTGTGTGTGTATGTGTAAAATATGCTTGAACTGGGTTCGTAGATTTGCCGATTAGAGAATTAAATAAGCTACGTGGGGCATAACCCTTCTTGGGCTTGTTTAAATGGTATAAATTACGCATGTAAATGAACTTTCTCTAGCGCACCTTGTACGAATGAATATCCGATCGTATCGGACCCAATCCACTCAAGTCCAGAACCTGGCGTGCACGTACATGGTGGGGCATGGGTCAGACCCACCCCATGCTCATGTTTAGGGCTTACCGAGCTACAGTGGTAGATTATGACAACCCAGTTAGAGCAATTAGAAGAGGGCGAATATACAATAAGGATTACGAAATCAGACGCTTAAAACGTAAATTACCAGTATAGTTGAACTTGTGATTATGCAGTGCCCACGAATATTCAGATAAACTTGAAGTTGCATATGAAGGCACTACCAAGGCTAGTGATACAATAATTGGTGTTTAAATTTATAAGATTTAGATTGGAGGATGGCTTATTGCAAGAAAAAAAAAAAGAATTGGAGGACAGCTTGATAAAACATTTGATAGATTTATAAACATAAAGAATTCCTCGTTAAATGCCTACTCTTTGTGAAAAAAGACTAACCCGTGTCCTGTTAAATCCTTTTTTTTTTTTTTAAACGGCAAAGTCCATTTCTAATTTAGTTACGTGAAAAACATAACAACTGAAAGAAGCTGAAAATCCGATATCATTAAGGTTTAAAATTTTTTAAAGCTTTCAGCGGTAACGCTTCCTTATCGTTACTAAGAAAATGTTAAACAAATATCTTGAAATATTTACACCTTTTCTGCACTTTATTTCCATCTCTTTACCCATCAAAATTTGAGATGAATCAAAAAAATTTAAGTTATAATCTAATTATATCACCATTTATCAGAATTCAAATCCTCTCCTCAAATTATGCCATTATTGGAAAAGAGGAAAAAAAAAAAAAAAAAAAAAAAAAGTGCCCAATTGAGGCCCGTGGAACAGTTCCATGAAAACATCAATTCTTTCCACCAATAAATAGAGGATGTATGTTTTTAAATGGTTAAAAATGATGAATATCAAGGGGTATTATTCACTCTATTATTATTGCATTAACTCTTATCATATATATACATTCTTATAGAAACACGCATACATCTACATCTATTACGTGTTGCAGCATACATTGCTTAAAACTTATATATTCTATTTACACTTAAAATAGAATAAAAGGTAGCACATTCGAATTAGAAGTGTTTGAAAGGAAACTACACAGCACAGTGAATATAATCACAACGGAAGTATTTGGAGACAACATCTCTCCACAGCTTCTACACTTCACAAAGTGAGCGGAAAAAAAAAGAACAAGAAGCCATTAATAGCCTCAAAGAAGGTACAAAATGTAATATTTGTTGAAGAGGGAATAAGGAAAGTAATTGCTAATTACAGCTTCTGCAAAAAGAAGGTGAAAAAAAAAAAAAAAATTTTCCAATAAGTCACAATTCACAAGAATTGCACTGATGTGTTATATGTGTAGTTTGGGAGATATCTCCATCCTTTTGTATAACAAAAATTTCCTATATTCATCATCAAGTAGAAAACACATACTTACCCCCCATAAAAAATCCATATTGAACTGGAGGAAGAAAACAAAAAGGAAAAACCATGTCCACGCCCACCGCATCGCACAGCTAACCTGTCATCCTGTCTTACTTTTACGTTGTTAGTTTTCTTCTTCACACCACCATGAGGAAAATCCATCTTATGAAACATTGATAATGGAAAATTCTCGATCAACATCAACTTTTCATACATTTAAGACTTACCTCACACTTTGATGCTCCAACTCTTCCTCTTTAACATTTCTCCATCATGACAATAAATGTTGCAGAATTTCACCCGGCAATGCTGTTGACGTCCAGCACTACCAATACCACGCAGGCCATCAGCCTAGACTGAACTCACTTTGTGCAGAAATTTATACATGGTCTTCTCTTGCTTGAATATATTTCCTACACAGGTTCTACAGTGGAGTTCGATTTGCTAACGGTTTCTAATTCATGCTTTAGAAACAATGCATAAAGAAGTTCATTCCACGAATCTGGAACTCCAGGCAAACACCAGTGGCTGCAATCCTGCCTATGAAGAGGTGCTGGGCCATCGGGACCCAAATAATACACAGATGAATGTCCATCCTTTCTCAATGAAGTCATATGTGTTGTATTTAAAACATCTACATGAATTGCCCCCGATACATTCGAGTGAGCAGATATTACATCCATTACTATCTTGAATTGAGACCAGGATTCTGATGTAACCAGGGAGGAGCCAAGGTCGGGCAGTGTTTCCAAGTGACAGCTGCCTCCATTCCTCCAATCTCCTCCCCTGCAAAATTCATGTCAAGTGGTTGTTAGTTACATAGTGGTAACTAGATGTGATTCGGCTTTAAGTACACATATCGGAAACTTGAGTGGCCATCCTTGAGTTTGATAGCTTTGTTTACAATTTTATGCTCGATTAAGGTGAGGATGGAGGGAAAATATAACCTGAAGTGAACCGGGGCAAATGTACGAAAGAAAACTTTTGTCTTGCTTGTGTTCACTTCATCATGAATCCAATTTAGAACAGTCTCTATGGATTTTCTATACGCATCTTCAATTGTCATTTCCTGCTTCACCTCAGTCCCTTCTTGGAAGAAACAACCACTGGTGGGGGAAGGAGAGAACATGGCATGAGAATGTTAAAATGGCAAGAGAAAATGAAATCACGACTTAAAACATGAAAATATCATAAATAATTTTTAAAGCCCCAACCGATAAAACAAAGATCTGATGTTGTCCTGCATAATAAAAGGGTAAATATCACATTTGGGTCCCGAATATTGTCCATTTTTACAATTAACTACTGAAATTTAGAAGTGTTAAGTTGGCACCTGAACTTTGCCTTATTTTTGCCATTAACTACCTAAACTTCACTCATTTTCACAATTAATTACTCAAAGTTTGCCCATTAAGCAATTACCTAATCCAGGCCTTACAAAAGATCTTGAAAAGTTTGTAGATAGTAAAATAACGCTTTTAAATTTTAAATAGTTAATTGCAATAATGTGTAAAGTTTAGGTATTAAATGTCACACCCTATGATAAAAAAGCATAAAATCCAATGGTTATGATCTTGAATTGCAGTAGCCATAGTAATTGCTTTCTCCATCTTGGACTGAAACCTACTAGCAAATTAAAAACACAAAAGGGCCTGAACAAGCCTGTATAATGACCATAGAAATAGAGCCAGCCATATATTGCCAAAAGTTGACATAACGAGCAAGTGCCTCCTAAATGTCAAAGGTGGCAATTTGGCTTATCCTTGTTATTGATCCAAATAATTCTTACTCGTTTCAGGATCTTTATACCTATTGCCACTGCTAGTATGATTGAGATTGGACTGCAAAACATGAATTTTGTCCTTTCCTTGTCATTTACCTATATGGATCTGTCGATTGTACAGCTAGTTAATACGAGCAGATATCTATATAGACACAGAGATCCATGGATCCATAATAAAAATGGATTGATACACATCACTACCCTAATTTTTGCAATAGTACATCCTTTCGTTTTATTAAACTTAAAAGTTCAAATTTGCAAAAATGTATGCCCCCTAAATTTGCAACTAAGTTTCATCGCTTTTTAAAGTAACCACCTTAAGATTTCCCAAAAATAAAATACATCAACCCACATGCATTGAAGAGTACTTTCAATATATGTGCACAGTAAAGACATACCAACTCATCTAGACTGCCAAATAACATAACAGAATAAGTGATCTCAAAACTTTCCAGGTTTAACATTTTCCAGAAATTGATCCCATCCATTCACATGCCCTTGGAAGCACTTTTGTCATACATAGAGGGGAGAGATAATGCAATTCATGTATACTGCCAAATAACATGCTCAAATAAGTTTCAGACCTTCCTAGTTTCAACATTTCCACTCCCTAAAAAAGATAAAATAAAATAAAATCCATCTAGCCACATGTCTTGAGTACTTTCATATTGACAGAGGGCAGTCACACATCATGTATACTGCCTAATAACATATTAGATTTAAGTGTTTTCAGAAGTGGGTGCTGCAACAGATGCTTAGGAAAACTTAAACTTTCTAATGGGCACAATTTGGGAACTAAATTGAACAGGATGCTTAGAAACTAGTGCTATCTCTGCTTTCCATTTCCAATTTGAGTATCCCATTATTAGATCCTTCAATTGAAATAAGCTCTTCTTTGCAAACTACTCTAAACAGTCCTAATTTTTAATTCTGAAAACTCATCCAGAAATTGGAAATAAACATGTGTAGAAAATTTATTAAGACAACTAAGACAAAGATTATTACCCCCGAATGGTCTTCTCATAATTCCACCAGTGACCCGTGTTGAAAACAAGGACATCTGCATCTCTCCATATAGGAGAAGTCCAGTCCATTCGATCCAATTTCAAGGTTGTCTTAATTTTCTGTGGAGACCCAATTGGAGGTCGGCTTTGCAGTACTAGAAAGGGCGCTCTATAGTACTCTACGGTGCAATTAAAGTCCTTAAATTTGAAAACCAGGAACCCTTTATGCTTTGTTATTGGGCTGCCATTCACTTCATAGATAGAGTCCTTATTAGAAACTGCAGATGAAAGCATGCATAGAAGGGACTCCCACTGGTTTCTCCCAATTGAGTCTCCAATGAAAACAAGACGCTTGTTCCGTAGTTTCTCTAGCATCGCTTTTGCATCAAACCTGTTACAAGTGGTTATTATTATGATTACATTCAGTACCGTGGATGGGGAAATTCACAATAATCCACCAATCAAAATCTCCAGACTTTCTGCGAAAAAATTTCTTGAAGCAACATACATTCACAAAATTCAACAGACATGGCCATCCTTTAGTCTATTTTGTCCACATAATTTTCATTTCAGATCCATGCTTTTTTCCAATTATATTTCATACCATGACAGATCTTTAAAAAGAATCGAAGCAAAAACATTAGGATTAGGATAGGACCTTCAATTAGTCCAATCAACCATCTTTTTGTGACCGTTATGCACACGCGTGATTGCTTGCATTTATGGACAAATCATAACACTGGAAACAGGCAATTTGTCCCATTTATGTCACCATGTACAGTCCAATACAAAAACACTAAAAAGGGGCTAGAGAAAACCAAGGATTGTAGGACACCAGGCCAAAACCTTTGTCTTCAGGACTACTCGAGAGTTCAACATCAATATACAAAACAAAACTCAGCAAAAGTCACGGGTTTACTGAGGGATTGCATAGGAAATAAACAAATTGATTTAAATTGGAAAATGAACACGGGTAGATGTGGAAAACGGTACTGGGAAAGTATTCTCGATAAGTTACACCATTATTCAACAATTTCTCCCAACACACGCGTCACAAAAATTGTCCACAAATCCCATAAGTTGCGTTCAAATTGTCACTTTTCCATCAACTTTAATTTAATAGGGTTGATAATGACTTCTTTCCAATCAACTCAAACAAACAAAACAGGTCACTAGTGTAGCGATGGAGTCACTAACATTTATTAAGCACAGGACCACTAAATTAAAAGCTTCTTTAAAAAAATAAAAAAATAAAAAATCTCTTTTTTAGACTTTTTCCAGATAATCCTTAACAAGAAAGCTGTCACAGTAAACAACAAATTATCATCTTTTTCTCCTCTTGCTTTCTTCCCCTTCATTGCGGTCCATGTTACCATACAATTTAAATGGAATCTTTTATAATAACACATACTTAACACAATTAATAAGCAAACCAGGTCCTGCTTTCATGTTAGGTGGATATAATAATTGATCCACAAAGTAGAAGTAAGTAGTAATACACCAAACATATTATTTAAAAAATTAAAAGTCCAGTTCTGACTCATGATTCCTAATTTATTCATGACAGCATATTCTAAGAGAAAATCTTAGAATACTATATTAGAATACTAAGAGAAACTCTTGGCTTATGCAGAAAACACAAAAATTAAATAAAAGAGCATGGTAATTAAGAGAGCAATATAATACTTTGCTTGTACCTGGGCAAATTGCAGTCTCTTGGCTGCCATCTCCACTTAGTGTAGAAAGAATCAGGACGACCATTTTCATTACACCTAAAACCATCATCCAAAAACCTACAATCTTTCGACTCGTACAAAGGATACTTGTCATCCCAAACCCAATCACCTTCAAACAAATTACATCCACTGCCCTTCTCATCCAAAAATTCAACCTTCACTCTGTTTCTGCTTTCACTAGATCGATTACCATGTAACTGCAACCACGTAAACCTCTCTGATTGTGAGTGATACTTGAACCCTTTAATGGCAGACCTATAATCTAAATAGAAAAAGCTACAAATCACACAAACTGTCACAAGAAAGAAGCCTAATAAACCAACGGATGGTTCGAACAGTCTCAAGCTCTTGAATTTCTTGTAAAGTTCCAAAATAGGAACCTTTTCGGGAGTTGCTTGAGTTTGAGTAGGAGCTTTTGACATTTTAGATTTTTATAAAGAACAGATTTTGAGATATGGGTATTGGAAAATGCCAAGTTTTGGGAAATGGGTACTTGATTTTTATTCCAAAGGAAAAGCATTTATATCATTGGAGAAGGAAAAAGGGAACAAACTGTGGTGTACAAGGAAGAGAATGCTCATGAGAAGTAAACAGAGTAAGAAGGATATGATGTATCTTGTGTTCTTTTTTTTTCTTATCTGGTTTTCAGGGAAGTTCTTCTTTGCTTGTTGAGTCAGTTATGCATCTGACTAACAGTTGAAAAGATAAAGGGAGAGAGAGAGAGAGAGACAGAACTAGAAATGGGTAGCGAAGGAAGAAGCATCAAAGCACAACACCACCATACAAACAAGGCAACATCCATACACACCCAACTTTTTGAGTATTTTTTCTTTTCACTATTTATTTTCATATCCAGCAAGGAAAGAGGAAATGAATATCTAATGCAGATAGCGAGAGGGGATATTAAGGATGGAAAATATTATACCCTGTTTTTTATTTTGATATGATTAATTTTATATGTTATTTTTTAAATTTAAATTATTAAATTTATAATTTATTTAATAATTTAAATTTTAGAAAATATAAATTAAAGACGGAAGGAGTGATAATAACCATTTTATTAAAAATAAGAATGGGCTTTGAAAAAATCCTCCTACCGAGAAAAGGAAAGAGAGTCGCCATATGTGAGTATTGATTTTGAGGGGCATTCGGACTAGGGTCGTATAAAGTGACTTTTACGTGGCAAAGACAACGGTTAATAAAATTTGAAAACCGGAGGAAGGTGTGGTTGTAATAGTAACGTGGCTTTAGGACTGTTGTTGGGTTTTGAGATTTTCTCTCTCTTGCGGTGGATACGGAAGTGGGAAGCACGCGAAGGAAGAAGCGGTGCCTGTTGTTTCTTCAAATTGCTTTCGGTGATCCAAAGCCGAGAAAATGGAAGCCACCTTTACTTAAACTTTATATGTCACGACTTAATTTAGTTTGATTAATCTCATGATTTATATTTTAATTTTATCAATTTTTAAAATTATATATTTAATATTTTAACTTATCTAATTACAAATCTACTTGAAAATTTTATAGTTATCATTTACATCTCAATTAATTATAATTCATACTGTTAATTTAATATTAGTCAAAGAGATGATCACTTATAACTTCGACCCTAATACATGGCTGTTATACACTCATACAAAGTAATGTGTAGTGACTTATTTAAAAAATATAAGTCACGAGACCTATTAGTAAGCTTAGGTAGTTGTACACGACTTTAAAGAGGTCACGAAACCTCCTAACACCATAGATAGCTATCTCATTGACTTATCGTATTAAATGAACTATTATTACAAATAAAAGTTAATTGAGGTATAGACGACGACAACTAAATCTTCAATTAGGAATATAATTAGATAAATTGAAATTCAAGTGTATAATTCAAAAAATGATAAAATTAAAGTGTAAACTATAATATTATCCAATTAAGCTCCATGGGAAAATAACTTTAAACTCGATTTGGATGTAAGTCTAAACTTTTAAATGTTATATATAAGTCTTAAATAGTAACAAAATTAACAAAGGAGATCAAACTTATCAAAAAAAGTGTTTTAACACTTCTAAACTTTGATATCATTGCATTTTTTCAATTGAAAATATAAATCACCTTTACTTGCACTTTAAATATTACACTTGATTAATTAAGCAAAAAAAAACTTTGAACTTTGTACAAGTAATAATCCTAATAAAACCAACAAAATACTAACTAGTCATTGGTATTAAGTAAAGGGGGAATAAAATTACAATTATGAAGGAATTGAATAGGGGTATAATAAGGCATGAACGGATACTAAGGTATTCACTTGAGAGCAATAGAATTAGCATTACAATGTTCACTTTACAACAATCTAATAAGGAATAAGAACTAAATAGAAGTAAAATACCTAAAATTCTTATGTCAACTAATAAAAGGAAAAATAACCCATTGTAATATATATATATATATATATATATATATATATATATATATATAT